>OX421970.1:6984839-7484839 GCA_949128135.1 Parasteatoda lunata | reverse complement strand
TTTGTTTACGTCAAATAAGTGAACTCAATTTGGAAGTTTCGAATCTTTTCAAAGACATCTTAAATGCTTGCGATGAAGATAAATTATTCAGATTACGAAACTGAGCTTTTCGATTTACTGAATAAATAAGATAGTTTTGAATTGTCTTTAAAGAAACGAAATAGTAATTTGACCGAAAATAGTAATTTGAGGAACGCACAATCTCCAACTTCGGTTGTAGCTGAAACTCCAATGGCTTACATCAATCTTCCAAAGCTGGACTTACCTACTTTCTCAGGTGATTTATTGTCTTGGATATCATTTCGTGATTTATTTTCTGCTACTGTACGCAATAACGAATTATTATCGGATTCTCAAAAATTTCAATATCTGAAATTATCAGTTTCGTTAATCAACTCTATACAAGTTTCAGACACAAACTTTGAAAAAGCGTGGAAAGCGCTTACTAATAGGTATCACCGTGAAGTCGACTTGGTTTATAGTCATTTAGATAAGTTATTCACGCAACCTAGTTTGCAAATTGAATCCGCTAAAGGTTTAAGGAAACATCTGGATTTATCAACTGAATGCTTAGACAATTTACGAATTATAAACCAACCGGTTAATAATTGGGATTCAATCTTGGTTTATTCATTAAGAAGGAAAATTGATAACGTCTCATTAAAAGAATGGGAATTATCACAGATGAAAGGAAAGATGCCGACTTTTGAAGAATTTCGGTTTTTCTTAGAAATGAGGGCACGCGTTCTTGAATCGACAAACATGTTACTTCAAAAACCGAAAGTGAGAGTTGAAAAAGCAAAGATTTTCAAAACTCACATTTCGTCAAGCAAATTGGAATGTTGCATATTCTGCGAAGGTTCGCATAGTATCTATAGATGTGAAAAGTTTCTTGCTAAATCAGTTCAAGAAAGAAAGACTTTTGTTTTTAAAAGAAAACTTTGTTTTAATTGTTTAAAATCTGGACATATTGTAGTGAATTGAAAAAGCAAACACTGCAACTTCTGATTAGAAAAGCATCATAGTTTGTTGCATGAAGAAGTTGAGGATTCAAACTTAGCGTCTGTTGAAAATTCTGAAATAAAATCTTCTGCTCATTATTCAACAGGCGATAAATTTGATTGTAGCATCCTTCCAACTGCCATAGTTAGGATTTTTGATTCTTCTGGAATTGGTGTTGATTGCCGAGCACTTATAGACTCTGGATCTGGATCGAGTTTTATCAGTCAAGACTAAGTTCAACGTTTGCGTTTAAAAAAGATGAACGCAAATATATCTTTGTCAGGTTTATCAGTGAAACCCATGACCAAAGTTAAAAACTTTGTAAATGTCACAATTGGCTCGAGACTGAATCCTAACTTTTGTTTAAATATATCCACGTTAGTTCTTTCGAAGGTAACAAGTAGTTTACCTCAACACAAACTTTACTTTAACGAGTTTACCTACTTCAAAGGATTTCAACTTGCTGATACAAATTTCTATCAGCCAAACAAGATAGACGTGCTATTAGGAGCAGATGCAATTCCTAGTGTTTTTCTTTGTGAAAAGCATAAACCAGCTAAGGTTAATATTGCTGCCTTCCGAACTGTATTCGGATAGGTGGTCACAGGAAAAATGAGTTTTACCTCTACAAGAAAAGTCAGAAATTTGCACGTTACTTGCTGTGCTATCGACAAGAATTTACAAACCTTTTGGGAGCTTGACCATATTCCATGTAAGAAGATTCTTAGTGAATCTGAAAAGTATTGCGAAGAAAACTTCCAAGACTAGAAATGCAGAAGGAAGATTTGTTGTTCGGTTACCGTTTAAAAGATCAAGTCCTGAATTGGAGCCTTTAGAGAGTTTGCCATTCAACGTTTGAAACGCATAAAGAGAAAATTGAAATACAACCCTGATCTAGACAGAGCACACAAAACTTTCATGTGGGAGTATATGTCCTTAGGGCATATGGAATCGGTACCTCCAGCAGAATTATTAAAACCTGTTCATGAGACCTTTTATTTACTACATCATGCTGTTACGAAATATGAAGCTAGCGCTACAAAATTCCGGGTGGTTTTTGATGCATCGGCTAAGTCTTCAAACGGAATATCTTTAAACGATAAGCTACTGGTCGGACCCGTGGTACAGGATGCTCTTGCTGACATACTTCTTAGATTTCGCATCCACCAAGTAGTTATTGTGGCAGACATCGTAAATATGTACAGACAATTCAATGTCGAAGATATGGATAGGTACTATCAAAGAATTGTTTGGAGGGAATCCTTGTCAGATACAATTCAAGACTGGAGGTTACGAACCGTAACATACGGTACAGCCTCAGCTTCATATCAAGCTACAAGATATTTGAAGCAACTTGCCCTCGACGAAGCAAAGGACTTTCCATATGCTGCTTTAATTGTTCAACGAGATTTCTACGTTGATGATTTAATGAGTGGTGCAGATAGTGAAACTGAAGCGATGCACAAGAAATTATATCTCCTTTCAAAAGGGGTTGCTTAGAGCTGAAGAAGTGGTCATCAAATTCACCAAAGATATTTCAAGCAATAGACCCTCAAATCGAAGACATTAGCCCACCTCGGCGTATTGATATTGATGACTCAATAAAGACACTTGGTCTTCAATGGCAACCATCTTCTGATTGCTTTTCATTCAACGTGATTGAAAATTTATCAGACGACAACTCTTATCTGAACTATCTAAACTTTTTGATCCACTTGGTTGGTTGTCACCAGTAACAGTTAAAGGAAAAATCCTAATGCAAGAGCTATGGAGGAACAATCTAAACTGGGATGAAACTCTGCCGACCACGATTCAACGAGATTGGTTGACTCTGTCCTCGAAACTTAAAGATTTAAAGAACATCAGAATTCCAAGGTGCATAGTGCTGAAGAGCTCCATAAAAGTTTAAGTTCTTGGATTTTGTGATGCATCGGAGAAAGACTATGCCAGTGTAGTTTACTTACGATCTAGTGACAACCTGGGAAATTCGATGACAAGATTAGCGGTAGCTAAAACTAAAGTAGCGCCGTTGAAGCTGATTTCACTGCCTCGACTGGAGCTATGTGGATCATTACTTTTAGCTCGTACAATACAACAAGTTCTGGAATCTCTTTTCTTGAAATCACCAAACATTCACTGCTGGACAGATTCCAAAATTATCTTAGCTTGGATAAATAGTGATCCTAGTCGATGAAAAACGTTTGTCGCCAATAGGGTAAGCAAGATTCAAGATATAATTCACATCTAAGGCGAACACAATCCTGCAGATTGTGCTACCAGGGGAATCAATCCTATTGACTTTAACTATCATCGTCTGTGGTGGACAGGTCCAGATTTATCCAATATCGACACAAGTTCTTCAGTTAATGATTTGACTGAAAAAACACTAAGTGAAGTAAAACCGGTGAAAATTCATCACGCTATCCAACCTGAGAACACAAACATCTTTCTGTTTGCCAAATACTCAAAATTGTCCAAACTGAAGAGAGTATTAGCCTACTGCAAACGTTTTGCTTCTAATGCTCACCCTGGTAGTTCGAGAAAATACGGCTTTTTAACAGCTCAGGAATTAGAATCAGCCTTGATTCACCTCATTCGCCAAGCGTAGAAAGATGTATTTCGAGATGAAATCGCAACCTTGATTAAACATAAAAATCTTAGTTGCAGATCAAAAATAGCTCCTCTAAATCCGTTCTTAGTCGAGAAAGGAATTCTTCGAGTAGGAGGCAGACTACGTCACAGTAAGCTATTAGAGACTGAAAAGCATCCAATTTTACTTCCCAAACACCACAAGTTAACAGATTTGATACTGTCTGATATTCATCTCAGGTACTTGCATGCTGGTCCCCAACTGATGCTTTCAGTGCTAATTCGAAAGTATTGGATCATTGCAGCTCGGGATGTTGCAAGGCATCACGTTCGAAAATGCGTCATTTGTTGCCGACATAAAGCTCAAACCATGGAACAACTTATGGGAGATCTACCTAGAGATCGAACTTTACCTTGCAAAGCCTTTCTAAAATGTGGCGTGGACTATGCCGGTCCATTTTCACTAAAAGCTTCGAAAGGAAGAGGTAGATCCACCTACAAGGGGTACATCGCACTCTTCGTGTGCTTTGTAATAAAAGCTATTCACCTGGAGCTAGTTGGTGATATGACTTCAGAGGCATTCATTGCTGCTCTAAAGCGATTCATCAATAGACGAAGGCAGTATACTGATCTCTATAGTGACTGTGGTACTAATTTTGTAGGTGCATCCAAAATACTGGAAGAGGATCGCAACTGGAAGTCTATAACCCACAAGGATAAAGTATCCCATCATCTAGCCGACTATAATATAAGTTGGCATTTCAACACTCCGTCAGCGCCTCACATGGGTGGCATCTGGGAAGCAGATGTCAAATCCCTGAAATACCATCTACGCCGCATTCTGGGACACACCATACTTTCTTATGAAGAGTTTTACACGCTTCTAGTGCAAACTGAAGCGTGCTTGAACTCAAGACCCATTACACCAATTTCAAGTGATCCCAACGATTTAGCTCCTTTGACTCCTGGTAATTTTCTAACAGGACAATCCTTAACATCAGTGCCTGAGAGGGATTATACATCTCTTCTTGACAACAGGCTATCTAGATGGAATCTAATGCAAAAACTGATACGAACATTTTGGGATCGGTGGAAATCCGAATATCTATCTCGGCTGCAAAATCGTCCAAAATGGTATGCCAACCGACAAAACATAAAGGTAGGTGATTTAGTGATCATAAAAAATGACAATTTACCACCACTACAATGGAGCTTAGGAAGAGTTATTGAGACTTTTCCAGGTAGTGATGATAAGATACGAGTTGTATCTTTAAAAACTGTTAATGGTATAATTAAAAGACCAATTGTAAAGTTATGTTTATTGCCTCTTGATTCTAAAATTTAGTTATCACAATTATTTCTGAAATTTCTAAGTTAGTTAGAATTATTTAGAATTGAGTTTTGTGTTTTTGTGATCTTCAAAATTTATACTCTAAGATATTTGAGTTTGTGATTTTGAATATATGCTTATTTAATTTTTCTATTAGATATTCTTAATATTGCTAAATTTAATATTTCTTGGAAATACTACTCTGAAGAGTTTTCAGTATTTTCAATGTTTTGAACAAATTTAGAAAATTGTGATTTGTTTCTTTTTCTTGCATAATTGTTTAATTTATTAATTGTTGAAGTTAGTTACTTCAAAGGCGGTGGTATGTTCAGCCGTAGTTGAAATAATCTAACAATCACTTATTAGGAGAAATCTTTTCTTATTTGTTATTTGTTGATTTGTTACGCATGCGCTCTGAAACTCTTGCTGACTAGAATATTTTTGCCTGCTCACCAGTTAGTTGAATTAACGATTTCGCGACAGCATGTTTTTCTTTGGCTTTACGCGAGTTTCAGGGCGCAGTGCTTTTTTTCCCAACTACTTTGGAAGTGTGAAGTATGTTCTTATTCAGTTTTTGTTTAAAGTTTTTAATAAATAGTTTATTTTGGCAATTTAATTTTATTTCGTTATTCGATGGCTCATATTAGTTTTAATTTATGTTAGTATTCCCCACATATATACAGAACAATGTGTATATACACAACAATGAAAAAGAGAAAGAGAAAAATATTAATAAAAATAATAAAAATTCGGAAAAAAATTCCGAACAAAGGTAAAAAAATTAATAAATATCCGGAAAATAAAAGATATAATCTTTTCATCAGCTCACATGATTATATTTGCAAAAAGAAGCGCTTTCTAATCTTGTTCCTTGTTCTGTAATTTTTACATGTTTTTTCTACATTTTGAACTTATTTTATGAGATCAATTTACTTGCAGCTTATGCGCAGTAAATAAAACTTATTGTTTTTCTTAAAATAATAGCTATACACTCCAGCGCCAAAACATTATGACCACCTATTAATAACGAGTTGGCCTACCTTTAGCCCTGAACACAGCTGCAACCCGCCTTTGCATGGATGCCATAAGTCCTTGGTAGATGGCCGGACACAGATTGTACCAGATGTTTAAGCAACGGTCACGCAAATCTGAGATATTGCGACTTACTGGTCTTTGAACTATGAACTGTCGTTCCATGACATCCCAAATGTGTTCTATCGGATGAGATCCGGTGAGTTAAGCGGCCAGGACATTAACTGGAATTCAGCATCATGTTCCTGGAACCACTCCAACACAATTTTAGCCTTGTGACGCGGAATGTTTTCCTGTTGGAAAATTCCATTTCCAGCTGGAAAAACAGAGGCCATGTAAGGGTGCAACTGGTCCGCAATGATGTTCAGATATCCTGTAGCATTCATGACCTGCTCTACCACAACCACGGGTCCCAGAGACGCCCAAGAGAACGTACCCCAAAACATAACACCGCCACCACCGGCCTGTGTATGACCTACTGTACATTGAGGGAGCAACTGTTCGCCTAGAACAGGGTTGGCGAACCTTTTTGCACCTACGTGCCATTTTTTCTAAAAAATTGTTTAATGAAGTCATAGACGTGCCGTCAAATAATTTTGACTTCGTGATTATTGGGAAAATAATAATACAAAATAGTATCAACTCACAACTCTTTATTTAATATGAAAAAAAAAATACATTTTGCAATGTCTCAGTTATATGCGTAATTCAACTTAAAGTAATATTAGTGTGACTTCTGTTGTTGCAGATTAGATGACAAATAACTTATATAAGTTTGTAAGATGTTAGTTTAACCAGGACTGCTAATTTCTTTTTTTTTTTTTTTTTTCTAGTCATTTATTGTTAGCTTGTTTTTTATGATAGTTAATTGTTTTGTTTTTTTCTGCATTAATTGTTAATTTTTTTGTTAATAATTGTTTTTCTTTTGTTTTACTTTTTTTTAATTTCTTTAAATTTTTTTTTAATTGTTAATATGCTTCATAGGGAACTTTGTGATCGGTGGCGTGCCCAAAATATTGTGTGGCGTGCCATAAATGGCACGCGTGCCATTGGTTCGCCATCCCTGGCCTAGAAGATGGCGTATCCTGACACGGCCATTGGCGTGATGAATGGCAAACCGTGATTCATCTGTCCAGGCAACTCTCTCCCACTGATCCATGGACCAGTCGCGATGTTCCCTGGCCCAGCGCAGGCGTAGTTGGCTATGACGCTTGGTCAGCAAAGGCACACGAGTAAGACGTTTGCTGCGTAGCCCCAAATCCAACAGTGTACGCTGAACAGTGTGCCCTGATACTCTTCTACTTGACCCTGCATTGTATTGGACTGTCAGCTGAGCCACTGTCTGACTCCGGTTTTGCTTCACCAAGCGAGACAATATCCGACAACCTTTTTCTTTGATAGCGTGTAGACGTCCAACACCATGTCGTCTACTGCTGGTTTCACCATCATTCATCCACTTTGCATAAGTACTAACAACTGTAGATCGCGAACAACCCACGAGTCGTGCAGTTTCGGAAATACTTGTTCCGAACCTTCGAGCCATTACAATCTGCCCTCTATCAAAGTCGCTTAGATCCGCAGCCTTTCCCATCACACACAGATTTCCCATTTCACAGTAAGTGAAAGAATGATTCTTCAAATTCTCTAGCAACAGTTAAATACCAGTTTCACCTGAACACGTGCCTTCCCCGTCATCCAGGAGTTTCATTGCAAAATGTAGGGATGGTCATAATGTTTTGGCTCTTGAGTATATATATATATATATATATATATATATATATATATATATATATATATATATATATATATACTAGAGGGCTCCGCCAACTGCTCACTTCCGCTCGCCAACCCCCGATAATTGCTACACAATTACATTTTTGTTCGCTTCTCGAACAAACTTAAAGTCGTTTTCCTGGAGGTTAGTTGGTAATTTTTCTGCACCAACATCACATAGAGAGAATATGATAGGATTGTAAAATGTCAGAGGTGCTTATTATCAACATTATAAACTTATATAAAGCAATTTTAATACTAACAATATTACAAACTTATATAAAGCGAGTCAGCAATATTATTTAACACATTACTATAGGGTATTAGCTGGAGATTAATCTCCGAATCCGAAGCACGCGTGACAGAGCCTAACTCAATAATCAATATATGTAATCAATATAATAATAAATATATGTTATAATAATAAATAATCAATATATGTTTTGTTTAAAATACAGTATCTCTTATTTTCAAAGACGACCACTCATGCCGTCCCCACAAAATCAGAAGTGGGATAGAGAACAGATTGATGGTGAAGAAATCTGATAGAGAACAGATTGATGGTGAAGAAATCTGATCGAGAACAAATTAATGGTGAAGAAATTAGATTGCTAGTAAAAAAAAAAAAAAAATGATTGGCGAAAAATTGGATACTGAATAATTTCATTCTTGCGAAAATAAGTAACGGAATAACGGTACATAGACTTTTATTTATTAATCAAAAATGATTCTTAATGATATTAAACAAGTAAGCAAAGCATTGAAGAATTTTAAGAAAGACAAAATTAGACTTCTACATAAATTTATTTTTGATGTAGAAGGCGACCGTTCAAACAGAAAACGATTAAGAAATTTTACTGGTTTTCATTTTACTTTAGACAGCGAGGAATTTCAAAATAAATTAAAAAAATATTGAAAAAGAATTCACTTTAAACCAACTAATAACTCTTTCCAATATTCTAAATGTTTCATACGAAGACAATGAAACAGAAATTGCAATGAACATGTTGACCTTATTAATGGATTTGAATAAACTGGCTGAGCTCGCCAACGCTCTGAGTCGGACGAAGACATAAACAATCAAAACGAAACTCAAACTTTGAATAAAGAGAAGGAACACAATTTTTCAATGCTGTGCAATGATGAAAATAAAAACATTGATTCTTGTTTAAAAGATAAAAATAATTCCTGTAGAAATTTTGAATTTCAAAATGTTGCTATTAATTATTCTGATATCGAAAGTACTATTTCTAAGTATAATGCAGAATCGCATGAAAATATTGTTCATTGGATCGAGCATTTCGAAAATATTTCAAAATTTTTTAATTTGTCTGATTTACAAAAATTTATTTTTGCCAAAAGATCTCTTGGTGGTAACGTCTCTTTATTTGTCAGAACTGTATCGGAAATAAAGGCGGAAGAAAGGAATTGTTTTTGTCAAAATATTTTGAAGAAAACGTTTTAGACAAGGAGGGGGGGGGGGTTAGGATAACGATTGAATGAAATAACCTAAGAATTATGTAGGTATACTATTCCAGAAAAATAGTTAATCGATCCTTTAAATTTTTGAAATTTATAATTATCCGGAATTCCCCTCCAAAAAAAAGGGACTGATGTTTCTTTTTTCATACACCATGACCTTAAAAATGGGAAAAGTTGCTTGTTCACATTAATTTAGCCTGGTTTGAGACGAGATTAATTGTTTTTTATTTTACCTTTTAAAAAAACTGCAATCAACAGTAAGAATGGAAATGTCCTAATTATTATATTTTTTATAAAGATAAATATAATTGCTGGCTATTGTAAAAATATCAATGACTTTTTATATTAAACTATAAGTATAAGGCAATTTTATGTGTGAAAGGTATAACATTTTCAATTAATGAATTATATTAATCAATTCAAATACTCTGTAATTTTTATTAAAATCAATTAAAATCTACATAACTTGCACAGTGAAAATTTTTAATTCCACTTCAAATTAGTTTCAATATTAAAAAGCTAGCAATAATATCATTAAAATTCCTCAAAATAGGTACCAATTTGAGTATCGAAAAATTAAAATATTTTGCCTTTCAAAATTTCTCAAAATTTTATTTTATTTTAACTAAAAGATGTTAAAAGCATAACAAGTTGTAAAAACTAAGTTTTAGAATTTGGTAATACTTAGTAGAATATGGTGATATAATTATATTATTATTTCTATATCATTAAATAATTAATAAATATATGTATTTTCGTGACAACAATACAGAAAGCTAAGTAAAATTATCTTACCTAATCATTCTGATGTCATCCAAATCTTCTTTCCAGGCAATTCATCGACAAAAAAAACCGATATCTAAAAAAACAAGCAGGAGAAAAATAAAATAACAACTAATAATATCTACCATGAAAACCAATACAAAATAATATTAAAGCGAAGGTAATAAAAGGTTAGAAACAAATGTTACATAATATAATATAAACCTTTCATATCTTTCTAATAATATTCGAAAATTGCCCTAAGAAGTGACAAATTTACTGGAATTGAGATATTATTTAATGTTATGTGCAATTTGGGATTCGAAAAGTAAGCAAAGCCAATTTGCAGCTCTAAGTCTAATAATGATTCATATTTCGTATCAGATTTCAAAAGTGAAAAATTGTGCCCTATCTTTTATCAGGGGGGATAGAAAAATCTCTCTTTTTCCTTATTCTTTAAATTTTTCTTACATTCTCTAAAAAAAAAAAAAAAAAAAAAAAAAAAAAAAAAAATTCAGATATTTTTCCCTCCCTCTCCAAATTAGAAAATATAAATAATCTGCAAGTGCAGTGATAATTTGCAGCAGTAACTGCCCTGCTGGAAGTTTTTTTTAACACTGTCCACTGTTGCTTGGCACCTTTTTACATTAAACTCTTTAACTAGTAGTGAATACATTACAATTTAACTAGTAGTGAAAAAATTATACATGCCGATCATGAACTGAGTTTTTCTTTTTTTATCTGTTGAGATAGTAAAAATTGTTTTAAATCACGTTTATAAAATTGCAACATGCTGATGCTAACACTTAATTCACAACATAGCATATGTTATAACAGATGTTAATCATCAACATGGAATTTCATCTTTTAAAAGAAAATAATAATATTACGCGCCAAAGTATTTTTTACTTGGTATAAAAGATAATTATTAATTTCTACTTTAACTACTGTGTGTACACGTAAGTAATACGTATTACTTCATTTTATAGCTACGGACATATAAGTTTATTGTTCGAGCAATGTAGAGAAAACAGATAGCATGGTGCACGTGCCCGAGAATCGTAGAGAAATTGTGACAGCAGTTGGCGAACAGGGAACGAAGGACCTCCAGTATTCTACGCTAGCTTCACGCCTCTTACGATATCAATAAGAATTGTAAAGTTGCTGATTACTGTAGGGCTATATTGTTTATCATAAACCAGTTTATAAAATCAGTTGATAATCAGTTCACAAAAACACGAGCAATTAAATCGGATAATATTTTTTAAAAAAATATATGTGCTTTTTAGCACATATAATTTTTTTTAAGGTTTTTCAGTAAATATTCGGAAAATTTCTTGGAAAAAATGGAGAGATTTGGAGTTGCAATTAATTGATAGTTTTTTTTTTTCTTCGTCTTTTAACTGCTTTGGCTATTTGCTGACAATATTCATTTATTTATTTAATTATATCGTCAGAAACTCTATTACAAAGAATACTAACGCCACTAGTTCGCATGTCTCGAAGATGTCTTGAGAAATTTTCTGTTGCTGTTTGGAGAATTAATTTCACACATTTTCTTTTAAAATATAGAGCTTTTCAAAACAAAAGAATTTCGCGATGGTATTTTGCTAGATAAAGAAAAACATTTTACAAAGTTTTCACTATGCGTACAATAAATATATAGTGAAACTTTCAATAAGATACAGATTCAAATTAAATACAGTACGAAAAATAAGCATTAACAATTAATAAAAAAAAATTTCATGAGCCTGGAAGAGTGTTAAGCATTAGGCAATCGAAATATGATTTTATTTGCAGCATTTTTACCTAAAAATGCAGTTTTTTTCAGTAACCTCCTGTCTTATGAAAAAACAGCCATCAAATAACGACTGATAATATTTTAAAAGTATGTAGGACAAAGAAAATGCATTTCTTTGAAATTGGGAGGACTAAATTGTTCTCTCTCTAAAGCCCTAATAGTTGTTCCTCAAATAAGCAGATAATCACCCCAATTGATGGCGATGCCTCTCTAGAGTGCCTTAGAACTGGTACCTCTTACATATAAAGAAGCTGCAACTTTAATCCCATGTTACATTTGTGCGATATTGCGCAGAAAGGATTTATCAAAGCCTGGATGTGTATTGTATACACAGCTGTTTTTATTCTTAAAATAATAAAATCTTTCGTTATGCTATCTTACACTTCATGCATAACAGGGTATTTTACTGCATCCATCTGTAGAGGAAGAGTCAAAAGTATCACTTACGACATTTGTAATGCATGATAATAAGATATCAACCCTACTTTTTGTGTATTGGCAGATAGACGTATTCAGCAGACTACATAAGTTATTTTTAAACCATTGGGGAGAGTTATAGTTTTCTTATATAAACGTACTAGCTTCAATAAATGTTTTAATGATATAAGATAACACCCATTTGGAAAAATGTAAAGTAATTGAACAATTTTTATTTCCTTCACAAAATATCTCATTCATTTACACTCTTTCGGGGTTGTAAGAAGGTTCCGCATGCTTTTGCAATTAAAACTTGCTACATAAGAAAACAGGTATTGTGCGGAACAAATCCCTGAATCATTAAAATCGTGAAAGTGGACAAGTTGAGTGCCGAAGGTGACTACTTTTTTTATTTTAAGTATATATTAATGACAACAAAGCATATTTATAGCATCGAGGCAAGTGAATTTACTTAGAAAATGTCATATAAATTATCAGACAACAATAAAGAAGAACACATAAAATATATTTAGAAGCCATCATTTTGAATGTATACAATTTCTAGAAGATACATCCAAAAGAGAAACCTTCATGCATGCAAGTACGTGTACTAGAGTTTTGACTAGGAAAATAACAAGGCAATTCTCGAATTGGCCCCATTCATAAAATATTGCTTTTAACGATACTTTATAAAATTAGTATTTAAAATATGTAACAATCTTAGCCATATTGTGAAAGACCCTATTTTATGAAATCAAAACTGGATTTTCAAAAAAACTATAACAAATAAACAATCTAACTGTAATAATATTGCATTTATGCGTATTTAAAATTACTGTTGCCTAGAAATGTAAAGTCATTGCAAAATAAACTTGATAACAGATAACATTATATTTATTTCAGACAAAATAAAAGAAAAAACAACTAATTTAATTAAGCACCGTTAAATTTTAAGTCTTGCTTGGAATTGAACACAATTTAGAAATAAATATCCCACATTAAAAATGAATCTAAAGGAAGCTTACATTTGATTAATAATCATTCTTTAACTACTGCAAAATAGTAAAAATTTGGTAAGCTTCTGTTTATATGTATTTCGAACTACTAATTAGTAAAATAAAATGCTCAAAGTAAAATAAAATTATTTAAGAGCAAAATGAAAATAATGATGATAAGTCGAGACAATTTCTAATTGATTTATAACAATTAAATTTCATGTTTTTTGCTAATTTGTAATTCATAAAAAAAACTTAGGTGATTGAGAAAATTTCCTGCAGTCCCTCGACGGTGGCGAATTTTAGACTTTTGACAGGTCATGACTCAACATAATTTACTCACCTCAGTGTAATTTATGTGACAAAACATGACTTCAGCCCATCTCGACAAATGCCCTGCTTTGAGGACTAGGATAAAGAATATGGAGAACCCGTAATGAAATCACATGCTAGCCAACCTAGAATTTTTAAAATTGTGTAGCACTGTCTTGTTTTCGATAAAAGAAATTGAATAAGATTTCAGTTTTCTTTCATAAATATTTTAAACATCAAAAACTTAACACTATTTTTTCATGATAGAGAACAATTCGAAACGAACATTAAACCGGTGATTAAAAATTTGCAAACTGTTATAAAAAGGCTTATTTTTTCTTATTTTTGTTCAGTTCATGTATATAAGTTAGAAGCTCATTATAGTATAATTTGAAAAATAAGAATGCAAATAAACGAATATTTCCAAATAACTTTTAATATAATAATCGACTCTTCGACTTTAAATTTAAGTAATGAAAAATGTGTTCTTTATTTAATTTTAATCTCGCAATTTATTGTAAGTTTCATAATCAAAACCACATTATGATAAATTATGTTGACTTTAAAGGGTAAACTACTCTTATTCGTAAAAGTTGCTTTACAAATTAAACATAACTTTAAAAATGAAAGAAAAATAACTTAGAAGGTAGCAGTTTTTATTTAACAGCTAGATTATTTTTGTCCCTAATATTTGTCAATTATTAATATGACTTTTCCAGTCTAAATTTGATAACTAATTTACTGAAGCTAAATATTCTCTTACAAACGATGTTTTTCAGAGCATTCTTAAAAAATATAATGCATAACGACCAAAGAACATTACATCTATTTTAGGGACAAAATGGGTCAGTTTTTTTCCAGTACTATAGCCTAGCTTTTCCAGTTTCATTCCACTTCCATTTAGTTTAAGAATTAAAAAAGCTAATTAAAAGAATAGGATACAAGTTGAAGATTTTTGCATAAATAATTTTTGCCCAAAACATTTCTAATATTAAAATGAGAAATCTTCATATTGAGTTGATTTTCTTTTTCCTTTTAATCTTAAAGTTCCTAAATTGGACGTAGAAAACCATTCTGTGTAGAACTATCATAAAATTAGAGAGAAAAATTAGTTACAAGTAAATATTTTTATTATAAAACCATAACACTTACCTGCTTTATAAGTCCTGAGAATCTCAAAATATACTGTTCTTTCATTTAAAAAATTTTATTCTCAAATAATATATATATAGACAGGTCCCTCACTAAGGATTTCAAACTATTATCCAGTAAAATAGCCAAATATCAAAAGTCTTCGCCAAATGCAAAGATTAAGAAATTCTTTATTCTTTGGACTCAATTCCAATTGCTTATGTGGCGCAGAAAATTACTGTAATCGAATTAAAAATGCCAATTTGTGTAAAAAAATTCATTTTGACGTAATTTTGAGGGTTAATACATTTTTCTTTCCAGTGGAAAAATCATTTGTCAATGCTTTGGCCAAAACACAATTTAATTCTCAAAATTTACGATCTTATCGCATTTATCGAGGTGGCGATTGCTTAGCGCGGGTAATGCATAGATTATGACTTCATAACTTTGAGATGACATACCTTACTATAAAACTTTACAATTGTTAGGAACCCTCCTTGAATTTTAATGTGTAACTTAAAGAAAAAATAGCTGTATTCTAGTTGATATTGATCATTGAAAATTAAAAAAAACACTTACCATGAAAATATTAAAAATGTATTAATAATCACCACAAATGTAGTATTTAAATTAAATCTATTGATCATATATTGTTTTTTTTCTTCAAATTATACAGAAATATATGCTATTCAATTAAGAAGAAGAATATTCAAGAACTGTTACAATTAAACCAGATTTATTCATTGAAATAAAGTAAGCAAGGGACTTATCTTCATTTTAATCTACAATGAGTTGAACATTAGAAAATTTATTTTATCGAAAAAAATATACGTAATAGTATGCGATCACTAAATCGTTCTCAGTTCACCGAAATGATGTTGGAAGTTCGTTGATAAGAAAAGCATTAAAGAAAATCATTTTTAAGATTTAAAATACTTTGCTTTAAAATTTTAAAAAAAATTTTAAAAAAGGAGCAAGATATGAGTAGTTCTTTTGTTGACAAACAAACAAATTAAAATTATTTTTTCACAATTTTATAGTAAATCGTATTTGACAACTAATGGAAAATATTTGATTTAAATAACTTAATAAACGTCAAATGTATCATTCAAATTTCTAATTAGTTTTGTACTTTTTAAACGAAAAGCTCAAATCTATAAGGTATTTTTCACATGTTTAATTTTGTTCATGCTGTCCATTTATTAAAAGGAAGCATAATTTGCAATACTATATAATAAAATTTGTAGAAACTATCCTTGATTATTTTGAGCTTTCTTTTAAAAAGTACAAAAATTGCTTGAAACTTTTTACGTTTTTAAGATATTTAAGTCAGATTTTTTCCATTAGTTGCCAAAAACGATTCACTACAAAACTATGAAAAATAATTTTGGACTTTTTCTGGGCTTTCGCAATACAAAACAAATACCTTAAATACGGATATCTTGCGCATTTGTTACCAAATTTATTTCAAATTTTAAAACAATAATTTTGTAACTAATTTTATATTGTTTAAAATATTTTGTTTAATTTCACTGAATATCTTTAAATAACAATATAAAAAAATGGGAGACAAAAAGTTATTTTTTTTTTATTAAAAAAAGTTTCATATATCCATAAATATTTAAGCTAGATTTACGAAATTTCATGCAGTTATAACAAATAGCACCCAAATTAATCAATAAAAAGATGAAAACACACACACAACACAGACAACACACAAAAATAAAAAAGTGAAAAATTAATAAATATTTACAAAAAATTCAAGAAAATTTTAATAATAATAATAGTTAGTAGTAGTAATTGAAATTAGAAAATTTAGTAGATTACCGTATAATCTCGATATCAGCTCACACTACAATATCCACGAAAATAGTGTTCTCTATTATTGAATGAATATAGAAAATCAAAACATATCAATACAATAGTGTCAGAAGCATCAAAGAAAAAAAAGACCGATTTGTGAAGAAAATTTTATAATCGGATTCTTATTTTCTCTTTGGTGCTCCTCACACATTTGTATTGGCTGTATTTATAAATTTGGATACATTAATACAAAATTAGAAAGAACTATTTTTGCGGATATCAGAATAGATTGGGAAAAAATCATTCATCGGAAACCTGGTAAAAATGTACACAATTCAAAGGTGAGCCATGTTTCATGCATATAATCTTAATCGCAGTTAAAATAATTTTCTCAGTTGTTGATAAACGGATAATTGATATTTTGAATATACATTTCATTTTTATAGTTAAATGCTTTCAAGGAATTTGGATAGACCATATTTACTAAATATTTAGTAAAAATAGTTTTAAAATTATTTTTCTCAGTTGTTGATAAACGGATAATTGATATTTTGAATATACATTTCCTTTTTATAGTTAAATGTTTTCAAGGAATTTGGATAGACCATATTTACTAAATATTTAGTAAAAATAGTTTTAAAATTATTTTTCTCAGTTGTTGATAAACGGATAATTGATATTTTGAATATACATTTCCTTTTTATAGTTAAATGTTTTCAAGGAATTTGGATAGACCATATTTACTAAATATTTAGTAAAAATAGTTTTAAAATTATTTTTCTCAGTTGTTGATAAACGGATAATTGATATTTTGAATATACATTTCCTTTTTATAGTTAAATGTTTTCAAGGAATTTGGATAGACCATATTTACTAAATATTTAGTAAAAATAGTTTTAAAATTATTTTTCTGACCTTCCTATATAAAGAGTGTCTCATTTTGACACACGTATTTTTCGAAACGTTCTCACTATGAGATATTATCATAAAAATTAATTTTGTTCAATTTTCAAAAGAATCAGAATAATTTTATAATCAGTGAAATAAATTATTAGCATTTGACTTTAAAAATGAATGAGTGACACTTAAGCTTAAAGAAAACATCTATACAGTATCGAAGTAAGGAATACCGAGCAAGTTTAATTGTCAGATTAAAACAAATCAGATTTAGCATATAGACAGCATATATTTAGCATATTGCAGATAGACATTTACCAAAGTTACGGTGTGTTTGTTGACATTCACCGATGAAAGTCTACACCCACTAATTTCAGTCCTTAACAGTAACATATACAGATGTTTGTTAATATTGTTATTTCCCTTGTAATGGTTATCAGACAATCCTTATTTTTCTATCTATGTTTACAGAAAAACAAAATAATAATAAGGCACAACATCCGTTTGAATTGTAACCACTCGCCATATTTTTATCACAGCCATACTTGTTTCTCGCAAAGATTTATTTTTCCTTTACACTACAATTTTTTAAAAGAAATATTTGCTTTATTGCGCTTTTAAGTAACAAGAGAAGGGAGAGAGAATGAAATGTAGAGAGAGCAAGGAGCAAGCCGTAGAGTTGTCATGGTAACCAGGAGCAGAGGAGAATTTCTACTTCTCATAAATATCGGGGCTCAGCTTTACAGGAAGGCTAAAGAAAGCGCTACGAGCATTTGAAATTCGTTTTGTTTACCTTTTTCTTTTAATTGGGAAAGGCTGTTTCAATTTAGATCAATCTCAGTTTAAAGACTCAAAATTTAAAGGTTAACCATATTTCATGCATATAATGGTCATTACAGATAAAAAAATTTCTTCAGTTGTTGATTATCGGATATTTGATAATTTGAATATGCATTTCATATTTATAATTAAATGTTTTCCATAAATGTGGATAGACCATTTTTATTGAATATTTAGTAAAAAAAAAATAATTTTAAAATTATTTTCCTGACCTTCCTATACAAAAGAGTGTCTCATTTCGACATGCATTTTTTCACGATGAGAGACTATCAAAACAATTTTATTTTTTTTTCCATTTTCGAAAGAATTAGAATAATTTTATAATCAGTGATATAAATGATTTCAGAATAAATGATTAATTAGAGTGAATGATATCAAATAAATAATTTCAGAAATTTAAAATGCAAAATAATGTGACTAGCGTGTTTAAATATTGTATGTGTGTATAACTGTATTTCTAAAAATCTAAAAAAATATAATGAATATTGTTACCAATGCTTAAGGCACCATATAACAGAATAAAAACAACAAAGCATTTCAAAAAATATACTCATCTGTACTTCATTTTATTACATGTACGGGTGTTCTGTATGGAACATTCATAATATTCCTTTTTAAAATCTTTGTCGAGAATGGAATAAAATTATATACATATTTGTGGTCTCAGCTGTCATATTTGAAGTTTGAACTAGGGAAAAATAGAAAAATCTTTCAACATTATGAGAATCACATGTATGCAAAAATTTCTAGAATAAGAAAGAATTTTTAAGGAGATCATTAAAAACGCCTCCGTATTTAATCAAGGTAATTTAACTGGTTTTGATGTTTTCCTCAGTGGATACTTGAGAGATTTCGAAGGTGTTTTCCTTTCGAAGCTTAAATATTAATGTGCACCTTTGTATACATTTTTGACAAAATTTCTAAAAATATTTATTAAAAGCGATAGAATTTTATCAAGGCAAATAAACTGATTTTTATGTTTTCCTCAATGAAGTTTTAACAGTTTTGAAAAGTGTTTTTCTTTCCCCTCTTAATATTAATGTACAGTACTCAAAATAAAAGCGGACCACCCTGAATAGCTTTTGATTTAATGATCGGTTTTTGATCTAACGATCTGAAAACTTTTTATTTAATGATTGGAAAAATTTCTGGTCCTATGCCAGAAAAATAACAAACATTGTTTAAATATATTTTCATTATATTCTCTTTAAATTTAAGTTCAAAAAACAAAGTTACTCCTGATACTAGAGTGACTTTGGCGAGCAAATGTTTTCGAATGGAAACAGTCTCAAAAGCAAACTTTTAGAAAATGTTTAATCTGTCGTGGGAAAACCGGAACTAAACTGTGCAATTATGATTTTTTTTATTTTATAAATTATATCTTAATAAGCTCTCCAAATATAGTTAGATTACATTAAAAATAATAAAAATAGAAATAAATGTAGAAAAGGAAAAAAACAAAATTAAAAATATTAAAAATATAACCACTGAAGCCGATTGGTGTTTTTGATAAAAGAAAAGCTTTTAAATTTAAAGTTATATTTTTCTGCAACTTTTATACTAATTTGTGTAATAAAATTTTTAAAAATTTAGTTTTTTCACAATTGGTTAGGATTAAAAATATTTGCAATAATGTTGAAAGTTTTCAAGAGGCTGTGAATAATTTTTTGAATAATTTGAGTAATAATGATTTTCCTTATAATTTTTGTAATGTTAATTTTTTAATTAAGAAAATGATTGAAGAATATTAGTTTTTTTATTTCTTTTAACAGGGCGCAATTCAAGACTTAACTGAGCAGCCCCAGTTAAGCATTCTTTTAATATGTGACGTAATTTTTCTTTGACAACTTCTTCCTATCATTTTCTCAATCTGCGCATTTTAAAAGAGGGCGTTGTTTTTCTTTTGGTTTAAGTGATTCCTTTTCATTTGGTTTGCTTTAGAGTTCGCTGTCTGACCTTGTTTATGTGAGTTTTTATTTTCTGTTGATTTTTATTTTCTGAAGAATTTGAGTTTCTGATGAGTTGTATGAGTTTCTTTTCTGTATTAGTTTTATGTCTTGCATGTTTTTTTCTCCTGGACTTTTAAACAAAACCTTCGGGGTACTGAGGAAGGTTTTTAGGCTTTTGCCTTCTTCCTCAATAGAAAAGGTTTTGCTTTTTGGCCACTGGGGCCGGTACCCCCTGAAGACGTCGGCTTCAGTGGTCATATTTTTAATATTTTTAATTTTGTTTTTTTTCCTTTTCTACATTTATTTCTATTTTTATTCTCTCTTTTTTTGAAAATTCTGCTGCTTTTTAGCGCATTTTTTTTAAAGAAGTTTTGTTCATTTTGTTTAGATATTAATTGTATTCTTTTAGTATTACATTAAAAAATTACAGTTCATAAACCATTTACTGAAGAAATAAATAAAAGAAAGTTAACGTATCTGTTGATACAAACTGTGACTTTCACTGTTTAAACGGAATCTTGAAAATTCTTCTTTCTCATTGTGAATAGAATTTTAAAAATGACGTCGGTTTATTTTTTTCAGGAAAAAAGAACCACTTTCATTTGGTTCTCAGATAAAACGAAATTATACAAACGTTAAATATTTTTCCAGGCAATGCTTCAATTATTTTTTCCAAGAAATTTCGCAGCCACAAAGGCTCATACTTGTTTTATTTCATTAATTTTGATATTATTTTCCCCATTTCCAGTGGGCTTTTTTCATCTGAAAAGAATGCAATGAGTCGTGTGCTGGTTCAGGTTTGAGTAGAAATCTCAAGTCTGTATCACACACTAGATTTGTTATAAATGGAAAAGTTAACGTATTTGACAAAAAAAATTCAAAACTGAGATTTTTTTTATAAATTTTTGGCATTTTTGTGATAATAAGATGAATAATGCAAATAAGCAAAAATTGAAAGTATCTTTATTTCAATCTGTTCTCTGAAATATGAGGCATCTATCAGTTTTTAGAATCTTTTCAATTTTTATCACCTGTTTGATTGCCTTTTTCAATATTTTATTTCTATAAAGAATAAAAAGTAAAAATGATTTCTTATTTAGTTAAAAATATTTTTTTAAAGAAGTTAAGGGCTAAAAAAGAAAAAAAAAACATAATAATAAGCTTTTTTTCATTAGTTTTATTAGTATATTATTGCGTTCAGTTATTCATTTTATATCATAAGGTATACAAACTTTCATAGATACTAATTTGTATAGAAAGTAAAGGTGGTTGGCGTGCAATACTGAACACATTTTCACCATATCATTTGACAAAAAATAAAACAGCCTTTGCTTTTATGACCCATCTAGCAATAGGAATGTTTAAAATCAAGCAAAGAACTATATGTCGTGCAAATGGAAAACCTTATGATCATTATTAAATTTAAAAAATACATGTTTATTAAAATATTGTTAATAATTGTTACAGAATTTTAATAATATTATCTTTATTATATAATCTATTAATGCGTATGTTGCTAAAAAAGTGATACGAATTCTTTTTTTTTTTTTCCCTTTTATTTTGCTGGTAACAAAAAACTGAAATAAAAAGCGAATGGGCAATCATAAGCCTGAAACACAAAACAACATCTAGTGCAAAAGGCATCTACTGAGGAAACTACTCCAACATGGAATTTTATTAAGCAATTGCCATAAGAGAAGCTTTAAACCATGTCTTTCTAAGGAGATATCCTGTAACTCATTTATTAATAAAATTTAATTCCTCTTGTGTCTTAAAATGAAATTAAAATTTACGATTGTGGGTGTATCTATAGTGCTAAAAAACGATCCACCTTGAATAACGTTAATAAATAACTGAATAACTGAGTAATAACTTAACCTTGAAAAATTGAGTAACGTTGTGAATTAATGATAAGATCTTCACGTTCTAGGACTCATTCTTCATGGTTCTAGGGGGTGACTTCAAACATGCCATTTAATTAGTGCAGACGATATTCTAAGTAATGAAATGAGACAGAAAATTCAGTCTCTGAATAAACACACTTTTTTTCTGGTGGATTCGGGTTTCTGACTCCCAAAATATATGGGGTAGCCGCAATTTGGAAATATAGTTTGGTCAGGAGAGGGTTCAAAGCTTGGACTCTTAAATGTTAATTCTACTTTTTAATGTATCTCGTCAACTTTTTAAGCGAATTGAAACATTTTGCACACAATTATAAAATTCACTTATCCAAGGCTAATTCCACACATAAAATAATTTTTCATAATTATTTCTTATTTTTAATATGTATTTAGAAATTTGAAAAAAGAAGAAAAGTTTTCTGAACTATTTATCTTTAGTCTTTAAAAATCTAGACGGAAATATCCAATGAGCGAAGGAAAGGAGCTCGGATTGCGAAGCAATTCCGGACGATATCGATGGAGTCTTTATAAAAATGAGTTTTAAAATTATGCGTATTATGGTTTGATTCGTTTATTCTTCAGATATACTCAAAAATAAAATAATAATTTAAAAAGTAAATTTTTTTAGTCTCTCTTCTGAGTAAACGATTGGAATCATATTTTTCGGGCAATAGAAAATAAATAAAATTTCTCCATTTTCCAAAATATTGTCAGCACTAGAATTTTTGTGGTGAAATCATTAAAATAGCTTGTTAGCACGTGAAAATTTCATTATTAGGCTTTATTATATTTAGGAGCTCTCTCTCTCTCTCTTTATTATTTATTTTTTTTTTTTTGGTCACACTATTCAATGCTCAATGCTCGCATAAAAAAAATATCACGTTATTAAGGGATAGAGTTCTATTAGCTTCGGAATGAGTGTAAGATATGTGTAAATGCTTTTAACGGTCGTGCAATGCAAATAACGGCTACAAAAAGTCCTCTAAGAGAATAACTAAGAAAACGAAAGCAAAATCAGTGAATAGCAATCTAAAACGTGAATGACATTTAACTAAATGCTTTAAGTTACCATAAATTTACTTTAAAAACCATTTTATTCTTACTCATCAAATCTGATATAATTTTTTAACTTTTATTCACGAACTTGCAATCTGAATGATTGGCAGTTTTTGTATAAGTATATGAAAATGGGCTGGAGAAATGTAATTTAAATGAATCTTTTAAAGAATTTGAATCTAGTTTTTTATGATCAGCATAATTTAATATGAAACGATTCAAGTATAGGCAATCATATTTACCTAGAAAATTAAAAGCATTGATTTCTAAACAGCCGGTACACAGTATATTTTCAATTATCCCCTTAGTATTAATATCATTGAAAAATTATAAAAAAAATCATATTTCTCTCCTAAAGAGGTTGAATTTAATTTTTGTGATTAGTATTGTGTTAGTGACATGGTCACTTTTAAAAAGATTTATTGTAAAGGAGGGAGGCCTGGCAAGCATGAGAAAAAGGAATTTGCCGTCAAAGCCAGGGGCAGTCGCCAGGTAGTCGGGCGGCAAGGGCAATAGTGACCCTGTCGGTCTTTATTTCCTTTAGGTTTTTGACCAATAAGCATTGATTTTTTGACCAATAATCTGTGGGTGGGGATCAAGCTAGCACCCTCGTTGAAGAAGGAACTCGTCCAATAGAAAAGGGACCGAGGTTTCCTAAAGACGAGGAAGAGGAAAAAAGAGAAGAAGGATGGAGAAGTGTGACAAACTAAATGTTCACAAGGAAGGCGAGAAGGAATAACGAAAGAGTCTCCCCCCCCCCCCTCCCGCAGATGTATGGTGAGAGTATTTTTAAATATTTCTTTCTTTTGTTGACTTGCTAGGCCTCCTCCTCATTACCTCACCTCATATTAAATACCTCCTGTTAAATACTCTATATTCTTAGTAATTGCTTAACTCGTACTAAATAAAATTGTATCTTTTTATTTTATGATTACTTGGCTCCTCTGTTTTCTTAGTCACGCTACTTCAGTCCAAATCCGACCGGGCTTGGGTTATAATTAATATAAATTTTATCTATTGGAAATTTCTTAAGTTTTCTTTAAATAGTCACGGCAAGTATAATTCAGGTTTAGAACATTTAATTATAAATAACCATATTTACCTATAAAATGGAAAAGCATTGATTTTTTAACAGTTGTAATTTTTTTTATTTACCGTTATAATTTAATCTAGCATAAACTTTACGTGTTTTTATCAGAAGAACATAATTATGCTATATACAAAGCGCATTTTTTAAAATTTCTACAGTAACTATTTACTAATTATAACTGCTATTTGTGCATTTTTATTTAATTTAAATTATAAAGTTCAGCTGAAGAGAATTATTGACTGTCATTTCAGTTAACAAATATTTGTCAAATTCACTGTTTTACCTTTTAATATAATAATTCACTTTAAAAATTACGAATTTGAAATCTCTTTCACACGTAAGCGTTTACCTACTTTTCTCAAACATATACTAAATTTACACACCCAGAAACTCTTCCAAGTAAAACAACAAGATTTCGAAAGAGTTCCCGAGATCTCATATTTCATACTGCTTTATAATGATTAATATTTCTAAGAATCGTTTTGTGTCGCACATTTGAAGCGACGAACAATCAGCGGAAAGTTTTTTTTTTCCCCGGCTTATTGATTAAATTTTTAAAACCGTCGCTGGGAGGCGCTGCTACTTTACTCTGTTGTTGTAACTTTTCAATTTCGGTTTCGATTTTATTTAGAGCCAGTATGCAGACAGTCATGTTCATGTTTATCTGACTTTTTTTTTTAAAAAAAGGTTTTATTTGCTTGCTAGAAAATAAATACTGATTAAATCGCTTATGATTAACAAGATCGCGATGTTAACTGAAAAAATAGTTTAATTATTAATAGCATAATACTCAGTTATTACAAGCTGAACCGGAATTAAATGATTTGTTTGTGTTTTTGAAATTCTTGAAAATTATTTTAGTGAAGCTGTTAGAAGAAAAAATAAGTATTCGATTGCTTATGGAAATATTATTCTCTTTGAAGGTGTAAAAGTAATTCTTACAAGCCAAGTAGTGAAATTGAGAAAACTCCTGAAATAACTTTTGATTTTCGCATGCATATTAAAAGTTCGGATAAGAATGTGTTATGCATGCTTTCTGCTTGCTTTGCCAAACGATATCAATGTTTACTCTTTTTTTTTTTTTTTTTGCTTATGGACGATAAATAGTTTTTATTCCCAAATTTATTAATCATTCAAATTTAATTGTAAGATTCCAAAATGTTATACTTCATAACCACGGAATTTATTTCATAATTTAGTTTCCAATTCTATGAGATTAAAATTTAAACGTATTAAATTTAAACGTTATCATATTGATTGTTTATCATTGCAACTTCATTTACAATTGTGGTTTTTATACTCTCTGCGTCAAAATTCCCACCGGGGTGTGAAAGACAAATAGCAAACAAAATATTATGGATAAAACAATACATTTTACTTTACCTAATAAAGAAACATCTGAAATATTTTCACAAATGTTCAATATGTCAACTTTCAGTAATGGAGATGATTTAAAGTCTGA
Source organism: Parasteatoda lunata (assembly GCA_949128135.1). Classification (NCBI taxonomy): domain Eukaryota; kingdom Metazoa; phylum Arthropoda; class Arachnida; order Araneae; family Theridiidae; genus Parasteatoda; species Parasteatoda lunata. Next base: position 7,459,215 of record OX421970.1, on the reverse strand, counting down.
AATCAAACCCTTGCCGCATTCGCTGCAACATGTTACAGTAAATGCGGTTGTGATCTTTCGTCGTAATTCTGTTAAATTGCGGGGCATGATCACATAATCTTTGATTGTCCACATGGTAAAAAAAATCACAGGAAGTTAAGTCTGGAGAACGTGTTGGTCATGGAAGAAGTCATTTGTCGTTATAGGACCCGGTTCCAATCCAACGATGACGGAGCTTGTCGGTTAGGGAACCGCGAACATCAGCCAGACAATAGGAGGATGCCTCATCCAGTTGAAAATCAACCGACTCATAATCTTCCTGCAATTGTAGCGCACTAACTACAGTTACAGCATATCGAGGTAAACAATGCTATTAACAGTTTTCTCCGAGAAGAAAAATGACTCATAATGAAGAAGACATAGGAGAAAACACGTTAACATTAAGAAACTCACGGACGTGAGGTGAGGCAAAACTTCCAAAATATTAACTATTACCTAAAAGTGGAAGTGTCGGCCACACACATGAAACGTGCACTCATTACCAACACATTGCACTGTTAAAACTTTTAATGTTTCTTTATTATGTAAAATAAAACATGTTGCCTGCTTTCGAAGAATAATTTTTTATACGCCTTATAAACCTTGGAGGGACTTGGGACATGTCCTGTATACATATATATTCTTAAACTTTTTTTATTGCTATAAAATTTTATCTTTTTTAAACACGAAAGTTCATTAAACAACAGTAGAAAAAGTTAGCCTCTAATTACATCTAACTATTATGTTTCAGTACTCAATATTCACTTATTTAATTGCATATATTCTCTGAAAACCGTTCCACATAAAGCTTATAATAAAGGTTAAAGCAACTTATTTACCGCTTATTGGTTGTAAAACGGCGAATTAGTTTCGATACCGATTTAAACATGTTTATCATAACATTTTGTTCAATAATAAAAAAACGTTGTCTTTAGTTTTAAACCTTCAATTTGTAATAATAATTAAGAAAAAATACTGTTTGGAAAAATGATGAATAAATATTGCAGGTAAATATCTTTAATTTGGGTCTATAGAAATACTTGACAGGTAAACAGGACCTTCATTACGTATACTATTTTTATGCTGATTACAACTAAGAAATCTGGATCTTCATGTCATAGAACTGGATCCTATTAATTTATCTGTTCAAAGATAATACATAAAACATTATCATTTTCATCTAATTTTTACGTATATAGAAGTGCTACAGTTAAAATTGGCCCTTATATCTTCTCCATACCTGTTCCCTTATACAAGCTTTTTGATTAACACTTATATCTTCAATACAAATATCAGTCGGTGTAAATTATTTGCTTAAATATCCGGTGTGCAGAATGCTCATTTGAAAGAAATAAGATCCTAGATAATAAAAATTTGTCTTTAAAGAAAAGACGTGGAGAAACTGTAAAAAATTTAACATTATCGTAGACGAAATCAAACAATTTGTCACGGATTTTGAAGACCATTTCCATAGAATTAAATAAATAATCCTAGGAAACTGAAGTGGTACGATATTACCTGATAGAAAATTTTGTTGTGTGCTTCAAAAATATGCAATACTGAAATGACAGTCTACATGTTTTAAGTGTATCAAAAAGAGTCACCCATTTTCAAGACTTGACAAGCGGTGAATTTAATGAAAGAGAAAGGATTTTTGTTTCATAACATTCGCATATTTCTGATGTGCTTGAAATATATAGACTGTCATTATAATGTTGTATATTTTTGAAGTTTTCTATCGGGTAACATTTCTGTAAGCACTTTGTAATTTCTCTATCTTAAATTGTTAGTTTGGCAGTTGAGAAGCACGGTAAAAAGGCCGGCATCTAAATTTGATTTAAATCTAATCTAAATATTAAAGTTGGAGTATCATCATTAGGAATGAATCCCAGACCTTTTCCGAATATGTCATTATTGAAACTCTGGAGTAACGTGTGCAGCATAACTTCCAGAAAGCATCTGTGAAATTTGAAGAAAAAAAAATAATGAGATGGGATACTCGAGAAACCACCGGGATTAAAGTATAGAATAAAGGATTAATCTAATTTTTGTAAAAGGTTTCACATGGCTTTTTTTTAATTTTATAAAGTTTACAAATTAGTATTGGTAAAATAACAGCATCAATGAGTTCAGGAAGTTTTAGGAAACTAAAAATGCTTATGACTATTTTTTGATGATTTTTTTTGTATGTCGTCGAAATATATAAACAATCTCAATAACTCGGATTGGACGATAAAATTAGGGTAGACTATTATTCAAGACTAATAGGTTGTGCTTAATCCGTGGTGTCTCAGTGGATACAGCACTCGGTTTTTAATGAGATGAGGCAGCTTTGAATTGATTTTAGATTTGAAATTCCTAGCTTGGCGAAATATTGTAAATATGATTTTAAATTCGGCATACCTATTACGAGCGTTATTTTAAACTATGACATCCCCCCCCCCCCATTCAAAACACAAATAAAAGTGGCAGCTTTTGCAGATTTTGAGCTTTTGATTCAAAGCAAAAAGATGGAGAACGCAGAAATGCTCATTTTATCTCAATTGGAAATTTCATTTTAATGAACTGAAAATTAACATTACCTAATTCGAATAAAAGAAAAGCATAGATTCCGGCAAAACAAATCACAATCTTTCATATGATTTTAATTACTTTAAAGGCAAGTGTATATTAGAATTTAAAAACACGAAAATTAAACACACCAACATTATATTTCAAAAAATAATTATTTCTTATTATTATTTAATTCCGTCATTGAAACTCAATTTCTTGGAAACAAGGATGCTTTTGTGGGTACATTTCGAACCTCTTGAATGAAAAACGGCGATTGCCGAATATTCGCCTCTAACACCTATCATAATTACTCCACGTGAGATTTGAACTGAAGCAGGAAAGGGAGAGGTGTAAAGTTGCAAATAAAAGACAATTAACTTTTCCTAACGGGGGAAAAAAAAAAGGGAGAAGGCGAATGATGAGTTGCTATGGCAACTGAAATTAAGATTCTCCTTATTAACAAGAATTAAAGAGGTGCGCTTAAAGTGGATGATTTTTGTAAAGAGCTAAAAAGTGAAAACGGTTAGTTTAAAAGTAGCACAAGACATTTTTCAAGTAAATACTTTAATGATGCTTGCATAGATTTATTTACTTAAATTTCAGTCACTTTTTTTAACAGTTGACAGTTGCGGTTGACAGTTCTGAATCATACATATATATATTCTTGTAAAATATTTCTAAATCATTCGAATTGTCTTTTGAATAAATTTTGTTTAATTTCAGATTTTGACAATTATTATCTGTATTTTGTAATTTATTGATATTATTATGTCACGTAACAGCAATAAATAAAAAAATAATGATCAGCCTCATAATGTGGTTGTCAGTTTTGTCACGTTTGACATTATTACACTTGAAAAACAATTGAGATCAAGGTGTTCTATTATAGTTCACAGACAACATTATTATCAGATTGGCAACAGTCATGTATACTTGAAGTAAGATGTACATTTTGCAACGTTGGTGTGTAAATCTTAAAAAGGTTTCAATTTTCTCCCATGGCGATGACACATTTTGACGTCATCGAGATGTTAACTTGAGACCACAATAAAACATTTAAAATCACAGTATGACGGGGCCTATAACGTCTCAACAGGGTAACGATGTGACAAAACTGCAGTATATTCATGCCTTAACTAGGTTACAGTATTGCTAATTTGAGACGTGAATATTTAACGTAAAAGAAAGCTTTTTAGAAACAAATTCATGAAATAGTCAAAATTACCGAAAGTATAGCAAAGTAAAAAGTCATAAATACAGGTTTTTAATTAAATAATAACCTTATATCACTTCTTAAAAAAATTATACAACAAAATATATAAATGATATATAATTAATTTAAATAAATATATAAATAATAATGGTATAAATAAAACTAATAATAATATATTTTTAAATGTTATTATTAATTTAAGTTACATAATATTTATAAAAATATTATGTATTAATATTATTTATAAATGTAATGTATTATTTTTAAATAAATTATTCGATATTGAAATTATAGAAATACAACTAATAATTTTTCGGATAACTAAACAAAATAATTCTTAAAAAAATATGCATTGAAATTTTCTACAAAAACATTTATTTAAATTTAAAAAGTTCAGATTTATTGCTTTACTTTTTTTGCCAGTAACAGCAAACTATTCATTTTTTAAAGAGAAATATTCAAAAAGTTATTATTTAACAAAACTTCTTGCTTGTAAAAAATCTAAAAAGGCAATCTGTTTGAATTGTCTTTGTAATTTAAAAATTAAAACAAAGCAAAAAAAGATCTTTTCAGAAAATAAACGAGGAAGATCGTGAATAGAACTTTAAATATAATCAAGCCGATTATCACTTAAAAAGGATTTTAAATAAGCTTACATTTATTTGTGACTATTTCCTTCAAACCTCTAAATAAACCTAATAGAGCTGTGGTTGCTCAGGTGATATAACGCCCACTTCCCATTGATGTGAAACAGGTTCGAATCTCAGCGATGACTTGTCTATACAAATTTTGCCTCCTGATCCAACCGAACATAGTGCCGACGTAAAATATCATAAGTGGTAGACGAGTCATGGACTAGAGTCCCCTTGAAGTCAGACTAACCGTGGGAAGTTTTTGTGGTTTTCTCTTTCCATGTAACGCTAATGAAGGTTAGTTCTATTAAAAAATTCTCTAAGAAAACAAATGTTTCCCAACACGTGATCCAGAAGTTCATTTGTCTTCTGGATTGGGTTCAAAATTACGTGGCTACGGAGTTGAACACTGGCAGCCGTAAACCCAAATATTGTGTCGGCTGTCAAACAACGGTTTTAAAATAAAATAAAGAAAGCTTACTATTCTTTGTAATTCACTCGTTAAAAATATTTAGACTTCTTGCTACTTGGAAAAAAATAATAAACGTCACATTATTCGTCATATAACTTTATGTCTACAGGAAAGTGAAACTTTAGTCACCCTATTTAGTATTCCATTCATTTAAATACTGATTTTCACAATTTACAAAAATTGATTCTACTATCTCATTTTTTTTTAAATATTTTTTTTTTATAATTTAACAGAGTTAGCTCTTATTGAACATTTTGAGATCATTAATTACTTAGTATATTCTTATTTTTTTAACGTAAATAAATCTTATATTTGATTTGTAAATGTACAACGAATGTGCACTCACTTATACAAACTCGGTTGAATTCTGAAAATATATGCACTTAAATAATAAGAGTAAGTATTTAATATTAAATTTAAAATTTCTGAGTTCGTATTTAACACTTTGGATTACTTCTAAAAATTTAACATTAAAGGCTCAAAACTTCGGAGCGCTCTCATGACCAAACTATTGGGGTCATTATTTCCTTGATTTCAAAATGCATATAGGGGAGAGTCGGGTACCCCCGCCTAATGTCAATTTCAGATGTATAGAATATTTTTTCAAGTCAATGGGCCATCGGACAATAATTGTTATATTAAAAAAAGATTATTTTCAAAGTTTCAAGTATTTATGCAGCTGGTAACATGGTAAACAATAGTTTTGAAAATATGTTGAATACAGTTGTCATGATATTAAGAAAAATTGGTTGAATGTTTCGATTAAACTTCATTTTAATATTAAAAAAATAATTTTTTCTATACATACAGCATTAAAGTATGTAGTCTTAAGTTTAGTTTGCACAAAGAACGAAGTTTATTTGTGAAAAATTGTTCGAGTAATTACAAATTTACAAAAAAATTGGATTTCGGGTAGCCCCGCTCACATGAATGTTAGGTATCACAGCCCACTTTTATTTCGTCGATAAATGTACGGTTCCAAAGATTTACTTAAATTAAATTATTTTATTTAAATATTTAATATAAATACATATTAATATTATAATATATTAATATACATTAATAATAATAATAAATATAACATTTGTTGTTAATAAATGACAGAATTCACTAAAAGTATATAAATATGTAATAAAAAAAATAATTTTTTGATAAAAATGATAAATAAGGTTTATCTATTGTCAATACATTGGTCATTTTCATTTACACCTGAAAAAACAATCAAAAAACATAATTTTTGTAAATGGGCGGGGCTACCCGACACATTTTGAAAAGAGCTGAAAAATCCAATCATTATTAAATCCTGATCCAATCATTATTAAATCACAAATACCTTGCATGATAAACGGATTTCTGTAACAATCATTATAAAATATTTCATCATTTTAATGACTATCTTTCTTTCTCTACTCCGAAATCTCTGTTTCAAAGCACCATTTTATCTCCTCTTTTCTTTCAATGTTACCATTCTCTTAAAGCTTTTATATCTCATTAATAATTAATTACACCCCCATTAAATTTTTCATTATTAAGAAAATTTTTCTTACATCAAGCTCCTTTTAGATTAATACATTTATTTTACTCATAACATTCGCTTGTTATTTATTACATTACGCTTTGAATCCTACCATAACTATCTCCGCCTAATTCATTATATTTTTTGATATTCTGTTCCACTTTATTGTACTATTGCACAATAATTATTAATCCCTCCATGATAGCAATATTGTCGAATACTTATATTAACACTCTTATTATTTTTGCCTACAGTATTTTTCACCCACTGATTTGTAATGATATGCATGTATCAAAACTTTATCCTCGTAACCTCAGTTACGCCATCTATATTTACATTTTGATTTTAATTTTATGATCTGTGCTTCATTTTTATTTTCTGTATTTTGTCTTTTATTCTTTTTTTGATTATTATTGTCTTCGTTATTCAAGAAATTGTTATCATAGTCTTACCATTTTGTTGCTGTAATCCCAAATTTTGTAACCTCCCTTTTTTATTTTCTCAATAAATGGTGACGGCCATACAATCTTATTGAGGAAAATACCGGATATACTTCCCCCTCAACTTTCTTATTTTTTCATTACCTTATTTTTATTCGATCGGAGGTGCGTGCCACAGTGCACTCCGTTGCCTACACCCCTCGCCCTGTACTGCTGGTACTGCTAGCGAAATTCGTTTCGACGAACCGACGCTGAATCTGGGTCACCTCATTTGGAGGCGAGCTCTCTATCCCCTGACTCAACAGTCGCCGGTCTGTTTACGCAAAAACATATATTTTTGTTTTGTTTTTCCCCATCAGCATTATTCCTTAATATTGCAATATTTTAATTCATAATAATTCTTTGTAATTTGAAATCATTATTTTTTATTTGTCCTTGCATCATTTGGCTGCGCCCAATTATGCTATGAAAAAATTAATATGTTATGAAACAGATATGAATATTTTCTGATAAACTTAACAAAATTTTATTGCAGTTGAATGATTATAAATCGGTAATTTAATTTGTTTATTATATAATTGTGAATAATGAGATGATATCATAGAATGACATATTCACCTATATTAGATAATATTATTACGGAATAATATCTAATATAGGTAATAGGTATAATAGTAGAGAATCACAAATTTCAATTTTAATACCTTAATTTTAAATAAGTTTTTTACTTTGAATAAAATTATCACAATTGATACTTCAACTTTTGATAAAAATACTAAAGAAATGCCTGAAATGAAAAAATAATTCAAACCACGATAACAATTAAACAAAATGGAGCAGAAATATATAAAGTTATATGTGAATTAAATACCTATGTAATGAAAATGGAATGAATATACCAGGGCTGTCCAACTGGCGGCCCGCGAACACATATTGTGTGGCCCGCAAACTTCTTATTCAGACTGATCGGCCTCAGTTTTCCCATTAAAATGTAAACAAATTGTTTTATAATCCCTCTGTTCCCTTGTTTTATATTTAATAATTCAACTATTCATTGTTATTGTATAAGAGGTAAGAGGGTATTGTTCAACTTTTTCAAACTGCGGCCCGCCAGATGATCAGTGACCGGAATTCTGGCCCGTGGACTCTTTGCAGTTGGACAGCCCTGGAATATACCATTAACTGAGATATAACAATTACTACATAATACTAAAATAAAAAATTTACAGGAAAAGACTAAATTTTATTAATTTTACATTGGTGGCATTCAAATATTTCTGCATATTTGTTTGTTAATTCAGGATCATGTCATCTGATTTTACTCTTTAATAAAAATAAAGAGATAATAATGAGAAACGATTTTAGACAATACTGGGAACAAAAGAGTAAAGTCTTTAAAATGAAGGATACCGTATACATTTTAATACAGTTTGTACTAAAAGCATCTAAATCATTTTGAATCCATATATTTTAATAGATCAAGAATTAAATATATTTAGAAATGTAAAAATTAGTTTCTTCTTGCCAATTAAAAGACTTAAAACTAAAAGTTGTGTTACAAAGAAAGTTTCAGAATAATTGTTGTACTGTTGATTATAACAAAAGTAAACTTGTTTGATATCTCTAAAAACACCTCCAAGGCTAGTTCGGGAAATTTTAGTTTAAAATATTACAACTTGTACTACTAACCAATAAAACTGTTTTCAAAGTGAGTGTCATTTTTGTGAAATGTACGAGTAAAATACCCATAAACTTTAAGCATTGTAAGAAACAATTACTTTAATCTCAAGAAACATACTTCGCTTTTGATGAAACTTCTTCCTAATATATTCTCTTATCAAAAATTTCGCCAAAATGACGTTATAACTATCGTCACATCTGCATGAAAAAAAATTTCGCCAAAATAAAAGAAATATTTCGTCATTCTATTGTTTTAAAAAGAAAGGAAAAGACTTGTTGCGCCTAATGTATCAAACGTTTCTAATAATCACTTCCTAGTAGGCTCTTTATAGATAAGTCAATGTTTTCCTACCAACACAAGAAGGACAAATAGAATAGAGAGAAGAATTAGACTCATGCCCGAAGCAGGGTTACAAAACATGATCGTCCCAGTACGAAGCCAACTCTTTGGCCTCCATTTAGCTGGTTGGCTTTATTTTCGATCAGTTTTAATTTCGATCGTCTAGTTTCCCACAATGCACTACAATAAGGTTTCGAGTTAAGGAAGCGCTTTCGTCAGATATTTGAGAGTTCATGTTTCGTCACAAATCACTTGATTTAATGACGAAATGGATCTCGAAATTAACGAAATACACTTCTAGGAATGCTGAATTGTCTAAAGTGAGATTTTTGTATCTGTGAGAGCGAGAAAGAGAAGATCTCTTATAATGCCGGCGTTTCATACTTTGCCGGTAACATATATATTTAGCAGTGATGGGCATCATTCGCGGAAATTTTATTCACGACTAAATTTATTCAGAATAAATTTATTCTGAATGATTATTCATACGCAAATTTAGTCATTATTCATCTTTCATTATGCAAATTTTTGAATAGTGATTGATGAATAAATTCATTAGTCAATACTAATTTTTCTGAATAAAATTTATAATATCCAGCGACAGATGCAAGCATTAAGTAATTTTCATTACAAGTTGTGCGTCAATTACAGTAAACGATTAAAAATATAATTAATTATAGAATAATTACTACTTGCAATAATCATGATTATGAGTAATCACAGTAACAAATATGAAATGTAATGGGAAATAATTATTATTTCTCATTACAAGCGGTTATGCAAGCAACAAAAAATGATTACAGATAATCAGAATTACAAATAGTTAAGCCCTGGAACTGCAAGCTATTGTGACCACTTGTAACCATAAAGTAAGATTACAAGAAACCATAACTACAAGTTATCATAATCTAACAAATACAGGTAATCTTAAATTCAAGTAATTGTGATATATATGACTGCAACACGAGTAGATGTAATCATAATTTCAGGTGGGCCTGATTGTATTTTAATTGGGATTGTAGGTAATTGAATACCTTTAAAACAATGCATAAATTGTATGTGTAAATGAATTGTTTAGTTTACTGTTGTTTGCTTTATTAAATGAAAACTTTTAAACAAGTAATTGCGAGTATATGTAATTAAAATATACGTTTACAAGTAATTACTTTTGCACACTAAATGCTTATTCATGTTTGCATGTATTATGTATGTATGTTTGTGTGTGTTAACATATTTTTCTGTACGTAAAATGAACGTACGTTTATAAATACAATTTATTAATGAACAAACAATGCATGTAGGTTCGTATGTATGTAGACGTACATATGTAAATGTAGCATGCGTACAATCGCTCACACATAGATATTTTTTAAACTCATTTAATATCTGTACGCATGCATATAAGATGTATGTATGAATGTACAGATTTAAATATAATTTACCTATGTATGCACAAACGTTATTTTCACATACATTATTTTCACATGCATTATACGTAGGTAATTTTGCATATATTATACATGTAAACATATATCTAACTTTTTATGTATGTAGAGATAATATATATATGTGTATATTTACGTGTATATATGCACGCAAGTGCATCCATAGTATAAATGTAGGTATGTACAGTCCGCAAAAAAAAACGATTCACCCTGAATAACTTTCGTTCTACTGATCGGATTTTCACAAATTAAGTGTCAATCTTAATGGTTCCTGGGGGTGACCTCAAATATGCTAATTAATTAGTGCTAACTATTAATTAAGTAATGAAATCAGACACAAAAACGTACTTTCTCTGAATAAACATATATTTTTCTTTTTACATATTTGGATTTTTAACCTTCAAAATATAGGGGGTAGCCGCAATCTGGAAAATATGGTCCCTATAGTTTGGTCAGTAGAGCGATCCAAAGTTCGTACCCCTTAATTTTAATTTCTCTTTTTACGGTTTTAGTCATATTTTTAAAACTAATAAAGCACATCAAAGAAAATTGCACCCACTCATAAAACTCATTTACTCAAAGATAATTTCAGGAAAAAAATAATTTTTAATAATTATTAATTATTTTTTATTATTTAATTAAATTGAGGATGAAAAAATTTTGAATTATATAAGGTATGAATTTTTTTTATACCATATTAATCTACATATTTTTCAATTGAAAAATTTAAAGTTTCAACTGTTTTTATTTATTAGAAGCTGAGAAAAATTAAAATTAATTATTTTTAAAAAAATAATTTGGCGACAATAAAGAAATAATTAAATTGGGCGATTAATATTAAAATGTGATTAACTTGCGAGGAACTTGACTTTGCGCGCGTAGCGTAAAATTTCATTCATATTTTTTTCGCTAATAATCGTTTGCTAATCTTTTTATTTTTATTTTTTTTAAACTATAAAATACGATGTTTCTTTTTTAGTCGTCTAAAAATTTATTTGCAATTTAGTAAAAAAATTTGAATAAAAGATTATGAATAAAAAACACTTTATTCAACGAATGTCTAGTTTTATAAAAGCGTGCTTCTGATGAATATGATTATACATCAGATTGTGCTTACTTAATGTGATTATTTTTTATTTTTTGATCTTGTTTTTCAATAACTGAAACAATGTCAATAATATACATACGCATGCATTGATTTGGATTAATATATTTATCAATTTCTTGAATATATATTTTATAAATATTAATAAAAATGCGTAGTCAGCAATTTTAATGATCTTAAAACTTCTTTACATCTTATATATCGCCTTAATCTTAAAATAAATTTGTAAATTATCTGTCTGCGCTTGTTTCTCAGAATTATTTTTCCTACTTTTTAATTAAATTTTAACGCAAAATCTTATTTTTTATGCTACCATCTATACTATTTTCCAATAATATACTAATCAATCGTTTTAGTATTTTAATTTATGTTTTCCTTTAAAATAAAATTACTTTTTAAATTATTGCTAAATTCTTTTTGAAAGAAAACTTAGAATTATTGCCAGCTATCTGAGAATTAAATCTTGTTAAGAAATTAAAAATATTCTACTGATCACACACAATATCATTCGATGCAGAACAGCTGACTATTTACTAAGAATACTATTGTTTACGAAAAATGAAGATAAATTATAAATTTTCTTTTTTTTTTATTGTTTATTATTTATTTGAGTAATGAAAAGTAAATACGTATGTGAGCACAGCAAAACATACAACAGATTGTTTTTTTTTTTTTTTTTAAATGAACAAAAAACTATGGACATAATATTTAATTTTGACGTTCAAAGTTATTCTTGCCCGCTAACTTAAAGAAAGTTTCCCTTTTTTTAAAAAAAGTTGAAAATATCTGCTTAAAAAGTTGTATATATTATTTCTCAACTTTTGCACAGTTCAAAAAAATATTGCTATATCAGGAAAATGTTTGATATGCCTTGTTTCGTTAAACAACTACTGTAATAAAAAATTGTAAAAAGAGTCGAAAAACGTGCTATTTTTAGAATCATCATCTCAAAAATTGTTCTTTTTCTAACATTTCTACTTTTTTTTACTTAAATAACCTATAATAATAGTTTTAATACACGTTTTGAAGAAATAATGAATGCAAATTTGGATCTAATATTTCGTAATAAAGAAACAAGAATATTAATAATTCATTGATAATTGTTTCATTGCACCGAAGTAGTTAATTCTTTTCGAAACAATCGGCCTTGCAACTATTTAACCTTGACTCTTTGAAATAGGGGACATTTCATGCATGTCATTAAACTTTAAAATTTCAAATATAAAATGTAAAAATTACAAGAATGCGTAAGCTGGCTTTAATTAATAATAAAAAACTGACAAAATCGTCGGCAAAAGAAGTTATCTCATGAAAAGAATGTCAAAGTTAAAAACTTTACTCTTGTTTAATTTGGGGTATTATAAATCTAAATTTTCTTTTCTTTTAATTTCTTAAATTATATTTTTAATAAACTAACGAAATGAGTATGTAAATAATATCCATTCGTTTTACTAGAAACAAAGTCTACTTAGTATCATTCGGAAATCATATGAAGTGCAAATTCTTGACCTCAGGTGTAGGGCAGTAGGATATTTCATGCATGATCAGTAGTTTCAGGAGTAAACTCTTATATTAGAAGGCACCTAACTTCTTTAAAAATTCAAATTCGGAAAAATACTTGCTATTTTACAAATGTTATTAAGCATGTGTATTTTTTAAATGGTTATTTACATTGGCCATTAGTTTTCCGTTGATGAAGCAAAAACGAAGACCCTAGTAAGCAGCCAAAAACTAAATCATTATGAATTATGATCTTTCAACTTCTTTTTTTAATTCTCTAACCTTGCTATTTAAACTCTATGATCCGCTGTAATATTTTTTGTTTGAGTCAAAATAATGGCATTTTTTATATTTTTTACAATTTACATACATCAACATAATTCAAGAAATTAAAATTTTTAAAAATTTGAGCTCATTTTTTCACAGAGCGAATCTCTAACAATACTTCAGCGAATCATAAAAAAATAATTTAGCACAATTTCTGAGTTAGTTTATCCTCTCAATACTCCGCCCCCCCTCAATTTAATATTCGATGATAAAATTGATTAGTTTTTGTAAAAAGAAACTGCTGCAAAGCAACTGAAATAAAAGAACTGATAGGAAAGAATACATAAAAGTTTGCTATACTACACTAAATAAATTATTTATATTAAATAATCAAAATATAAATTTACAAAATATTCATTTGTTTTATGTAATTTTTACATTTAAAAAGGAGAAACTTTATAGCATTCAGCTAATTTATGCTTTACAATATTTGCAATGTTCAAAATGCTTAAAAGGTATCCACTTAAATCCTATAGAAAGGAATTCAAACATTTGGAATCTATTTATAGTTTTCTATTTATTAAGCCACAGATTATTTAACCAAAGAATGTCTCTGACTTATCGATTAAAAAGTTAAATTATTAATTTAACTCAGTAAAACTTAAAAGAGTTATCTACCACCTATGCATTTAAGTTTCAGATAATTTATTTTATTAAACATTTTTACCTTATATAAAGCGGTGGGTTGAATAGTTCCTACCAACAGCTTTAATTTTTAAATATTGTTGCTAAGCTATTTTTTCATTTATAATTTCTGCGTCCATCTTCTAATAATTTCAGAAAAAAAAAATACCAATGAAAGGATTTGTTTGCATAAATGCTGGAAATAGTTAAGGGTAGAGGGATCTCATTATTTTCTCTAATTCAACAATTAAAACTAGTAAAATTCTAATTAAAATTAGCAAGTCTCTAAATAATCTACAACTGCAAAATACAACGATAAACTCTAAGTAAAATTGACTCCAACTTCTGATGAATTTCAAAGATTTGAAACTCTTTTTCTTTTTCTTTTTTCTTTTTTATTTGACCTTTCATTTAAAAAGTCAAGAATCTAGTCCTTAATAAATTAAGAACATTGTGGTATCAGTATCGATCATAATTATAAAGTTATCATTAAATTTAAAATTAAATTTTTTAAATATAAATATTGAATGTTGTGGTGAATATAAACATAATAAAATACATCTTTTTAGTTTGGCCCCCACATTTTTAACTTCTTAAGGACCTTACGAACTCTACTTAAAATGACGCTATCGTATAAGATGTCGGTAGTGATAATGAGATTAGTAAAATAATTCTTTAAATATAGAAATAAAACAAAGAAACTTTAGTAACCATATTTGGTTATAAATAAGTAACTGCTCGCAATCGAAGAGCTTAGGGAAAAAACAAGTTTTCAAAAGTCAGTTTCGGAATTTATACATAAGGATGTTATTTGCAAATCCTACTTATTTAAGAAAAACATGTAACCAAAATATTTGTCAGAATGAAATGACCTTTAACAATAAAATAAAAATGCAAGTACATATATATATATATATATATATACATATATATATATATATGTCAAAAAAGATAACTTAATTCTTTTAAATCTTCAACTGAACAGGTATCAATGAAAAGTTTCTTACCTGGTTCTTCAACCCGGGCGATTCGTATCTAAATAAATCATAGAATAAATGACCACATACTCAAAATAAGAACTCTTCCCAATTTGTTAACAAGTGTATATTAACAGCACTACAGAAACAACACTACAAAAACAACATGATCTCTCGATCGCCTGTAACAGATATGCTCTGACAAAATTGTTCTTAGAGAGAGAGTTCTATATCCAGTGGCGCCATCTAGTATGTTCTCTGGCAAACAAAATGGAATTATGTTTTGAACACTCCCCCTTTTGAGTTTCGGGGCATGTTGAACCGAATCTCAATACTTCATTGTCCAAATCTGGAGGGTGGGCGAACAACGCGTCCAACTCTGGTAGTAGCAGGAGTGGAATCAGGAATGTCCGATGATGGTCTTTCTGGCTCATCTTTGGAAGTATCTGGCAGCTGGTGCTCGCTGTTGAGATTCTCCTCGTCCAGTTCTAATGGGCAGAGATTTTGAATTGGTCTGATCAGAATTCCGGATTTGGTCTTAACTTTGGCTCTTCTGATCAGTCTATCTTTACTTGTGTAAACTGAGAGTATTCTTCCCAAGGGCCAATGTATTCTTTTGGGATTATCATTCCAAATCAAGATGATATCTCCAACTTTAGGATGGTATGTTGGTTTACGAACTGTCAGTCTATGATGTAGCTGACTCAGATATTCACTTCGGAATCTTGCTCGTAAATCTGTCATCAGTCTTCTTCTATACGCAAGTCTTTTGTTTAATTCCGTCTTATCAGTTAGCTTTAATCTATCCAGGTCTGTAGTACTACTAGTACGAGTGTCTTTCAGGAATAAATCAGGTGTTAAAGGACATAAATCATCGGGATCATCGCTAACATATGTTAAAGGTCTTGAATTGAGTTGGCTTTCACAATCACACAAAACAGTTTCAATTTCCTGGTAATTCAAGGATGCATGACCTAGGACCTTCCTCAAAATTCTTTTCAAAAGTCCTATTAACCTCTCAAAAAATCCTCCCCACCAAGGAGCAGTGGGAGGTAGGAATCTCCATAAAATTGGAGAAAAGGTTGTCTTAAGTCTTTCTAGGTGGATATTCTTCAGAGAGTTGTTAGTTCCAATAAAATTAGTCCCATTGTCGGAGTAGATAATTGACGGACGTCCTCTGCGTGCAATAAATCTTCTTAGGGCAAGTATGAAATTATCTGTTGAAAGTGATGTCAATAGTTCAAAGTGTACTGCCCTATAAATCGCACAGGTGAAAATTGCGATCCACACTTTGTTGTTGTCCTTCGTAAGCAACGGTCCAGCAACATCCACTCCTATAACTTCAAAAATTGAGGCGTTTTTTACTCTGTCCTCCGGGAGTATTCCTTCTGGTATTTCAGGTCTTTTCACATTAAATCGTTGACAAGTTATGCAGGTTTTCAGTATCTTTTTTACAGTTCTTCTAGCTTTTAATATCCAATAATCTTCTCTCAGAGCTACCATTAAAGATTGTACTCCAGGATGTCCAAGTTCTTTATGTTTGTGTAAAATAAGGCTCTTAACAACATGATGATCAGATGGTAAAATAATTGGAACTTTAAAGTTTTCATTGTCTTCTCGCATAATGATTTTTGTTTTAATTCTCACAAGTCCATTAGCGTCTGTAAATATCGACAGGAATTTCAGACTCTTCAATTTTTCGTTTTGGAATGAGTCTTCTTGAACCCTTTTCAAGATTTTGAGTTCAGCTTTAATAAGCTCTTCTACAGATAATTTTCCTGTTTTCTTACTGCTTGCTCTGGAATTTTCAAAAAATCTATATATCCAGCCTGTAATTCTGATTATTTTCTTGTAGGAAGATATGTTGTTGTAAAATTCGTCATTTTTCATATTTAAAGATGATACAACGATTTTCTTCTTCTCGGCATACACTATTTTTTCATCAGGAACTAGATCAAAACTAGGCCAGTTTCCTTTTGATTCTTTAAGCCAAGATGGTCCTTCGTGCCATTGTCTCTTCAATAGGGTTTTAACTGTGCAACCTCTTGAAGGCAAATCCGCTGGATTTTGGGTTCCCGGAACAAACTTCCAGTTACTAGCTTCTGAAAGTCGTCGAATTTCGTCAACTCTATTGGATACGAAAATCGTCCAAGGGCCTTCTTTCCTTATCCAATAAAGAGCGTCCATGGAGTCGCTCCAAAAAAACGTTTCAATATCTTTCAATCTTAAATCCTTTTTTACTGTATCAGCCAATCTAGCTCCAATATTACATGCTAGTAATTCTAATCTTGGTATCGACACTTTTTTCAATGGGGCAACTCTAGATCTTGCTTGAATAAGTTGGCAAGTAACTTTTCCATCCCTTTCCACCCTCAAAAAGATACAAGTCGCGTATGCCATCATGGAAGCATCACAAAAGGTATGAAGTGTTAAGCTTGATTTAGAAAGATTTAAGTTTGAAAGTCTACGAGGAATTTTGAAGTTGCTCAATTCTTTTAATTCTTCTTTCCATTTTTCGAATCTTTTAATTATTTCGTCGGGCAATTTTGAATCCCAAGAAATTCCAATCTTCCAGCATTCTTGTAGAAGAAGTTTCGGGACCAACGTTATAGGACAAGTGAACCCTATAGGATCGAACAGCTGGTGTGCCACAGATAGAATTTTTCTCTTGGTAACTGGTTCACTATAGTTTTCTTCTTTAACCAGCTCACAGGATAAAGTGTCATTTTGCTTGTCCCATTTTACGCCTAATACTGACACTTCCTTTTCACAGTTGAAATTATCTTGCACAAATTCGTTCATCTCAAGTAGGTAGTTATTCTCCCAGCCACGTAAATCAAATTTAGCAGTTTTCAGAATTCTCTGAGATTCAGATCTAAAATGTTCCAATTCTGAAACTGAGTCTAGACTTGCAATGCAATTATCAACATACATAGAGTCTTTGATCTTCTCTGCAAGACTTTTCAATGGCTCTTCTACCTGATCTAATACATGATTCAGAACAGCCGCAAGTAAGAAGGGGCTACATGATATTCCGAACACTACTCTACAATGTCTATACGTAATTATCTTTTGAGGATCTCCGTCTTTCAACCACATGAATCGTAAATTATCCCTATCAGATTCGTTAAGTGATATTTGTAAAAATGCCTGCTTGACATCCGATATTACTCCGATCTTATCCCATCTAAACCTATTTAATACAGCTGGGATAATTTCTATGAGATTTGGGCCCTTTTCTATGCAGTCATTTATTGATACGGAGTTTTTGGTTTTAGCTGATCCGTCAAAAACAGGACGTACTTTAGTGGTTGAATTATCTTTAAAAATTGCCCTATGTGGCAAATAATGTATTCCAAAGCTTTTAGAATTATCATTACCCTCATTAACTTGCTCTATTATACCTTCCTTTTCCCATTGGTTAAAAACCTCTTGATAATCATTTAACCGATTCGCTGATTTAAGGGATTTAACTGTATATTTTAGTCTTTTATATGCCAACTCTTTATTATCGGGTAAAGGAGGATGTCCATCTAACCAGGGTAAATTAACCGTATATCTGCCCGTACTGTCTCTACTAACCGTTTCTCTGAAATGTTTCAAAGCAAGTTCTTGGGTCTGCGTTTTAGAGCGTTTTTCACTACTATCCTTAATACCCAAGGTATCTAAATTCCAGAGATCTTCAATTTTTGCATTATTTACATGTAATGACAATACTAACATTGAGCTAGTTGTAGATGTTCCCTCTACTTCAGATTTACCCATTACTGTCCACCCTAACAAAGTGTGTACAGCAACCAAACCTCCCTTAAGGTGTTTTACTTTTCCCGTCAATAACTTTCCAGCGTAGTCAGCTCCAATGAGCAAATGAATCTCGCCAGAATCTCTTTCATATAAACAGGACCTATCATTAATCATCGTATCACTAATATAAGTACCCAGATCTTTTAATTCGTTTAAACAATATGCATCATTCACTTTGGGTAAGGAAGCACAAATCTTTTTCTCATCTAAAACCTTTAACTCACAATTATAGCTTCCATCAACATTTGATAAGTTTAGACAATATTTTTGATGCATTTCAGTATGTTCAATTCCACCGAATAATCCATGATTCACGGATTCTTTCCCGAACCCTTTTAAACCCATTTTTCCCGCAACAAATTTTGTGACATACGACCTCTGACTACCTTGATCGATTATTACCCTTATTAACTGTTTCAAATTATTTTCTTTAACGTATACTATTAAAGTTTGAAGATAAACTTCCCGCGAACAGTTATTATTCGAAAGTGTAGTATTTTCAATTATTTCTTTATTTTCATTTTTTGAATATTTATTATCCTGAAAACACATAATTTCAACGTGTCTTTTATTGCAATGAGAACATTTAACCTTTGCCCTGCACATTGAGCTCATGTGATTTTTCCCAAGACATCTAAAACAAATGCCCTTTTTTAATAAAATCGATTTTCTTTTATCTAAAGATAAACTTTTTCCATATTCACAATTTAAACCAAAACAATTTAACTCATCGCAAAATGGACACGACTTGCCTTTAGTAGTAGTAGAATCATAAACAAATAATTCATTGGCAGTAGGATTTCTTTCGCGACGATCATATTTCACTTCCCGCTCCCCCCTTTTATAGTGACGCCAACTTTCATTAATATTCGGATACGGCGGCGAATTTTGTTTTTCTTTCACTCTCATTAATTCAGTCTTTTCTTTAGCTATCAATTGTTTATTCAAAAAATTAATCAAATCAGTTAAAGAATATTTTTCTCCGAATTCTTTATTAAATTCAAATATTAAATCGTTTGGGATTGACTTAAGTATTACGGGGGATAATAAAGTACTGTAAGTATCTGATGAAATACCTAACGATTCTAAACTTCTTATATGGATTTGTATTTTATCAAATAATTGCCGAAAATTTTTTACATCACCAGAACGCTTTAAAGGGGTAATTTCTAATAATTGACTCATGTGGTTGTTAATCAATGTTTCTTTTCTACCGAAGCGCTGTTCTAGCAAATCAATAGCTTTAACATAATTTTCTGAGGAAATAGCAAAACCTCCTATCGTTTCTAAAGCTGTTCCACATAGATGAGCTTTTAAATAGTTAAATTTACTGATATCATCTAACGATTTGTTCTTATGTATCGATGTTTCGAAAGAGTTCCAGAAAGTGAGCCAATCACTTATATTTCCCGAAAATTTTGGAATTACTATCTTCGGTAATTTAACATTAAGCACTTCTGGTTTCGTTTCTACTTCCACTTCGCGATTCGTAGTAGTAGGAGCTATATGCTGGGGGAAAATGAGAGGTTCCGGAATATTTTTCTTTTGATTCAAATTACGCAAATATTTATTTGCTTTAAATCTCCAAGTTATTATCTTTTCACGGTATTCTTCGGCGGTTTCTAATTCTTTATCTAAATCCTCTGGTTTAAACAGATTCTCTAATTCAGAATCAACTGTTTTGAGAGACTCGAATTTATCATTTAATTGTTCAATAATTAGATCAATTTCGGATTCTTCATCAGTTATTTCGTTTTTTTGAATTTCTGATTCAATTTTAGAAATTAGCCTAGTAACTGATGCTCTCAACGTAGTGCGTTTCTTTTTAAGAAGTTCAATGTCTGTGGCCATTTTAGAGCTATTATCATTCACAGTATTTTCGATTCCAGTGTCCATTTATTTTTATAACACTATCAATCAAATATTTATTATATAATAATTCTTATTTTATTAAAATACGAACCGACATCCCGGCAGGGATGCCATGTCAAAAAAGATAACTTAATTCTTTTAAATCTTCAACTGAACAGGTATCAATGAAAAGTTTCTTACCTGGTTCTTCAACCCGGGCGATTCGTATCTAAATAAATCATAGAATAAATGACCACATACTCAAAATAAGAACTCTTCCCAATTTGTTAACAAGTGTATATTAACAGCACTACAGAAACAACACTACAAAAACAACATGATCTCTCGATCGCCTGTAACAGATATGCTCTGACAAAATTGTTCTTAGAGAGAGAGTTCTATATCCAGTGGCGCCATCTAGTATGTTCTCTGGCAAACAAAATGGAATTATGCTTTGAACAATATATATATATATATATATATATATATATACATATATATATATATATATATATATATATATATATATATATATATATATATATATATATATATATATATATATATATATATATATATATATATATATATATATATATATATATTATATATATATATACACAAAAAACACGAAGAAAATTAATAAAAACAATAAGTTTTATTTTTGCGCATAAGCTGCAAGTAAATAGAACTCATAAAATAAATTCAAAAGGTAGACAAAAAAAGGAAAAAATTACAGAACAATGAAAAAAGGGAAAAAAAGGAAAAATAATAAAAAAAAGAAAAATAACAAAAACCAGGAGGGAAAAAAAAGACAAAAAAATATTTTTACGAAAATTCGGAAAATAAAAGATATGATCTTTTCATCAGCCCAGGTGATTATATCCGCAAAAAAGAGTGCTTTCTAATATTGCGGATATAATCGTGTGGGCAGATGAAAAGAATATAGAGACCAGATATTTTGAGTTAATGAAATGAAATTTTTTTTTCTTTTAAGTTTTCGTGCCCCCCTTTCAGTATCTTAAGGACCTTACAAGCTCTAATTAAAAAGAGAGTATCATATCAGATATATATAAGAAAACAAAAATAATCATAGTATCAGTATTTGGTGGTAAATGTAGCTTATCGTAATTGAAGAATATGCTGTGCGATATTTTATGGTGAATTTGCGAACGTAAGTTTCTAAATGTATCGAAGCATAAGGATGCTATTTGCTAATCATTTTTATCCAAAGAAAACCTTGTTATCTAAATATCTAGCAGAATGAAGCGATTTTTGAAACAATGAATCATACTATATGCAACATATTATTTCAAAATCTTATTCTTAAACATAACCTATTTCAATGCTTTTAAAATACCACTAAATTCCTTGAGTCAGCAATTCCTTGAGTTATAGGAAAAAGAAATATCGTAAATTATAGAAAAACTTGTGAATGCGCATTAGAATTACTATACAATATACATTTTATTTTTCAAGCACTTTTTTTTCCTTCAAACTTTCTTGCCTAGAAGACTTGATTAAAGCTGTAAAAGTGATTATCCCTAAAATTTTGTATTTAGCCATAATAAGTTATGTTAATTTGATTTTAGTATGAAATCCTCGAATAAATATAGCAGAAACAACATAATCTATATAATATCAGATAAAATGTTCATGTATTTAAATTCTAAAACTTAGAAAATCATAAATAATTTATAATCGATTCAAATTTTCTTTTCAAGGGAGATTAAAATAATAAAAAACTTTGCTTTTTGGACAGAAATCAGCTTAAAAATTGTCAATTGCCTAGAAACTTCGAGATATTTTCTATTAACTATTAATTAAACCTCTTTGAGTAATCACAGAACATTATTTCAATTTTTTTTCCAGTCAGAGCTTGGTTGCTTAGCAACCTAGTAAAATTAAGCATTCTTCTTTTGAATTAGTCAATGGGTTATCTTAAAATATTTATTTGCGCTGGCGACTTTTTTTGGCGGTTTTCTGGACGATCGCCAAATATATAAACCTTTGTTGCGACCCTATTTACCACCCATTTTTTTCAAAATATTGTCTACCCCCTCTAATTCAAGTATCTGGATTCCAAATATGTAAAAAAAAATATATGTTTATTCAGAGAAAGTACGTTTTTGTGTCTGATTTCGTAACTTAATTAATAGTTAGCACTAACTAATTAGCATATTTGAGGTCACCCCCAGGAACCATTAAGATTGACACTTAGTTCGTGAAAATCCGATCATTAGAACGAAAATTATTCAGGGTGATATCTTTTTTTTTTTTTTTTTTGCTGACTGTACAAAGTTTGTTGAAACTATTTTTCACAAATTGTAGACCATCTCTGCTGTATAGAAAAGATGCAACAAAAAAAAAAAAAAGCAAAAAAAAAAAAAAAACAGTAACGGAAATATCCAGAACTTAAATTTCTCAAAAAGATAATACAGCAGTTGTTTTTAATAATATTGCAGTAATGTTGATAATATTGCAGTAATTTTAAAGCTTTGGAAAACATTTTGGAATTAATTTTCTCTACTTCAAAAGTAATAAGTTATATATTATCAAAAACTACAATTTTTTACTTGAACACTTGTTCTTGTAGTTCATTTACGTCGCACTAGAGCTGCATAATGGGCTATTGGCGACGGTCTGGGAAACATCCCTGAGAATGATCCGAAGACATGCCATCACAATTTTGATCCTCTGCAGAGGGGATGGCACCCTGCTTCGGTAGCCCAACGACCTGCACGCGAAGTCGAGCACTTTACGGTAGCACAGTTTAACGACGACCAATACCGCACACCCTCGGTCCCTACGCAGACTGATCCAAGTGGTGACCCACCCGCACACTGACCACAGCCAGTGATGCTTGACTTCGGTGATCTGCTGGGAACCGTGTCTTAACGATCAGTCCACTGCGGGACTTTACTTGAACACGTGAGCAAGCTCACGAAAACAAAGAGTTGGCGGTAAAAGGTCAATTACATATTTTATTATTGGCGATCGCAACACTCGAATCTCTCGAACACTCTGGGGAGAGACCGGTTTCATCCCTTTAGCCCTTCTCCCTTCCCTCTCCTTCTCTTTTTAGTTGTATAGAAATGTACTATGATATTTCCCCTTTTCTTAATATTTTTCCTCTTTATTTAATAAAAATATTTTTTAACATTTCCATGATACTTTTCTTTAGAACTATGTTTAATGTAGTTTTAAGTTCCATATAGTTTTCCAACTTAAAAGATTTTAATCTATATGAAAATCAAGAGAGAAACTAACGTACTTCCTTCCTCTATGACTTTCCACACGCTAATGGGGAAAGCATATGAAGTGTTGCCATAGGTAAAGAGTTCTGCTATACGCCACCTGCAGCCCATTTCGATCGCCAATTAATTGGTGGCTTTATTATTTTTAAAAGGCTTAAACTAGAAGTTTAAATTTAAAAATTAGTATAAAATTTATTGTTTCGACTAATGAATTAGGTTCCTGTATAATGCGTTTTATAAGAATTTTTCTAAAGCAATAACTTATTTGCTGAATTAGAACTCAAACGAGAAATCTTCAGAAAATTATTTTTTTTAAGCATCTTAAACGTGATTTTTTCAACTGTATTCACTATTCGCGATCGCAACGCTCGAGTACGCCATCTAACGGGAGCCTGAAAATATCGTGCATTAGTTCCATGGATTCTAAAGCGGTTTCCATGATTAGTTCCCACATAACCATTGGCAATGACGGACGCCATTTTCTTAGCATCAAAAACAAAGCAAAATTTCCCTAAAGAAAAGGTAAAACTTCTTGAAAAAACTAATCAGAACATGCCAAACATTGAAGCAGAACACACCAAGCATTTGAAGAACAACTTCTCAATAATTTTTACCTTTCTATTACCAACAACATAACATGATTTCATGATCACTTGCTGTTACAGATGTGGGTATTGCGGTAAAATAATTTTTCTGTCTTCAATTCATTACAAGTTAAAATGAAGTCAACATTGCTTTCGTCATTCCAATGAATAAATGTGTTCCAATGAATTCCATACTGAACTGTAATAGTTATAGAATATTCTGCTTCTTCATAGAATAGTATATATTTCTGTATCTACATAATTCAGAAAACAACAATAAAGAATAATCCGAATTACTTGAAAAAGTATCTTTTGTGCTGATTATAAATAAATTTTTTATCGTTTTCTTGGTAAGTGTTTTTTAGTTTTAAAAGAATTTCAACAAGAATTCAGTTATTCTGTTTTTAAGCTACATATTAAAATTCATATCGAGATCTTGCAATTATAAAATTTTGATGTGTGGTATGTTACCTAAAAGTAATGAAGGGATAAACTATGTATATATTATTTGAGAATAAAGTTTTCAAACAAAGAACATATCATTTTGGAATTCTCCGGACTTATAAATCAGGTAAGTGTTATGATTTTTATAATAAAAAATTTGCTTGTAAATAATTTTTTTTCTTACTTGATGATCGTTCTCTACAAAATATTTTTTTATGTCTGATTAAATACTATAAGAATTAAAAAAAAGAAACAATACGAAAGTTTTTATTGAAAAATGAGGAATTTTTAAAATCTTTTTTATCCTAAGAATTCTTTATTTTACGTTTTTTAGTTTATAATTTTTTGATAAAATTGTTGTCAAAATACCTTTTTTGAAAAATTAAATGGTATTAAATTATGTGTTTATGTATACTTCTTGCATATTCTAATATTTGAAGTAATATGATTCTGAAAAGTATGGAATAAAAATTCGGTACTTACGTATTAACCACAGCTACTGATTTGGCAGATTTTTAAGTGCCGCCAATTTACACTTAAAATTTTTGGAAAAAATCTTAAAATGAAACACTTTGTTTAACACTAGAAAGACGGAAAATTAGTATATACCTATATTGCCTAAAAGCAGTCAAAATGACTGGATTGTGAATGCGTAAATAAATTTCTTTAAAATTAATTTTTAACATTTTTAATATTATTTACAGTTATATAACAAGTTATTAGTAAAGATTGACAGTAAAAAAAATTATATGTTGTACAAAAAGTCACAAAATTCTAAGAAATTGTGTCATTATATACATCATTGTTTTTCTAATTGAAATTAAAGGCAGTCAAAATGACTTCCTTAGGCAATCTAGTGTTAAAATCAAAGTAGTCAATCGGATTTCGGTGGAAAATGGGCCGATATAGAGTTTAGCATAGATTCAAAACAAACTTTTCTCTCACCTGATTCTATAGCCATTATGAACTCTAATAAATAAGATTCAAAATGAAATAACATTTCCAAAACGGATGTTTACTAAGACAAAGTTTCATGTTATGGACATTGGTACATTTTCGCTATATTTCACTCCATAAAATATTTCGCTCCTAAAAAAATAAAATTGCATCTTGTTTTGTTTTTGGCAAGTCCCAAAGACGCATTTTCGTAACACTAAAAAATGGCGACAAAAAAAGAATAGTTCTTTTTTTGTTTCGTAAGCATTCTTTGTTTTACGTTAAAATTTAAATGGGCCTTTCATGTTATACCATTAAATTTAGTAAAACTATTTCTGAGGCATTAGGTTTGAACTCTTATAAGAATATACCTATTTTTTTCTCTTTATTTACAAATATTTTTTCCGATGTGTTCTGGATGTTCCTTCTCTAAAAAAAAAAAGATACCATTTTGTTTTTGTTTGCATAAGAAAGAAAACAAACATTTTTCTTTATTAAATTTAATCAGCCACAATAAAGATGAAACGTTACAATGCTACATGCTACATTAAAGACGTCTCCAGTGTAACTCAATGACTGTTCATATGGAAATCGCAGGGATTCGGCACATACAACAACGCCCCCTATAGTTCGTTGCGATCGCGAATCGTACATTTGGCGA
Source organism: Parasteatoda lunata (assembly GCA_949128135.1). NCBI lineage: Eukaryota > Metazoa > Arthropoda > Arachnida > Araneae > Theridiidae > Parasteatoda > Parasteatoda lunata. The sequence goes on along the minus strand of OX421970.1, from coordinate 7,432,836 downwards.
AATTTCCAGGATTAACAAAACTTTTCACCAAAATTTCACATTCAAAATTTATGTATACGCAACAAAAGCAAAACAGATAACATTCTTTTAACATATTATTTCATAACCAAGAAACTAAACTGGTACTTTTTAGTTAGCCTGGTGCATGGACATTCAACTATTTTCTTTTCCTTTTTTCATTTTATTTAATTCTTACGAGTTTAAAAAGTAAGCAAAATTAAAAATATGAAAAAAAGTTGGCAAATGTCTGCATTTTTTGGCGACTTTCCACTTGCTAACCGAATAATACCACAAAACCTATCTATATATATTTGAAAAAAAAATTCAGTTCGATTTGCAGATGGATACCTTACTCGTTAGATATGATACATTCAATTGACAGCATAATTGATAGTTATATGCAAATTTTAGTAAAAACTGTTCCCATCATGGGTGATTATGACACAAAAGTTAAAAACCCTGAAAATTTTATGTGCAAGATAACAATTTATATACCCATACATGTTTCATATTTAACATAATTTTTTGAAATAAGAATTATAATTAAACTACCTACCAATGAAAAATATCGCACCTTTATAGTAACTAATTTAAGAAAAATCTTAGTTCTTTCAAAAATAGCAATATTGCATTTTAAAATCGTGTGAATATGAATGGCGATATTGGATTTTAAAATCGCGATGCAAGATTCTAATTTTTCGACCCGGAAGGATGATACGATAACCCCGGAATTCCGGGGTAGACCTGGAATACAATCACCCCTGAAGAGTAGATTTCAGCAAAATTTGTATATTTACATAGTTTAACTTTGCATGATCTTTAAACAACATGTTAGAACCAATTCGTAGATTTGTAAAAAAATTTACAAACTGATCATTTACTTTAATATACCAATTAATGTCAACACAAATCCTTATAATATCTTTATTGTTAAAGAATAATTTGAATATGAAGGAACGTTTTTTTTTCTCTTGGATATATTCTTCTTACTAATACAATTTTTACTATTTCGCCAGCACAAACAATAAAGTTACCAATGAAAAGTCACCGAGTGCATTTTTTTTTTTTGTGATGACTATTTTTTTTTTAAAGAAAAACTAAATAAATAAATAAAATAACTTAATTTACTTGCACAGGCGAAAAGGAAAAATACTGAGAAATCTTGTACATTAGCTAAGTCTATAATTATGTTTCCCCCTTTTTTTAATATAAAAGTTGGATACCAACCCAATTATTGATATTAAGTATGCATTACATCAACATTGCTTATTTTATTTTGAAGGTATCACAAAAGAGGGTACTTTCCGTTTGTTGGTATTATCACAACACGTATATCAGTATAGTAGGTACCTATTATCTCACTAGCTATATTAGTTACCTATACTACATATTGCGTACCTAAATATACTAGTAAATTAAGTACCGGTAGGTATATCTAGATACTTATTATCACAGTACCTATATTAGTAAACTGAATATTAAATACCACATTTAAATAAGCATCACTGGCGTCAATAATAGTTTGGCAATTTTTTTCACGGTCCCCAAAACTGAATGGAACTAAAAAGCGTAACATAAAGATAATAAAAGCGAAAAATTTCTAAGTAGCGTTATAGCCATTTTTTTACTTGGATGAAGGAAATAAGTTTAAAGAAACGACTATTTTGCGTACCTTTATACTTAAATCGTCTTTACTAAATCAACCATAGTCTGAATTTTAAGTACAGTAAAACCTATTTTTGTACGGTCCTTTTTGCGATTTTGTTTTTGTGCAATTTTATTTTTGTGCGAAATTTTTTTATGCGGTATATAAATCTAAGCGGCGCTAGCACCAGTTTATGTTTACTATCAATGTACAGTCAGCAAAAAAAAAAAGATATCACCCTGAATAATTTTCGTTCTAATGATCGGATTTTCACGAACTAAGTGTCAATCTTAATGGTTCCTGGGGGTGACCTCAAATATGCTTATTAGTTAGTGCTAACTATTAATTAAGTTACGAAATCAGACACAAAAACGTACTTTCTCTGAATAAACATATATTTTTTTTTACATATTTGGATTCCTTATCTTCTAAATATAGGGGGTAGCCGCAATCTGGGAAATGTGGTCCCCATAGTTTGGGCAGGAGAGCGATTCAAAGTTTGGACCCCTTAATGTTAATTTCACTTTTTGCGTTTTCAGTCATATTTTAAAAACTAATAAAGCAATTCAAAAAAATATTGCACCAACTCATAAAACGCATTTACCCAAAGATAATTTCATGAAAAAAATAATTTTTAATAATTATTAAGTATTTTTTATTTTTTAATTAAAGAGAGGATGAAAAAATTTTGAATTATAAGGTATGGATTTTTTTATACCATATTAATCTACATGCCTTTCAATTGAAAAATCTAAAGTTTCAACTGTTTTTATTTATTAGAAGATGAGAAAAATTAAAATTAATTATTTTAAAAAAAATAATTTGGCGACAATGAAAAAATGATTAAATGGGGCAATTAATATTAAAATGTGATAAACTTACGAAGAACTTGATTTAGCGCGCGTGGCGTAAAATTTCATTCATATTTTTTTCGCTAATAATCGTTTGCTAATCTTTTTATTTTTATTTTTTTTAAAACTATAAAATACAATGTTTCTCTTTTAGTCCTCTAAAAATCTATTTGAAATTAAGTACAGAAATTTGAATAAAACATTTTATTGAATAAAAAACATTTTATTCAATGAATGTCGAGTTTTATAAAAGCATGCTTTTGATAGAATATGATTATACACCAGATTGTGCTTATTTAATGTGATTATTTTTTAGTTTTTTTTTTCTCAATAACTGATACAATTACAATAATATACATATGTATGAATAGATTTGGAATAAAATTTTTCTCAGTTTCTTGTATATATTTTTTATGAATATTAATAAAAATACGTAGTAAACATATTTAAGCATATCTCACATCATCGCAAATTTCTCAACATCTTATATATCGTGTTAATCTTAAAAGTAATTTTTTAATCACCTGTCCGGAAGTGTTTCGCAGAACTATTTTACCAACTATTTAATTAAATTTTAGCATTTTTAAAAATTTTATTCTTTACCCTACTACATTTATTATTTCTTCATTAATATACTAATAAATTTTTTTAGTACTTTAATTTAGATTTTCTTTAAAGTAAAGTTCCTTTTTACATTATAGTCAAGTTTTTTTTAAAAGAATTATTGTCTGCTAGCTAAGAATAAAGCCTTGTTAAGAAATTAAAAACACTCCGCTGTTTAAAATTATTTAATGCAAAACAGCTGATTATTTACTAAGCATACTATTTTTTTCGAAAAAAGAATATAAATCATTGATTGTCTTTTTTGTTTTGTTTCTTGTGACTTCAACATAGATTATCTAAAATAGTGTCCATGTTTTATAAGTCACTACAAAGAGTATAAAGATACCGAACATAAAAAGCTGTCAAATACGTAGCCAAAACTTTTAAGCGTCTTAAAATATCTCAGTGTCTTAAATGATTCTTTCTTTATGATTCCATGTAGATTTTTTTCCGGATAATATACTAAACTATTTTGTTCAATTTTTTACTTCAGCACGATTCCCAAGATATTATTGTAGTATAATTTGTTATCAGGAACAATGCCTTATTTTGTTTAGCAGGAAACACTAAAAATTGAAATTTGTAAAAAGCTTCCGAAGCCGTGCGAATTTTAGAATCATCTGATTTAAAAAAATGCAATAAAAAATACGTAAATTTCCGAACTTATTTTGATTAAAAATAAAAAAATAATAAAAAACGGGGCAAGAAGGCTAACATACTTTTTACAGAACTGTGAAAACCAGTTTTTCCTATAATTCGTCAAAAGAGGATAAGAATGATATTGCTCCAAGGGACCTACTCAATAATTTCGCTATTTCCAGAATGAAATCTGTTTGATCGAAACATATTTCCTTGAAAATAAAAACGGGGAAAAAATTAACTTTTATTATTTATCAAAGCTTATTCCATTCATTTAATGATAGCGGTATCAGAGTTAAGGATATGCGATGGAAGCCCCGTTTACTATTATACTATAAATGCGTTAAATCATGTTGCTTGAATAATTTATTTTAAGCTTATTATTTAATATTTTTAAGCAAATAAGGGTGTAAAAATAAACTCGATCAAAATACTCCGAAAGTATACCCTAAAATATTTGTAGAATAAACTTTGGAATCTATATATACAAAATATCTTTTCAAACAACTTCGAGTAGGACGAAAACGCTAACTTGTTTAAAATAGTTGTCCTTGTAACTATTTAATTTCGATTTCTGGTGCTAGGGGACATTCCATTTTCACATTCGACTTATGAAATTTCAATTGTAAACGGAATTTTTTTATGTCTTTAAATTAAAATGTTAAGGCTTGCAGCAAAAAAAATTGTACTGCATTGATTTTTTTACAAAATAGCGAATTATTATTTTTTTAATCTAAGAACCTGTGCCTATAACTTAAGTAAAACTTATTTTAATATCGAGTGAAATAATTTAATATATTGTGTAACTAAATAGATAATCCCAAGAAATTGAATTGAAAATATAAAAACTTCATTGATTTAAAAATTAATAGATGATGATAAAAATAGACATGTTTTGAGCACAATAATAAAAGTCACAAGTTATTCAAGCTTGACAAGTTTTGAGAATGGGTGAATATATTTGAACGCTCGAAACATGTCGACTTTTACTTCCCTCTTCATATTTTTTAAAGCCAGTTGAGTTTTTATCATCAATTATACTGTTTTACATTAGGGTCTTGATCATTATTTTGATAAGGTTTTTATACTCGTTAAAGTAAACATATGAATTTTCATATTTTAACAGGAATTATGTGGTCTTTAAAAACATAAGAGCATCAATATTGTAAAAGTTATATTTAACTTGGTTTAAAATTAAAATTTTGAGACCAGATATTTTGAGTTAATGAAATTAAATATTTTATCTTTTAAGTTTTTGTGCCCCCCCCCCCTTATCAGATATATATAAGAAAACAAAAATAATCATAGTATCAGTATTTGGTGGTAAATGTAGCTTATCGTAATTGAAGAATATGCTGTGCGATATTTTATGGTGAATTTGCGAACGTAAGTTTCTAAATGTATCGAAGCATAAGGATGCTATTTGCTAATCATCTTTATCCAAAGAAAACTTTGTTATCTAAACATCTAGCAGAATGAAGCGATTTTTGAAACAATGAATCATACTATATGCAACATATTATTTCAATATCTTATTCTTAAACATAACCTATTTCAATGCTTTTAGAATACCACTAAACATTCAGCAATTCCTTGAGTTATAGGAAAAAGAAATATCATAAATTATAGAAAAACTTGTGAATGCGCATTAGAATTACTATACAATATACATTTTATTTTTCAAGCACTTTTTTTTTCTACAAACTTTCTTGCCTAGAAGACTTGATTAAAGCTGTAAAAGTGATTATCCCTAAAATTTTGTATTTAGCCATAATAAGTTATGTTAATTTGATTTTAGTATGAAATCCTCGAATAAATATAGCAGAAACAACATAATCTAAATAATATCAGATAAAATGTTCATGTATTTAAATTCTAAAACTTAGAAAATCATAAATATTTTATAATCGATTCAAATTTTTTTTTCAAGGGAGATTAAAATTTTAAAAAAACTTTGCTTTTTGGACAGAAATCAGCTTAAAAATTGTCAATTGCCTAGAAACTTCGAGATATTTTATATTAACTATTAATTAAACCTCTCTGAGTAATCACAGAACATTATTTCAATTTTTTTTCCAGTCAGAGCTTGGTTGCTTAGCAACCTAGTAAAATTAAGCATTTTCTTTTGAATTAGTCAATGGGTTATCTTAAAATATTCATTTGCGTTGGCGACTTTTTTTAGCGGTTTTCTGGACTATTGCCAAATATATAAACCTTTGTTACGACCCTATTTACCACCCATTTTTTTCAAAATTTTGTCAAGTATCTGGATTCCAAATATGTAAAAAAAAATATATGTTTATTCAGAGAAAGTACGTTTTTGTGTCTGATTTCGTAACTTATTTAATAGTTAGCACTAACTAATTAGCATATTTGAGGTCACCCCCAGGAACCATTAAGATTGACACTTAGTTCGTGAAAATCCGATCATTAGAACGAAAATTATTCAGGGTGATATCTTTTTTTTTTTGCTGACTGTACATATACATGTTGTGGACGAACTCTGATTACGTGGCCTCCTTGACAACGATGTATCTGGACTTCGCAATGCTCTGTTCATTTATTTTAAACAATCTCCTGACAAGGCAGAGTCGGGTACGTACATATTGTCGCTCGACGCGAGAACAGTATACGCTTCGTATTCAGAGTTTTATACACGATTCACGTGATTAAGGATTCATTTTATAGTGAGATTAAAGATAAATAAATTAATTACTTTTGTTTCTATTTATATGTAGTTTTAAAGATTTTTATTTTATTTTTAGTCATAAGTACTCCCTTAAAATGAATAATTATAGCAAAAAGAAAGTAAAAAGGCAGACAATTCCACTATTTAATGTATAATTTGAAAACTTCTCCAGGTATATGTACAATGAAGAATGAAATATTTTTACAATTTCTTTAGGTCTAATTTAATTATTTCATTCAATTGAAAGCATTCTCTCATCTATTTCATAAATCATTGATGTATTTTCTAAGTCCGACTTTTTTTATGCGGTCCCTATCAACCGCATAAAAAAAGTTTCAGGTAGTATATCGTACAAACTTGTTTATTACATGTAAGAATTTATAAAATTTTCGAATTTTTGTGCGATTTCTTTTATGCGGTCCCTATCCACCGCACAAAAAAAAGGTTTTACTGTATAGTACGTTCCAATAAAAAAAATATGTTTACTTTGCTATTTTTTTTCCAATACTTACAACATATAAATATTATGAAATACAAATACACTTTTAGAAAAATTGGCTCAACTTTTAGCTATAATATCAGTACTTTGAATTATAGCATGCAAACTCTGCACTTTTGATAAAGTGTTAAAATAAACCATATTTTCCTTTTCGTTCAAGTTTAAGAAGGACTGATTATCGTGATAATATAATTCAACTTGGCATCACGCAAACAAGCAAATTTGTGGTTCCAAAATTTTTAACGATGCAGGTCCCGAATTTTGCACTATTGTGATACACAAGGAAATTAGACAAGCATTTTGGGAACTGGAGAAGTTTTTCGTGCAAATTTTTAACTATCTTTATCAAAGGTTAAAATGAACCTTATTGCCGTTCGAGTTAAATCAAGATTAAAAAGGAATTATCATTGATGATAAAATACAAAGTTGTAGAAAATTCATCTTATGTTCAAAATTATACAGCACTAATCTTTCACAAATTTGCAATTTAAGCCACTACAAACTGGATGAGTTTTCTTAGTACCAACCTGGTTAATAAGCATTCAGGGTTTAAAAATGGATTGGATACATTTTATGAGTTTTACTGAGTTGAATTTAATGTTCTTTCGCAGTGATAATTAAAAGGATTATATAAAACAGTATAATCCTCATATTTAGAGTAAAAAATATTTCATATTTTGAAAAGTTTAATATTTCATATATAAACTTTTCATTATCTCAACCTACTAGTATTCATATTAATAAATACTAATATCAGGTGTGTAACAAGTGAGATTAAAATAAAAGTAATTCAAACATAGCAAAAAAACAAAGCACCATAGTTTTTGCCAAAGCACTTAAAAAATTAAGTAGAAACAAATTTGAAAAGTACAAGGGCCCACTAAACATTTTATTGTGTTTTTAATTATTTGTAAACATGTTTAAAATAGTTGTATAAATTGAACAGGGGTCTAGACATTCTAGTAGCCATGACCCCTAAATACTAACAGCTGGAGCCGGTACTTAGCAATTGCAGGGAGGAGGGGTGGGAGATGAAAAAACATAATAAAAATTACGAGATAAATATTACAAGATTATGAGAAATCTTTCTTTAATTTTCTATTCAAGTACAAAGTTCTGTATAAAATTATGAACAAATTACAACTATTTGATAATTATCACAATAATTATTTGATAATGATCACGATAATTATTTGATAATTATCACGATTTGATAACTATTGATAATTATCTATTAATGAAGGTGAGATAACAACATCATTACCAGTTAGATTACTGGTAGAATTATAAAAGTGTTTCGGACAATCGTCTTTCCCTACCTCTTTTCATTTTCAATCAAACAGGTTCTTATATTTTAAATCCCACTTTTCTTTTTAGTGATTCCTTAAATTTCGTTAACTCTTTACTTTTCTGAAATAATTATTATCTTTTAGAATCTTAATGTGCATATAATTTTGAAAAAATTTTTTACAAGGAATTTAAAAACATGTATACAGAAAACTTTGTAAATCAAATTTAGATAAATAAACTACGATTTTATGAAAAATATCAAAGCTATGAAAAAAATATATTTGTTTATGAACATGATCAGAAAACTATGGTAAAACTAGACTCATATTTAAAAACAAAAACAAAACAAAAAGAATTGGTCATGGCAGATTAACATTCCAATCAGGTTTCCTCTTCAAACAACAATTCAATCTTCTAAAACACTAATCAGGCTCCACATTTAAACAACAATCTAATATTCTACCCATTTCAGTCTTTCATCTAAATCCCATTATTTCTTCTAAAAATGCAGGAAATCTATTCTGGTCTGTCAAATACTTCTTTAGTTTCTTAGAGTCAAAGTTCTCCAAAGTTTTGAGCAACTTATCAGTGGAACAAGATATTAAGAAGCCATCTTTTTCCATTTGCTCCGCCAGCTCACTCTGGTGGTTATTCATTAAAGTTTCGTTAAATACAGTAATTAATGGTTTTTGTTCTATCAGGGACTCTAAAATCGTACCCGCACCTGCATGCCCAATCACTAACGAAGCTGATTTAATATCATCTGCTAGGCTATCTTTATATTTAAACCATTCGATTTCTAAGACGCTGCTTTTTTCGGGAACGACTGTTCCACGCCCTATCTGAAGAACAACTTTGTTGAATCCTTTGCTCTTCAAGACATGGAGAATACTTTCGGAGGTGGCAACTTTTATGAGTTTATCGAATGAAGTAGAACCCACTGTCACAAAAACGGACATTGAAACTGGTCAGATCTGTAAAAAAAATATACACTATTAAGTTGATGTAGTTTCTCTTATTTATTTACATTATTCTACTTTTATATTTTCTAATGATTACTTGTGAAAATTGCATTCAAGTAGGACCAGAAATAACTGTTTTGTTATAGTTTAATGAACAGGCATCTAACTTAGCGATCTAACATTAGTCACCAAATCATTAAACTACAACAAAACAGGGAATTAATTTATTATTCTACATATCTAGTAGGTGAATAAAAAGTTCTGTTCAAATTTAATAAAAATTTACACCTGAAATGAAATAATTTTAAATAGAGCATGTGGAAATTAAAATATACGCTTTTATAATAATTTTAATGTTAAAGGATGTCTTGTACTCTTTAGAAGCTGTTATATGATAGTGAGCCAAACGGGATGGTTCAATGGTTGAGGCTGTAGAGGTTAAAAAGTTTCTAATAGGAAAAACACTGAAAAAGGCTAAAATAAAGACCACCAAATTCGCTGCTAATAAGGCTTCACTATTCTCAGCATTAATATCTACTGGTGTGTAAGCAATCTTATAAAGTTATTTTAAAATTCAAAAAGCATTCTCATCTTGAAAATAACTAGTTTAGAGGCCAATTTTTTTACTAGGTTGCGAAGTATTTACATCATTAAATGAATTATAGTTTATTTTTATTTAATTAACTAAATAAATAATTGGCTATTTCTCTTTCTTAGGTATAACCAAGAAATATATATATAATTTTTTATATATACTATTATGGGAACAATCTTTAACTAATAAATAAATATAGATTTATCTTACAATTGAGCTCACTATTTTTTATGTGAGAATAAAGTTTTATAGTCATCAATGACTCAGGCTGCATTCCTCAGTGGGCCATGTTGAGGCATTGTAGAGTATTTTAACATTTTACTGGAATCTCATTTAATGAGATACTATTTAGGGGGACCGGGATAGCCTGGTCAGTAGGGCGCTGGGCTCATGTCCAAGAGGTCGTGGGTTCGTCGACCGAAGACTCCCCGTGTAGTAAATGGTGACTGATGCACGTTAAATTTGTCGAGTCTCAAAGTCCTCCATGTTCCCATAACAAATCAATACCTCTGGGGGTACTGATCCAGGAGTTTCCTTGTCTTCTGGATTGGTTCAAAATTACAAGGCTACGGAGTTGAACATTAGTAGTCTTAAGGAGTCTTCATACCGACTGCAACAGCAACAAATCGCATGTTGCAATGACTTTACGCATGCGCACTTCTTTCATCCTCCCTTTGTTGCAAGAACCAGCGATCGCCGTCGCACTGGTTTCAAGAATTGAATGAGGTTCAATTTTCGTCGCTGTTCATTCAACTCATTCCGATTCATATATATTGCTAATCTCAAAGGGAAAATACGATGAAATCACGTAGAATGTTACCATCATTCAGAACATAGTGACTTATGTTTATATTAAATATTTTGAAAGATTTTTTTGTCATACATTAAAAGATATTTTTATTACAAAATTGTATTTTAAATGTTCTTATTTTTATAAATTTTAGTTGAAATTTTAATAGATATATATAAAATAATATAGATTTTTAAAAACATTGATTAAAAATATATATTGATAGGTCTTGTTTTAGTGTTTCAAACTTCATATATTCCTAAGATAAAATTTTAAAATTATAAAGTGGAATTGATCTGCTAATCTTACGTAGGTTTAAGCTATTTTAGTGAGTTTTGCTAATTATGAAAAATGAATTGAATAGATACTTTTCTATATTTGATTCTCTAAAAGTATTTTGAATTCATTGCGAAAAAATAATAGAATAAATTTTTTCTTCAATTAGTTCATTTTACACATTTTTAATTGTTCATGTGCAAGTGAACAGAATATGTATTTAAATGCATGCTCTTTTTTTTTTTTTTTTTTTTTGCTCTTTTTTGCCGATATTCTCGAGTGTTAGCAAAATAACTATTAGTCAATTAGACAGAGGATCATTCATGAATTTTGCTAGAACATAACTTGACATTCAAATAAATATTAAGCTGCTTAAAGTAATTCTTTTTATACTGGTTAAGATAACTTTAAAGTGATTTTATTAAACCATGAATACAAAATTAAAGCGTTACTCTTGAATCATTAAAAAATAAAAATAAAATGTTCAGCGAAATAAGGAAGAGGTGGCGGCTATTCAGCGTTGCTAAAACATTAGTATGCAGTATTTTTCAATTAATTATTTTTCATTTAATTCTTTTTAATTATATATTTTTTCTAGAAGAGCAAATTTTATTTTTTATTTGCTATTAAAAAGTAGTTATTATTAAAAATTAAAACATTTGTTTTATTAGAAAAGATTTTCGAAAAATTATGTTTCATAAAGAAATGCAAAGCAAACGCTAAAGAGAAAAAGGCAAACTTTTTTAATTAGTTGAAACTGTCATTAGTTGTAACAAAAATTATTTAAATTCAATTCTACTCTTGGTTAATGAAGGAACCATCAATGGGCAATTATTAAAAAAACTAAAATTTTGAATGAAAAGTTTTGGAAAATTTCTTACGAAATTTTGATTATATAAAATTCTATAAATACGGCAATGGTCTTTAAAATTTTCTTTTCATAATTAACTTCATAAACAGAAACGCTTAAATTTTTATTTGCATGAAATCAGATCGATCTTTAGCTTAAAAATTAAAACATTTTTAAAGAAAAAAAAAATGCTATATTTTTTTTAGTGTAAATTGGTTATTCTATGGAAGTATGCTAAGACTCGGTATTGTTCATCATTATCAGATAAAATTGAGCATATATAGAAATGATGAAAAAAAAACGCCTTTTTTCCTATGTAAATATTTTCATAGAAACAAAAATAATAATTTTATTTTATTGCTCTGAGAAACTTTCGGGAGTTTAAAAAATGAAGGAAGATAAGGATGGACCAGATTGAAGAACAGAAATTACTAATAAAATTTTTTTTATATTTTTCTGTTATGCTATAGGTTTCATGTGTCTATCGTTGATAGTTGAGGTACCATAACCAATCTTCCAGGAATTTTTATTTGGAGTGTTATTAAATATAATTGCCAGTGGTTCTGTCAGACTGACTATGCCTGGCTTAATGCGACAGTACCATTCAGCAGGAAAAGGAAATCTAGCATATTTAAAACGTGATGTAATCCTTTTTTTTTAATGTTTTTTTTATTACTATTTTTGGAAAATATAATTTTATGCAACAGTAAAACATAAATGAAAAAAGAAAAACACTCACACATTCTTGTACTTTTCATAAAGTAGTATCTCATGGTCATATTATAAAGGGTCACTAAATAATAAAAGGTTCCCATTTTAAAATGTTGTGTAATTGGCTCCCATCGGAAATTCCGTAGAGTGAAATATAAATTCCTATCAACTTACGAATGTAAGAAAAAACTATGTTGAAGCATTTGCATATAGAAATAAAATCCTTTTTATCAACTTCTATGTAAAATGTTAATTGCAAAGTTGATATATTTGTAATATTCAAAATATTGTTATCAACAATGTTCTGAAAAAAAATATTTTTCCTAACAAGACTTTGGATAGTAAAATAATTTCTGTTTTTCATTTTTCCAAACTTTTTTTATTTGAATTATTTAATATTCCAGCAATTTAGTTCATTTAACAAAATAAAAATACGTGTTATAGCCGGAAAAAATTATACAGAAAAAAATGCATTTTTTTCCCATAAAAAGATTAGTTAAGTATTAAAAATTAGTTAACAAAATTATAAGACAAAAATTATAAAAAATAAATAAATAATTTTGTTTAAATTATTGATACAATATTTGTAAAAATGTGACGCAAAGTTTATTTCGGCAATTTATGAAGAATCTTGTACTGAAGTAAATAAAGTAATATAAATATAAAAAATAATATAAATGTAAAAAATAATACATACATAAAATAATTTAAGAAATACAAAAAACAACAATAAAATGAGTTATGAAACAAAAATTAGATACAGAAGAAAAATGCGCAGGAAACAGGTTTGCTGTCTGTCGCATACGGTGTGAAGGTACTTGCAATCACTTGCAACAGACACACTGCAACAGAGGAGAAAAATCGTGTTTCGAATCGCTGTTGCGTTCGGTGTGTGGACACCTTTAAACTCATGAAATTGGGTCGGCTGTTCAACGACGGTTATAAAAAAAAAAATTTTAAAAAATACTATTTAGGATAGGTTTTACTTGAAATAGAAATGCGAAAAATACATGTCAAATTATATTTAGGTAAACTTAAGTATCTAAAAGTCATCAAGTTGTAAGATTAACAATGGTCCGAGATCCCTATAATCTATCATGGACCACCATAAAATAATAACCATTAGTTTCTTGGACAGCAATCAATCAAGATCAATATAGTAAAAAGGGATGGTTTACTGATTTGGGTGTACAGTGGAATCCCGTTTTTGCGAAATTCGAAATAGCGAAAATTTCAAAGTAACGAATATTTTCGGAATCCCCAAATGTATTTCCATGTGAACAATGTATAAAAAATACCGATATTACGAAATCCATTATTCGATTTAGTGAAGGCGAAAATGAACACCAGGTCTTATTTTCTTTGATGAACAAGACACATTTCTTCAAAAATGTTCTAAGAAATGAAATGTTTTATCCCCCTTAAAATACTAATAAGTTTCAATTGTGAAAAACCTGTCAAAAAAAGAAGAATCACCTGGAAAGAGACCACCCTGAGTTGACCCTTGCATTGATTCATTCATGTTTTAAGAAGTCAAAATACACATGCTTTTAAAAGAGGGAATTCTATTCAATAGAAAGGGCTTGTCAAGAATGATAGATTAGAAGTGACCACCCTTAGCAGAACAATTCCTTCCTTGAATTACAACAGACTAAATAGGGGGGGGAGAGCTGTTCTAAGAACTCAAGGTGTAAAAGGGGTGTAAACAAGTTTCAGAAAATTACCAGAGTGGTGTGCAACTTCAATAGGAGAAGGTTAGTTAAATCAGTTTGTCTGCTTTCAACGTTTGCAAGCATTTTATTTTCCTTCTTAAGCATAATGAGTGGTCAAAAGCGTAAACAATTTTCCATTAAGGAAAAACTGGAAATTATTTCAGAAGTTGATCATGGGATAAAAAAAGCTGACGTTGCAACAAAGTATGGACTATCCCCATCTACTACTATCTACTTTTTTTAAAAATCGAACGAAGTTGGAACAGCAAGTGCAATCAGCATTGATCGGATCACATAGAAAAAAGATACGACTTTCAAATCTTCAAGATGTAGATGCAGCTGTTTTTACATGGTTCCAGGATATTCGCTCCCGAAACATTCCAATTTCCGGGCCCCTCATTCGTGAAAAGGCTTTAGAATTTGCAAGAACTTTTGGAAACGAAAATTTTCAAACAAGTGTTGGTTGGTTGAATCGATTCAAGGAACGTTATGGTATTGTTGCAAAGCAAATTTGTGGTGAAGCTAACTCTGTTGATTTAAAAGCTGTGAATGACTGGAAATCAGAAAATATATCGGATGCAATTAGGTCTTATGATCCTTCTGATGTTTTCAACGCAGACGAAGTGGGAATTTTTTTCCAGTTGTTACCAAACAAAACCTTGGCGTTTAAAAAGGATAAATACATTGGAGGCAAAAATTCAAAACTGTGTTTAACTGCTTTGTTTTGCTGCAATATGTCAGGCACTGAAAAGAGAAAAGTTATGGTTATCGGCAAATCTGCCAAACCTAGGTGCCTAAAAAATGTAAATTCACTACCTTGTGATTATAGATCTAGCCGCAAAGCGTGGATGACGACTGGAATATTTAATGAGTGGTTGGTTAAGTTTGATGAAGATATGAAACGTAAGAAAAGAAAAATTCTGCTTCTTATTGATAATTGTTCACCCCACAATGAGCCACCAAAATTGGAATGTATTCACATCGAATACTTTCCTCCTAATTGTACGTCAATTTTACAACCTCTTGACCAGTGTAAAATTAAAGTGGTAAAGGGAAAGTTGCGAACACAACTTCTGAGGCGTATGCTTTTTATTTTATTTTATAACCGTCGTTGAACAGCCGACCCAACTTAAAGGGTTTACGGCTACTAATGTTCAACTCCGTACCCTTGTAATTTTGAACCCAATCCAGAAGACAAGGGAACTCCTGGATCGAGTATTGGGAGAAATTTGCCTTCGTGGAGGACTTTTTCATGGAGCTAACCCGCATTTGCGTTACATGGAGAGGAAGACCACGAGAACCTCCCACGGTTAGCCTGACGGCAAGGGGACTCTAACCCATGATCCGTCTACCACTGAGGATATTTCACGTCAGAACTGTGGTCAGTGCAAGCCGGATGCGGAATTCGTATCGACTGGGATTCGAACCCGGTTCGCCTCTATCCCCTGAGCCATCGCGGCGTATGCTTGTGCAAATCGGAAACAAAGAAGCAATTACGAAACCAGATGTAAAGCAAGCAATGGATATGATTGCTGGAGCATGGAAAGACATTAGCCAAAAAGTCATCTGTAATGGATGGAAGAAAGCAAATTTAATTTCGGCAATTGACAATGAAACAGTCGATGAAATTAATGATTTTATCATCGATTTGCAGCCTTTATGGGAACATGTGACAAAAGAAACATCAGTGCCAAACGAAATCAGTCTTGACGATTTTCTGACTGCAGATGATGATGCTAGAACATGCGAAGCATTGACAGAGAATGATATTGTACGTATGATTCAAGAAAACAAACAAAAATCAGTTTCGGACAGCAGCGATGATGAAGAATGTCCAGAAGAAAACAATGTACCTACAGCTTCACAAGCCTTGGCCAATTTAGAAGCTGTAAAGAGATATTTATCGGCACAAAAAAACTTTTCAGATACTTTGTTTGAACATGTGCATAATTTGGAAAATTTTTTAATTTCTACTGGTTCTAAATCATTTGTTCAGAAAAAAATTACTGATTATGTATCTGCCTAATTAGTAAGTGTTAATAAATTAATTGTTTACATTAGTTTTGTGCGCTCTTTTAATATTACATTGATATTTTCCCAAATCTAGATTAAAAATATAATATCAAAACTGTAAATTGATTTTTCATACGAATAATCCCAATGTAACGAAAAATGTTGAAAATTCGTAAAATCGGTATAACGAATTTTCATTATTGCGTAGAAATAGCTTCGGTCCCATGGAATTCGCTAAAACGGGATCCGACTGTATTTCTTTTTCGGATTTGACGACTTGGTCTAAGTTTCTCTCCCAATTTCTACGGTCTTCATTTTTTAAACATGATTTTGAATGAATTATACATTTTGAATATATTATCTATACTTTTTTATCCAGTTTCACTTTGAGGATAGTTCTATTTTGATACTTAATATAATATTCTACTTCTGGTAAATATGTAACAGTAAATGTGTTTATTAAAATACAAAATTTTTATTCAAATTTAAATTTTGATTAAAAATTCAATATTGTGTTTGTAAAACTTTTAAGTAAAAATTCTAATATAAGTACATATGAATAGACCAGTGATTAAATTTTTTTAATTTTACCCCAAATCATCACTCAAAAAGTGTCTCAAAGGGAGATCCATAAATGTTGTCACACCTTTTTTTCAATATTTTTGAACCCCTCCTCCCCCTTATCCTAAAGCCTCGTACTGCTCTATGCCCCACATCCTTTTGACAAATCACACCACATTACATAAACATATACTAACAGTTCAGTTACACTGCACTGTATTATATATCATACACTGAAGACACTGTATTATATATAATACTTCATGCTTTATTTGAAAACCTCAATTATGCATTTTGATAGCATTAGTGAGCATAACAATAATGATTATATGTGTACCTACTTTTATGAAACAATTATAAAAATAAATATTATAGAAATATTAGATCTGTTGATTTCAAATGTTTTAAACTGAATTAAAATATATGATGTCACATTTCTTGGTACTGTGGGGAGAGTAGACATCGACAATATCAACCTTCATCTATGAAAAGGTAGCCCAACATAGAATGGAGTTAACATGTCTTACATACTAGTGAATTGGAATTGTATTTTTGTAGTGGTAGACACACTACAGTACTTTATCATAAACGGCCACAATTTTGAGAAAACCCCTTTCTTCCCCTCTAAACATGACATCATTTTGTGGAAATCCCTCAAGGTGCTCCACTATCCCCTATAATAACTAGAATCATTTATTTCAAAATATTTATTCCTTATCAGAGTGTAAATATTTAATATCTTATGGATGGTGTTTTCAATATAAATGTAAACAACAATCTTGTGCTCTTGACCTGCTCTATGTTCAGTTGGAAGTATACAGCAGCTTACTACAGCTTATTCTGAGAGCGATATTTTTAAACAGATAAATTTGTTTTCAATAAAAGAAATAATTTCTGAACTCAAATTTGCTGAATATTATAAGATATTAATTAATTCTGGGGAGTTTGAAGTGAAAATTTGTTTTTGTTATTTATAGATGTATTGTTAAAAAAGGTGACATGGTTGCTAGATTTAGAATAAACTTACTATTGTAGCAGTCCCGATTCGGACTCTTTTTATTTGTTTATTGCTGTTTGGTCTTGTTGCAAGCTGTGAACTATCACTAGTGTTAGCATATTGTTCGGGGAGACTTCTGTATCATGATCTCCATAGATTTTAAACTTGCAATTCAAAAAAAAAAAAAAAAAAACATGTATATGTTTGCTCGGGGAAAGCTAAGAGTTATACCTTTCGAGTTGGTCCCTTTCTGTGATATTCTTTCAGTTTCTCGATGGCCGCTGCTCGGAAGTTGACAAGACTTGACAATTATTCAGTCACAAATCCCGATACGGAAATCTCCGAAATATTAGGAAACAGTTACACGGAATATAAACAGTAAAGATCTTGCAGTGCAGTCTAGTGTAGAAAACACCATCCATAAGAAACAATTTTCGAACAATAATGCAATGAAAGTTAGAAATAATATCGAAGATCATAGACATCAAAATACATTCACAAATCGACAATATTTAAGTGGTTGTCATATTACTAATACCAATCAATTTTTATAAGAATTTAAAATACAGAACTAAATATCAGCTTCACTGATAGTATAAAAAGAAGAGTTAACCATTAAAAAAAAAAAATTAAGATTCTCATTATAAACAAACATTTATAATAAATATCAATGTCACTAATGCATAAAAAATATTTTTAACATGAAAACATACCACACAAGTAAACAATCTAAAAGAAAAGAAAGAAAATTTATTTAAAAAGTCAAGTTTAATGCAAACATATCGTTACAGGATAGCTCATTTGTTTCTGAATGCATCAGAATGTCTATAATGTACACTTGCACCTAAACTACTCTAGAATTTGAGTTTTTTCTCACACGTGAAAGCAAACAGTAACAGTCGGAATGGTCCAAAAATCGTGTGAAATGACTAACCATGATGAAGCAAAATTTCATTTATTTAATCAAGTATTTCATAAAAGCAGTTTTATTGTCCCAGTTTGTAAGTGATTTTCACTTCAATTAGTTATAAAGTTCGGCCGGTAAGTAAAAGGCCGTTCTCGCTGTATAAGAAAAATGTGTCACATACGGAAAAAAAATTGGTATTTGATGTATTTTTCGCATGCAATAAAATTGACCCATATTCACACTGCATGCGATTTGCAATTGCACGTCCAGACATTCCTTGTGTGACATCCTGGTTTTCGTAGGGGCGTTTTGGGTAATTCTTTCGTGCATGCATGAAGAATTAACAAGAATTCCTTCGTTTTTGAATTACAGGCAAAAAATTAAAAATTACTTCACTAGTGAACTGATCGCCATTAAAGCCACTCTAGCCCTTTACCTCTCACAGTCAGTCCCCTCGTTAGGCATCATCATTTTTTCTGACTATAAATCTGCTCTGGAGGTCATTAAAGGAGGTAAAACAAGACTCGTCCAAGACACTAACGCGCTTCTGTCCACCATTGTTGCCAGGAGAAAACCTGCACCATCCAATAGGTCCCCGCTCATGTCAACATTGAGGGGAATGAACAAGCGGACTCCTTCGCTAAGAAGGCTAGGAATATTAATCTCCCTCCCATGCAAATCACTTGCTTCGATGCAAATGCCGTCTCAAAACATCAGCTCTGCGGCAGATTTCGGAAAAAATGGTGCTTTCCGGAGCTTAATCTTGACCGTGAAATCACCACTACCATCAGCAGATTGCGGACGGGGCACATGTGAGGTATGAAGATCATGCCCGACAGCTCTAGAACCTACGCATATTGCAGGCACTGCCCGGGTGCTCAGCTGGATCCAAGCCATCTCTTCAACTGTATGTCAAAAGCTGCTGTATCTCAACAGTATCTCAAAAGTAGCAAGAAAAGGATGTAAGCTCGCCGGACAAAAAACTAGTCACCCTAGTGCGCAAGCACTGATGAATCGTCAGGTTTCGTTCAAGGAGTCTAGGTTTCGTTAGATGGCGCAGCGATCAAGTGACTTGCTTCACTGCATGCCCACTACTTCAACCTGATCAAAGGTAAGTAGCTATCAGTGAGATATTTTTGTTTGAAACAGAAATTGTGTGTAAATATAGGTAAGTGTAAGGATGTGATAGAGTGGCAAAATGGGGCGATTCTGTTTGGCCGTGCTCATGGTCATACGGTGAGTGAAGTTGCTGGATTTGTTGGTGTTTCGATGCGGCCTGTTCAACGTGTCTACAAGCAGTGGTGTAATACACGTGGTCACGAAAAACGACGTCAGAATTGTGGTCGGAAAAATATCCCGCATGAAAGGGACAGGAGAAGTGTTTCACTACTTGTCTATTAAAATTGCTTCCAAACCAGACGGAAATCGCTTCAGTTAGTGAATAAAGGTCCATTCCAACCCGTTAGTGAGAGAACATTGCGACGGGAGCTGCATACAATGAACATTTGGAGTTGAACATCTTGTAAGAGGCCATTGCTCACACAGGCACATAAAGCTGCGCGACTTCAGTGAGCTAGAAGTCACCGAACGTGGACAGTTGCTGGCTGGCGGAATATAACATTGTCTGACAAATCACCTTTGTTTAAAAGACGTACGTCGTCGAGTGTAACAAAGAGCAGATGAAGCATTTCATCCTGACTGTGTGAAAAATCAGGTTCAAGCCGACGGTGTTCCTGTTATGTTTTGGGGGCGTTTTTCTTTATATGGATTGGCTCCCCTCACTGAAATGGCCACTAACATGCATCAACATGTTTTTTTGAACATTCTGGATGATTAGATGTTGCCTTGCAGTCAACATCTTCATGAAGAGTGTGTTGTCGAAATCCCTATTTTTCAAGATGACAACAGCAAAGTTCATCGGGCTGAAAAATATGTGACTGGTTTTATGAACACTCAGACTCTCAATTATATTTCGACTGGCCTGCAAAGTCACCTGACTTCTACCCCATTCAAAATTTGTGGGAAATGTTGGAACAACTGGTAAAACACCGAAATCAGCATCCTCGCAATTTGGTGGATTTGCATGATCAAATCCTCAGTAAGTGGTTTAAACTGGATTCGACTTTCCTGCAAAACCATGTGGTCTCACTTCCTAACAGAATCCAGGTGGTTATCGAATCCAGAAACGGTGTTACAGGCTATTAAATGATGTTTTTCATGATTTCTCTAAGGGTGACTAATTTTTTGTCTGTTGTGCTTACGTTACGAAAGAGTAGAAGCGAAAATGCATGGAAGCGTTAAATACTTTTCATTAATTTGCGAATGAAATGTATTCTCGAACACATGTAATTAGTAAATGAAATATATTCCAGTAATGCATTTCATTTACTAATTAGTGCTTAAATAAAAATGTAATTTCATATGCTGTTTTTCTTTTAATTGTGCTTCAAATTATCCAAGTACAAGGCTTAAAAGTTATTTCCGATTGAAATGGGATGTAGGTAGCGTAGAGCAGAATTCTCTACCTAGGGTAACACTTCGCATGCTTTCATCATTAGCGTGTGGAGATTCATAGAAGAAGGAAGTACGTTAGTTTCTGTCTTGTTTTCATATAGATTAAAATCTTTTAAGTTGGGAAAATATATGGAACTGAAAAGTGCAATAAACATAGTTCTAAAAGAAAGAATCATGGAAATTTTGAAAAAATATTTTTATTAATTACAAACGGAAAATATTGGGAAAAGGAAAAATATCGTAGTACATTCCTATCCAACTAAAAAGAGGAGGTGTAGGAAGGGAGAAGGGCCGAAAGCATGTAACCGGTCGCCCGGTCTTCTCCCAGAAGACGTATTCCAGCGTTGCGATCGCCTATTAAGCATTAATTTTAATTTCTGGACACTAATATAAAATTACAATTATTTTGGAATAGGGGAAATGCATTTTTGATCATTTTTCGATTTTATTTTCCTCGATAAATTCTTGCAAATTTTTTTTAAAACAATATAAGTTTCCTTTTTTACAGAAAAACGATCTTTTCACTATCAGTTTTAAAAATTTTATTTCACGTGCTAATTTGCAAAATTATAAAACTAAGATTTAAACGTCCAAGTTGCTTTTATAAGGTATTTTTGAATTTTTTGTGTTCGATAAAATACGGAAATTACATGAACCATTGCAACTTTTATCATGTTATGTACTTTTACCCTCTTGATTCTAATAAAAATTAATTAATATTTTATCCTCTCTGTTCTAACTGATTCAATTATAAGACATACTTTTTTTTTTTATATTTAATGGATAGTCATCTACAGTAGTCAGTTGAGTTGCCTTTTAATGTATCAGCTGGTAGAAGCTGAGCTGTTTTCCACAGCATCACTTTGTAATATATAAAAAACGCATTTGAAATGTCCCACTGGTAAAAAAATCTAACCAAGATCTTAAAAGTCTAGTCAGGTTCTGGTTAATATACTGCAAATAAAGATTAACATATTACTGAAAAAGTTTAAATTTAACCTTTTACCCTTTATTGGGCACATAGTATACATTAAATTTATAGAAATGTAATTTAAACTTAGAAACAAAGGAAAACACCTTTGTCTATTAATGTGCAAAGGCTTGTGCACAACTCTCTCAACTTTAATGATACATCAAAACACTTGGCAAAACTTTTCCTATTATAAATTATCATCTTGGTAATATCTCTTTAAAGTAATCTGTATTTTAACTCTAACAATGATAATAATTTTAATTCTGTAGTGAAACATAAGTATTGCATTCAGCTGGAGAAAGCTATATCCACTGCATAGGGGATTATTAATTGTATATGAGTAGGTGCTGCTGTTTGACGTTACAAAATTTTTGGGATAAATTTTGTTATAAATTGTTCAAAAACGATTACTGGTTGGATCATGTGCAAATTCTTAGTTTAAAACTAAATTCACATGGATGGTTTTTGTTAGTATACTTAAATAATAAGAAAGTATCCGAAAATCAAAAGATTGCTATGAAAAATTCTAATCTAAGTTTCGAAAATAGGGCTTTGGTGTACATAAATTTGGGTCAACAATTACCAAGAAGATCTTCAATTTTACAGCTTTAAGTGACACCATTTGCTGATGATTGTTCATTTGCTAAACATAGACAGATGAACAAATTCCTTAGATTAATTACATAGGTGAAAATGGATGTAAGCTTGGACAAAGGATAAAGAGAGACCATAAACCAGTCTGACTAAAGTTTCCTTAGAAAAGAACCAAATAGTGAGACAGTGAAAAGAAGTTTATCAGATTATGAGGTATGTTAACAGCTACACCTAAAGTCATGCTTTCACCTGTTTTTCTTTTCAGACAACCAGTTTCCCCTTTGAAGAGAAAGTTTTATATCATTAGAAATTTTTAAACTAAGTACCCCCAAATATGAAATGGTCAATCAATGAAATTTGTCAATGAGGGTTCGGGAGATTTAGCCAGTTAAATTGAACAAATTTTGGTTTACCTTAATACGGTTAAAAACATTACAGTTGCATAATTTTTGCATAGCATTAAAACTAATTTATTTCATTAAAATAAATTATAAAAAATACATTCTTTTAAAAAATAATTTAAAAGGTTCTGTAATTCAATAAATTTAAAAGTATTACTTTTTTTCTGAAATTTTTAAAAAAAGTAAAAGTGGATGTAAATGAGCAGCATCTTTGGAAATATAAATAATCATATTTATTAACAAATGAATATCATACACATGATTAAAAAAAATATCACATTAAAAATTACATTTCACTGAAATGATCACAGCATTATCTTTATTCCACAATGAAAATATTATGGAAAAGAGATGCACTTAGCTTCTTCATTTCATCTAAAAAGAAAAAATGACGACATGAGTATCAAGTGACATATCAGTTTAAGCACAATTACTTTGAGAAAATTTAAAGTTTGAGTGTTTGGCCAGGACGTTTTAACATTTCACCAGCCTGATTTATTGTAATTATAAGCAGCAATTACAAACCTACTTTTTAATTAATGCCCCAACTATAAAACAGTTTTCTGCAAATTCTATCAAAATATAGTTCATATAAACATAAATCCACAGCAGAAAAAATATTTTTTTTTTGAAACTTAACACTTCATGTTTGGTTTATGTCTAGAGATTTTCAGTTACATGAACAATGAATTTTATACCTCTCCTCTTTTAATTATTATTTTTTTATATAAATTTCATTATTTTCCAAATAAAAATAGCATATGTCAATATGTCAGAGAGGAACTTTAAAATAGCTTCATTCCATCAAACACCGTGGCTTGAAAAAACGTGCCAATGATAGCCTTTTTCACAAGGCTGTACTCAAGAAGGGGGGGGGGGGGGAGAGAGAGAATATAAGCACAATTTTCCCAGGGCCTGGTTTAAATTTTTTTACAAAACATTAAGTTTTTCTAAAATGCAAAGAATTTCTTTATATTCATACAAAAACTATAACTTTGAAAAAAGTTCATCAAAAATTATACAAAATTCAAAATTAAGAATGTGATTTGAGGAAGACGCCAACTGTAAATTTTGTCCCAGACACGTAAAATCTTTTCTTAACTTTTATAAAGTTTAATTGTGGGTATATATTAGGCAGAAAAATTCTGCAACCAACTAGCATTAATAGATATCCCTGCTCGTTGTGTTAATTCTGATAGAGACAAGACAATTCTAATTTTGATGGAAACTGATATAAGAAACTAAAATTAATAGATATTTTGATTTTTGTGTGCCACTCCTGTCCCATGTGCTTTAATTAACCCCTTTACTATAAGTAGAAGTTGTATAGAAAATTAAATGCAGCTTTGACTAATGTTTAATATCAGAGGATACAGCAATTTTAATTTGAAATATTTTTGAAAAACATTTTAATTAAAAAAATGATATTAATTCACCATTTATGCATGTTAATCAAATGTTAAATTATTATTAAAATATTTCATAAACAGGTTAAAATCTTTTGATAATTCTATTTTTATATTAAAGAAATTTTTTCTTAAGACATGTTTTAGAAAATCTAGTTAAAGCGTTTATTGAAAAATGAAGGATGCGTGAAATTTATATGCAAAATAGTAATAATACTAATAAAATAAACTTTTCCACAGGGAACATTCAAAACCTACTATAATTTTAACCTATTAAAGAAGACAGAGCGTTCAAACAGTTTCACTTTAAAATATAATATGCATTTTCTATTTTAATTATCTTATTATTACACTAATGGATATTAAATTATCTATTGGTATAAGATTTTCAATCAATAATTTATTTTCTTTTACTTATAAAAATTCCAAGATCTTACTAAAAAAAGATTTCTAGATATTCTGAGGTCTTTTCTGAAAAATGTTTTGTAACACTACCAAACATGCTTTTACTTAGTCTTCATAAATGCTAAAGCAGTTTATGAACATAATTAATTTTTTGATACATCAATGAAGGATATATCTCAAAACTATGTTTTGAATTAAAATAATTATCTCATAGTTAGTAAATATTTGTAAAATAAAACTTTGAACTTACCATTTACATCAACAATATTAGCATTTTTTTGTTGCAAAACAACATAGAGTTCCCTTTCATCAGACAATTTTGCTATCACCCAATAATCACCCAGTGTTTTCCCATTGATCTCACCATAATCTTGCATCCTTTAGGGGAAAAAATGTTTTTGTCACATTAGTAAATTAAGAAATCAATATGAAGTATTTTGACTTCTTTTTTCGATATAAATTTTACAACTAGAGGTAGATAACAACTACAAATAGTAATAAAACATTTTGAAGAATGAATAGATCATGAAAATTTAAAGAAATATTGGATAAGATATTAAATTTTTATTATGATGTTAATGAGCTCTCATATACTTAAACAAATTATGTCAGTCTCAAATAAAAATAGTGAAAATATTAAGATTGTTCAGATATTTTAAATTTTCAAACAAGTTTTATGTTATATTTATTAAATTATTTCAATTCGAAATAAGAAGTTAAATGCAACTTTATTAAAAAAAAAAAAACTTGAATTAGGCTATTCTGTTTTGATTAACGTAACATTTCCAGATAGTATGTAACATTTATTTTCTTTAAATATAAATAAATAAATAAACATTTCTCATTTTTTGAGATCTTGTGATGCAAACATTGATTATGTACTCAATGAAAACAAAATGGTGCGACCATTTATCAGATGTTAATAATTAATAGTCAAAAATTAGTAATAGGATTAAGAATATGTCAAATTTTTTTTAAATGGTTCAGGTTATTACTTATGGTTACATTCAGAAGCGTAATTTTAATGTATATTTGAGTGCGGTTATCTCTTTCTGATATATATATACAGTCAAACCCCGCTATAGTGAACCTTCAAGGGACCGACATTTTGGTTCACTATAACCGGGTGTTCACTATATCCGTTACGCAAGCAATTTAACTAATGGTTTCTTAAATCATCCCTTTTATTACACATTATTCAAACAAATGACTGAAAAATATTATGTAGTAGCAAAAAATGTGTTGTTTTTTTTATTACTCTTCTTCTTGCGTACAAAAAAAAATTAGCAATCTCTAGCTGATGAGTAATCCTCAACATCAGAAATGGAAACACTTCCCAATTCTCAGATAATTTTTACTGAATTTCTGCTATTCCGCTTTTTAAACCTGTCTAACCTGCCATTATAGCACATAAAGTAGTCTCATAAAATCGCTTAGCAAATTCATCGACATTTGTTTAGATACTGGGAGACTTCTTCTAATGCTGAACCACTTCAGTAATGCTTCTTCAACATCCTTGTGATCTGCTTTTCTCAACTTTTTTCAGGCATCTAAATATTTTTCATGAGCAGAAATTATTAACTGCCTTTTTTTTCTTATATTACAAACTGCAGATTTGGATAGTTTATATTCTTTGCTAACATCAGCTTGATTGCATCAATTTTCAATTTTTCTGATTAAGCCCATTTTATCATCAATTAAGAACGTTTTACGTTTACTCCTCGAAATAGTTAAATTTGAGAAACTTGTTTGCAGGCTTTTTTAAACTGAACTGAGAGCAAAAAAGAGTTGAAATGAGGGCCTTATCAACACATATTAGTGTCCAACCCTTTGAAAGCTGGCGGTTGTAATCATACAAACTTTTGATCTTTGAAAATCCATGGACACGAAAACAATAATGAAAAAGGTCCAATTTGAATATCTTAAAAATTTAAAAAGTTTTAAACAATTTTCTAAGTAGTTTTTATACTACCTAAATGAAACTCAAAATGATAAGGGGTTTTCTACAAATAATATTTTATGTCATAAGACAAAATTAAATAACAAATGATAATACCTTACAATAAACGTTCAGACACCGAAATAATTGTATAAGGAAAGAAAACACTTTTACGATGGATGATCCCCAATAATGCCAGTGTCATTTTTAATAAATCTTGTTTAATAGTACAAAATAAGATTTGTGGAAAATCCCTTATTATTTTTAGCTTTCTTTTAAAAAATACAAAAACTGCTTGGAAAAAGGCTTGAAACTTTTTAAATTTTTAAGATATTTAAATCAGACTTTTTTTTTATATTAGTTATCAAATATGATTCACTACAAAATTAAGAAAAAACAAATTTAAATTTTTCCCGTACATGTGCAGTGAAAAAGAACTACTTTAATTACTCATATCTTGCACAGTTTTTAACAAATTTTTAAGCAATAATTTTGTAATTAATTTTAAATTTCTCTAAAAAATTTTTTAAAATTTTATTGAATATTTTAAAAGTTATAGCAAAAAAAACATAGGATAAAAAAAAATTAGTTTTTTATAAAAATTTTCATATCTCTATAAATATTTAAGCTAGGTTTACGAAATTTTGTGTTTAATTATTTCCAATAATGATCAAAATAATTGTTACAAATTTATTGCTACATTTTTTAGCATGGGGTGTTCAAAAACAGTTTCAGTTTGCAATTGATTGTTGGTCTCTCAAACCTCTAAAAGCTTTTAACTTCATTAATAAATATGAGAAAACGTATATATTAAACACTTCTAAATTTATAAAATGATTCTCTTCTAAGTAATTTTTTAGAGAAAAAAACAAGCTGACCAACCTCTGTATGTAATATATATATTCTAAATGTGTAAATTATTTTGTATTTACATTCCACTTACCGCACAATAGTTCATTAATCAAGTTATATATAATATCACAGGGGGTTTTGTCCCCCAAACACTCCCAACTACTACACCATTGGTTAAAATGGTGGTTTAGGTTATTACTTATGATGGAATGACCCAGTTAAAGAAAATTATTTGGAATAAGAAAAATTTTTATTAAATGAATCTATATTAGGAAGAAAGCCTAAATATTATTTGGTTTGCTGAGAATACTCAATTTTACAATAATTGATTTAAAAAAAAACAAATCTGTAATTAATCTTTTTAAATAATTTTTTTATAAATATGAGTCATGATACAGAAGATTTTTATTATTAAAACCTTGAAATGGGAGCTTTGAGTTATATAGAACTTTGCATTATATAGATTATTTCATATATCATTTTATATATTACGTTGTTACTTGTTAAATGTCACATTTTTTGTTGTAAACTTAAATAAGCAAAACTTTTTTTTAAAAAACTATTTTTTTAATCAAAGAAAAAACCATCACAATCAACACATTTTTGCCAACATGTTACTAGTTTCTGGATACCACTTTAATAAAAACTTGGCTCTATCGTGTCAATAAAAGATTGAAAGTAATTTTTGGTCTACTCTAGATTGGTGAAATTTTTATCACAGAGTTTATTATTATTTATTTTTGTTCAAATGTTTAAAAAGGTGATAATCAGTAGGAGATATGTCCGGTGGATGTGGTAAACTTCCTATTTTAATTCGGAGAACTTGTTTGTGACAATCAATGAAACAAGCGGTCGGCTGTTATAATAAAGCAAATTGGTTTTTTTTCGATAGACTAGTATCAGCTGCATTTGAAGTAATTTTTGATTCTGCACTGCATTTCTCGGCTGTTATTGTTTTGCCAGCATTTAAAAATTTATAATCAATTATTCCAGCTATAGACCACCAAAAAGTAATCATTACCTTTTGAGGGTGTAGCAGTGCTTTTGGTGTTGTTTTTGAACTTTCATCCGCATCTAACCATTGTGCTGAAAGATGCCTAGTGTCCTAAAGGATCAATTTTTCGTCACATATGATAATTCTGTACAAAAATGTTTCTCTTTTATTTCTTAGAACCAAAGAACTGCAGATTTCAAAAAAATGTTTTTTTGTTTGTTCAGTTTTTCAGAAACCATTTATTCAACTTTTTAACTTTTTCAACAGTTGAGAGGTGGCGTGACACTGTTGCTGTACTAACTCCCAATTCTTGCGCAACTACTCAAACAATAATGCGAGGGTTAGATTCCGTAAGAGCTCTCAAAGCAGTGTCATCAAGTTTTGACTTTAGTCTTCCATGTGGTTCATTTTCCAAACTTTCATCACCATCTTCAAATTTTTTTAAACCAACGTTGAATTATCACTTTAATAACAGGGAATTTCAAAAATGCAGCATTATTGTTCCGAACTGCTACTATGACTACTTTTTAATTCATAAAGAAAAATAACACGTAAATTGCGAGAATTCATGTTTAGAAATCGGCGGCAGAAAAGATACAAAAAAAATTTATTAATAATGTATACGACTTTTAGTATGATAAGAAAGAGCACGTAATAACTTTAGAATAATACATAATTTTTATACAATTTATAAACATTTATTAAAAAAAGATTAACAAAGGTGCTTTAAAAAAATCCAACACTTCTTATAGAACAACCTGAAATCTATTAAATAAAGCAATATATATCTGGGACAGATTACTATTAATGTTTAACCCACTGACGGTTCTGCACGTAAAAAGTCGTATTTTAACCTGCAGTCTTCAATGCATAGCAAAACCGGTTTTCCCATGTTAATGGATAGGGGAACTGTGTGTAGGGGAGAAACATTCTCCCAATTTCGCCCATTTCCTTAACCGCCAGTGGGTTAAAAATAATTTTTAAACACAAATAGTTTATAATAAAAAAGATATGCACTTAAGTATCCCTTATTTACTGAAAAAAATTAAATGATCAAGAGCATCAGAAATGAAAGCAGACTAATTTATCTTCTTCTTTTTTCTTTTTTTTTTACTTTAGAGATTATAGAAATTGTTTTACTTTATGGAGATGTTCTATGTTCCATAGATTTATGCAACAAAAGATTTTCTACTGCATAACTAACTACTTTTGAATAGTTAAGTTATTAAAAGAAGCTTTAAGTAAAATAACTATTTCATGGCTATATTTCGAAAACATTTTTCTAAAAAACTTACTTTGATAAATCGACATAGAAATCTGCAAAGAGTTTCATTATGTCACTTGTGATCAAGGCATGACCAGTGCTCTTCATGTCAGCGTGCATGCTTGTTTTCTGAGCCAAATTCATGTGATTAAAATACATGTACATGAATTTTGACTGTTGCTCAGCATTTAGGCTGAAAAATAAATAAATTACATTTTAATTCCATATGACATACAAAGAAACACAATTCATATTAAAAGATAAGTGATAGAAATAAAAGTGTTTTAAAAAATGACGTCATAATGTTTAATCTATTGATTTGCATTTTTGAATGCTTTTTCTACTTTGGGAATTTTTTGAAAAATTAAGCATTTTTTTTTTTTATTATTATTATTGGAATTGCTTCATATTTTTTTTATTTTAAAATGTTTCAAATAATTTTGCTTTTTATACTGCAACGCTTTATGTATATTACATTTACATACATGTAACTTAAGATAGCTATTAATACATTTTTATAATCCCCCCCCCCCGTTTTTATTAATTTATTTACTTTAAATGTCTCATTTGTATTTAATGAAAATTGCATTTCTTTTTCTCTTTCAATACATATTTTAATATAATTATGTAATTTTTAAGAAAGAGATAATATTTTCAAATGTATTTTTAAGGTCATCAAAGTTTATGCTCTAATAACTAATTTAACATTTAGTAATAATAAATCCCTTGTCATTTTTAATAGTTTTTTTAATTACTCTGGCCTTTTTACAATCACTAGTCAGTTCTATACTTAAGAAATGTAACAATATAGTATCATTTAATTAAATTCAATC
The DNA here is from genome assembly GCA_949128135.1 of Parasteatoda lunata. NCBI lineage: Eukaryota > Metazoa > Arthropoda > Arachnida > Araneae > Theridiidae > Parasteatoda > Parasteatoda lunata. Next base: position 7,402,071 of record OX421970.1, on the reverse strand, counting down.
CAGAATTTTTAAAACATTAAATATTTTTTTTAGTATTTTGATAAAATGACAATTTTTATCGGAATATTTTGTATTAAGCATGAATTATTTTTCCCTTTGACAATACCATGTTCACACAAAATTTAAAAAAAAAAGACTTTTGCACTCTTTTTGATTTCTGCAGATTGATAGAAGAAAATTATAAGGACACAAACTTATTTCAATACAAGTAAAAATATAATAATCATAATAAGGAACAAAATTTTAAACAATATTCACACATTCCAACCACCCCTCAGTCAACATGCATGCATGTAGCTAAACATGTGAATTGAAACTTTTAGTTCGAAATTACACAATTTATATCTTTTAACTTGAAAAGCAAATTATTGCATCTATCAAATAAGATTTTAAAGCAATAAATGAAAGAAAATTTATCCAGGAATATTTAATTTTAAACATGTTGACTTATTAAAAAGAAATGAATAAAAGCAAAGTAACATTGAAATCACTTCAGAATTTTCTTCAATTTTAAATGTACGCAGAAGTTACACTTGTCAATCTGATCTGTAAGCCACTTTAAGTTTAAAAACCTATAACTGAAAGAACAATGCAAAAATAGCAGAAAATGTTAAACAATAAATATGAATAATAGAAATAAGAGCTTATGTTTAATACAATGAGAATTATGTTATTAGATCATGTGGTTAAATTTTTATGTATTTGCATGAAAATTAAAAGTGTAATTTTAGCAGTTAACTTTCACTATGTTTATAGCAATCATTTACTAACTACAGTACCGTCTTTATGCATGGCTATACCCAGGGGCCACAAGCACTCATGGGGGCCCTTGAAAATCATACTTTTTATAAATTGAATTTTAAAAAACCTAAGAATAAATAATATTGCATTATATTATTCTTAAAAATATATATATTCTCATGTAAAACGTGCACATTTTTTTCTACAAACAGTGATTGATTATCATGCAAACACCAATAGTTTGAACAGTTTATCTTCAGGAAAACTTTAAAAGTCAACCAAAATCTATTTTTCTACATTAAAATGAATTTTTAAGAACTCAACTCTCTAAGCCAACTCTGTTTAGCATTCATAATTCTTTAAATAAAGTAATAATTGAAAGAGTTTAGAATTACACAGCACTATGTGACAGCAACTTTTAAACTGGTTATGTTTGATGTGCATTGAGAGGTGCTTAAATAACTGACTTTTTAATAGTTTGATGAAATAATTCATACCTTTTAAATTTTTTATTTGCCTTATGTTTTTTAATTTTATTATTTTAATCAGCTTCTTGGTATTGGAAATTATTTTATTATTTGAGAATTGTAACAGGTTAGCATCTCAATTTATTTTAAAAATTATGCATATAGCAAAAATTATGCAAATTTAACACACTTGTCTACAGTGTGTCTCGCTCTAAATTAGAATAATCATTGCTTACTCCAGGGCGCGTAGCCAGATTCTTCAACAAAAAATAAGCACTTTTTAAGCACTCAAAAAATATTTTTAATCACTTTGCAAAAAAAAAAATACTAATAATATTTATTATTAGGATCTGTGCAGTAACAAAAAGTATTTTTTTCTATCATTTAAAGTTCTTAATTTATAAATAATAAATTATAATCAATAAAATTTAAAAACATTTAACAATCATGATAAAATGAATAGTTTCTGATCATGCATTTTTTATAATTTAGAGCTACGACCAACGCAAAGGAAAAATCTGTTTTTAAAAGATAGAAATTTAAGCACTTTTTGCAAACACCAAATAAAAAAAACACCTTTAAGCACTTTTTAAAAATACTATGCACCCTAATTGAAAGAGAAAGAAAAATAGAAGTTTTGGAAGAAATAAATTTAAAAAATTCCTAACTGAAATAGGAAATTAATTTAAAATTTCTCAAAAGGGATTTTAAAAAAAATTGAAAGTATTTGAAAAGAATAGAATATGCAAGTCATGGAAGTCTTAGTACAAAAAGAAATAAAATTGAATTTCGATAAATTGACAAATTAAATGGGCATAAAAACAGTTTTCAAATAAAAAAAATTTTGAAAGGAGCAAAATAATATTATAATACCTCCCCTGCATCATTCTTTTTATTAGCATATAAAAAATATAACTTTAAATGACATTTATATTTTATAATACTAAAACAGACAGTTTAAATTATAACTGTTTATTAATCATTAAATTGAGTTTATTTATAAGACAAAACACTATATGCATTATATACCATTAAAAAGTAAAATTTTGTAAATATTAAGCACCTAAAATGGATTAATTCCCTTTTAATCGACTAACCCACTTAATTGAATGGTATTGGTTGGAACGAATGGTATTCCTTTAAACAGGGTTGACTGTACTACTTTACACATGTTATAACCACTTAAATATTCTTTTAAAGACAGTTCGAGCACGGAGATATTCATAATTCAAAAACTGCAATTGTTTTAAAAATTTATGTGGCAGTACATTTATATTGACAATAACTCAACTACAAATTAGAACACCAGCAGTTAATAGATTAAAAAAACTAAAAGAATGAGTTTGAAAAAGAATTAGGAAGAATTGCATTCGTCAAACTTATTAATGAACTATATTATTGTTTAAATACTGCTTCATGGGTATAAAAATAAAACTTTAATATTATATAAAAATAATAATTCACAGCTAGTTTTTGGAACATTTAATAAGATTGTTTAATAACTAATAAACGTATAAGTCAAAAAATATAAGAATAGGAAAATGTTCAAATTAACAACACACAATATTAGTTAAATTAAATTTGAACAATAAAATGATAAAAGTATTAATATAAATGTGAACTACTTAACAAAACTGATCATAGAAATTTTAATAAATTAACACAATATATAAGTTTTGTTTGCATAATGAAAAGTCTTAATTGCAGCACATGATCTCATTCTTTAACAATCTATGTATCTAAATCTGGTCTTGGTAAGTTTTTATAGATTTTGAAAACTATGTGATAAGAGAATTTTCAGTAGCGAGGTAATTTTTCAACGACCTCGGAAATGAACTAAGAAAAAAAAGTATCAAATGCATAAATATATGTATGGAAAACAATATATATGGATAAAATACCTCAACAAAATGCATATGTAGTTTATAAAAAATAGGCCTTATTGATAAAATTAGAACAAAAAATATTGAAATTAAAGTTTGATAACTTTAACAAAAGGAAATTTGTGTTTAATGCATGACAAAATGAAAATGTTAGTTTAAATAAAAAAGAGAACACATACATACTGAGAAAAAGTTTTGGAAAAGTGTTCTCCTATTTCTGAAGCTAGATTTGAGAGATGTGATCCCAGCGCAGCATCCAGGCTCTTGAAAAAATCACATTTAAATTCATATGTATCTAAAAATATAAGAAATAAATGGGCATGATGAGCATAAAAATGTGAAAGGATTGAAAAGTAGATGTTTTTTTCCCTATATAATAAAAACTTTGTATACAATATAATAAAAATAAAACTTCCACAATATTTGTAGTAGCAGCAAAACAACAATTAAATATACAAAGATTATTTTTAAAATTTTGTCAGCATTCAAAAAACAGTGTGTCTATGAGGTCTTTTATATGCAATTACTTAATATGTTGTGCTGGTTAAAACAATTTTAATTTATCATTTAAACTCCAATCTCTTAAGAGCTGTAAACAATGTGAAAACCTTTTCTCCGAATGCATAATTGATGAGATAATATGAGCCACCAATTTTTATTAATAACCAAAAAAAGAATTTTCGTATATAAAAAGAACAGATAAATTTTAACCAAGTTTTTATGTTTTGAGCAATAACATGCACTAAAGACAAACCTTTAATTTAAGAAGACAAAAAACAATATTTTTAGTGCATCTTCAACAATTTTTAATTTAACATAAGTCAATATGACAATAGTGTTTGTCCAGTCCCACCCGCTTGAAAATTTTTTTAAATTAAGTAAAATGTTTTTAAACATTGTTGCATGCCAATTTGTTATTGCACATTTTTTTTTTTTTTAATGTTCTTAGCTCAATTTTAAAATAAAATTATAATATTTGCATTATTTTTCATCAAAGAAAAAAAAATAGAATTTAATTTACTTCATATGCATTTTTGTCCAATAATTTTCATTTATTTCATATGTACTTTCCAGTAATAGTTATAAAAAAGTCATCTCTATTCAAAATGTTAAAAAAAAACATTAATATTATAAATAAAATACTATTATTTACATTTGGTATATTTATACACAACAATAAAAACTAATGCTAAAATGCAGATATTTATTTAAAGCAATCTATTTTTTTTTATTTTTAAAAAACATACATACTAGATTACAAAAATTAAAGAAAAAAGTATGTTAAATTAAAAGTGATAAAACTTAAAAATATATAAAAAATAACATAAAAAAATATTAATATAATGTCTTTGAAGGCTGACAAGTAAATTTATCATAAATTAAATAAAATAATTTATAGACATTTATTTAACAATTAGGTGTAAGTAAATTTATGATTTTCAAATTAAAAATTTTCAAAAAATAGTACAAAACATTTAAGGAAACTTTACAGAACTGAAATTTTGTTCATGATTGTTTAATAATAATTCTTATCATTACACAATTTTTTTTATATGGCAGATTTTATAAATTTTGGTAGGAAAAAACCACTCATCTTTGAATTATGTTCTTTATAAATTAGTTTTATAACATCAAGAATATAATAAATGAACTTTAAAAAGTTAATTATAAAAATTTTTATATAACTTTTATTTATTTATTTTTTTTTTTTTTGTTTAAAAAACTATATTCTGTACACATACATAATGTTTATTTCAGTTCTTAAAATAGTGCAACAAAGTACAAATGCTGTGTTCAATGTGGAGACTCAGTTTTGCAATTGCCTTTTTCAATAAGGTACTGTTTTAACCAGACTGGTTCAAATCGAATAAAAATACGTAAGATTTGTATTGGATAGTTATTAACACTTTAATTTTGTTAAGAGCGTTAAAATATTGAAATCAACTTAATTTCAACAACTAATTTTTGTTTTACTCTATTAAAACTCAAATTTGAAAAAAATGTAAGTAAGGGGAAATTTTTTTATACCTTCTATAAAAAGACAGATAGTAGCATTTAATGCACGGTATGCAACAAGAAAGAAACAGCCTTTGCTGAGAAATATCTTTGGTATATTTTGTAAACCAGCTTCATCTTCTGGGGATTTAGGACCAGTCATAAACCTTAAAAAAGAAAAATTAAATGTAAATATTTGCATTTAATAAATATGAGTTTAAGAACTTTTTTTTCTCAAATTTAAATTCTGAAATGCTCTAAAAAATTTCATGAGAATAATAGTTTCCAACCCAACAGAAAAACCAAATTGACTACTAAACAGCTTTAAGAAATTCCTTTTATCATCTTTAGTTAACAGTAACATCCTTAAAATAGAGAATGATGTGACCCTTCTCTCTCTCTCTCTTTAAAAAAATTTTTTTTTCTATGAAGGAAAGGTGTTTTAAGTTTCAAAAATTACCAGTTAATTCATCATTCAGTAATTTTAAGTTTAAAATTTTTTTTCTGTAATTCAATTTTAACATTTAATTTTCAAAAAAAATTTATGATGAAGATTGCTTTGGCGACAATCATCACGCAGACAGTTGATAATTTAACATTTTCATAAGGAAACACATTATACGCTATAAATAACATTTACCAATATTAGAAAATGCATTACATACTTAAAATATACAACATGAGTAATTTGTATTTTAAAGTGCATTGAATGTCAGCATTTATGTAATAAATCTCAGCATATATCTGATTGATAAAAAAAAAGAATAATAATAAAAACATTATTTTTATCTTCTTTCCTGAAAAATCATTATGAACTACCTTTTGTATGTCATCAGGCTCGAAACCACTCCTAAAATCTTAAGAGCAATAACATATGACATACATAAGATAGCTAAGCCTTGTTGTTAAGAGGCAAATTAAATTTATTGGACATAGTTTTCACATTATTCATGAGCGATGCGTGAAAGTCTTGACTTCATAAAGGAACACTCTAATACATTTAATAGATTGCCTGGAAGTTTAATTGTGATTTTTGACTCATTCAAACTGTGACAGAAAAAGACACACTTCATGCCACAGCAAAGTCATTGACAAATAACATGTTGTTGTTACCCAAGAAATTTAACTAGTTGGTAAGACAACAAGTTGCAAGCAACATCAATGATCTTATAATTATTACATTAAAAAGTTAGAGGCATAAATCTAATCAACAAAGAGTGGTATTTTATAGTTTAAATAAAATTTTATCGCCACATCTTCATTTTATTTCAGTTTTCATAAAAAATTTAAAAAATAATAAATAAATAAGAAATAAAAAATTTAAAAAAATATAAAAAAAACAAGCACAATAAAAATCATGTAATTAAATATTAATTTGCTGCCTAGACTATGTAGGGATCAGGGAACGGGCCTTGTATCGGAAAGGTTCTGGGTTTGTATACCGGGCAAGACATGGATGTTCTCTCATTCTCTGTACTATCTGTCCTTACTGTGGTAACAATGTTGGCCCAGCTAATATGGTGCCCCTGAAAGAGCGACCAACAAATCTGCCCTTCAAAAGCCTGAATTGACAAAATGTTAACACAGGTGGAAATAAATTTAAAAAAACATTAATTTCAGAATTATTGGAACAAACTATGTAACTTCTGAAAAATTCAAACTTCTTATTAGTTAATCAGAACAAACCTTCCAAAATGTGTTCCGGAACCAAAAGCACTAGTTCTAGAAGGAGAGAATACACCACCCTTTAACTCAGAATCAATGAATGAGGGTATCAAATCCAGTGAAAGATGTTGATACACTATTTGGATGTCATCAGGCTCAAGACCACTCCTAAAACAAACAAATAAAATTAATAAAAAAAGATTTACTCACATCTCAATATCATATAATACTCAAATGCTTATCTTTATCACCCAAACTGGAAAAATGATTTTTAAAGTTAAAAATGACAATTAAAATAAACTTATACTAAAGAACTTTATCAAAGATAATTTTAAATGACATATTTGAAAAAATTGAGATTTCTTAGGAAAAGATCTTATTTTAATCATACAATATTTATTTATTTCATTAGTAAATTAAAATTTGCAATGAGTGATTGCATTAAATGACTGTTTTTGAATGTTTATGAAGTAGAAGAAAGTTCGAAGCACATTTGGTAACCAACAATAGACGAGTAACCTTAAAAAAACCTGCCCATCTGCAGCAAAGTAAAACGTGTGCAACAAATTAAAAAGTGAACACACTATAACGCAAACAGTTTAAAAGAGTGTTGAAGATTCACTGATCTTGCCAATAAAAACACTTGTGAGAAAGGTATGATATCAAGGCATAAACTTCATTGTCTACCATTAATGCACACATTTTAAAGTTAACTAACCTGAATTCACTAAAATGTCACTTAAACCTTCATCTCCTCACCTCTTTACACAAATTCACTACATCATCAATTAAAACATTCATCTAATTACCTTTTTGAAGTTGATTTACTCAAATTTCTTATAATGCCCTTTAACTTTCCTTTAAAACTAATTTTCAAAAAATCATTAAAAAGTCACTTCAAACCTCCATCCACTTATCTCTTTAAAGCCAATTTACACAAATTCACTAAAATGTCACTTAAAGCCTTTATCCAGTACCTTTTTGAAGCTAATTTACTCAAATTTCTTATAATGCCCTTTAACGTTTCTTTAAAACTAATTTTCATAAATTCATTAAAGTATCACTTCAAACTTTCATCCAGTCATCTCTTTAAAGCTTATTTACACAATTTCACTAAAATGTCCTTCAAAATCTTCATCAATTCCTCTCTTCAGCTATTAATTTTATCTATCAATACTAATCGATAATTAGGGCAATATTCAGAAATTATTTTCTCAGGAAGGGACTAGACAAGACCTTCCAGATAGAGAAGTTGAACATTAAAAACATTAAAAAAATTACTAATTTTTCATATGCTTAATTTTTTACCTTGGTTGCAATAAAGACCAGTTGAAAGTATAGTTTTTTAAAAAAGAAAATTCACTTTTCTTTTTTTTTTTTTTTTGAAAAAGAAAAGAAATATTATACAAAGTTCAGTAAGTGTACAAAGTTAATCAATAGTATAACAAAGAAATTTAAAATGGTTACACTAAAAAGTGACACCACTAAATATTTAAGACAAATTAAATTTTCATGGTTATTATTTAGTGTTTTTCAAAAAAAGGTAAATGGATATTATCTAAATAATTGGAAGAAACCGAAGATTTTTATAAAGTGTCTCGTTTTGTTAAGCTGTAAGCAATGTGCCAAACAAACATATTTCTTTAAACATTAAAAATTGATCTAAAAAAATATATTTTATTATATAGTTTGAACTGAAAAAATTTCTTTTATTGTATAGTTCAAAATTAAACAGGTGAAAAAAAATATTTGTTGAAATGAATATACAAAATAAACATTACAATTCATGCAATACATGATAGTTAATATACAACAAAAGTAAGAGGAAAAATCATAACATATATATGGTATTACCACATATTTTTGTTCTCAACAGAATGATGAATAAAAAAGTAATAATTAGCGCTTTAATTAAACTTTAATTTATAGGAAATGGAAAATATTGAAAAGACCAATGGAGTTCTCTGATGAAATTTGTTTTTGCAATATTTCTGAAAATTCTTCTCTGTACTATCTGTCCTCACTGTGGGAGCAACGTTGGCCCACCTAATATGGTGCCCCTGAAAGAGAGGCAAACAAAATAGCCCTATATATGCCTGAATTGACAGATGTTAACACAGGTGGGCATTGGAAAAAAATTATTATTTCCCAAAAATAGCAATTTAAGGAATTGTTTTCTAAAAATTTATAAGCAAAATTAATTCTGTTTCCTTGTTAACATCACACTAGAGCTACATAAAACCACTGGCGGTTCTACACGTAAAAAGTCGTATTTTAACCTGCAGTCTCCGAATAGCAAAACCGGTTTTTCCATGTTATTAAATGGGGAAATAGTGTATTGAAGAGAAATATTCGCCCAATTTTGCCCATTTTTTAAATCACCGGTATATGGACGATATTGGTGATAGACTGCAAATCACTCTTAGTTATTACCAGTGTGTGCTCACTGGTGTAACAAAATTTAAAATGGAGTGGAGATGGGGATATTAATCACTTAATCTCAAACTCCAATCCCCCTTCCCAACAGGCTAACAATTCAAGGACATTTTTAGCTCTGAAATCAACAAGGATATTACTTTAAAGTGAATTCTAAAATGCTAAGACAAGATTGGAGAAGTTATAATCCTATCAGACACCGAACCTTCAGCAAGTGTTAATGGGCTACCCACTATACCGATTGGGTAACTATAAAATTAGCTTACTTATTTATACCTGTAATAATAATAATTTTCATAAATTATTAAACAGAATAATTTAATGTTAAAAAACATAGTAATCACAAAAAATTTGGGTTGTTTAAGAAGTATCTGTAGAGTAAATGATGCAACAAAAAAATCATCAAATTATTTAATTGAAAGTAAAAAAAAGTAGAACAATAAAGGTCACAATATTTAAACTTACCAAACAAGTTGATCATTATAAAGAAAAACAGAATATTTCACGCATCTGAAAAATAATATTTATTTTTATTAGCATCAATTTCAAAATAATTTCATAAATAAGTTAGAAAAATTAACCAAAGTTTTTACATTAAATTTAATACAAATGAATTTGAATCAATAATTTATATTTTTTAGATACACGCTTAAGATGATGGAATTTCTAAATCACATATGAAAAAGCAACTGCAATTTTTTTTTGAATCAATGATATTTAAAAAATTTAATCTTGATGAATAATTGAAAAATGCTTTAATTTAAAAAATTGAATAAAATTTAAAATTTCACAAGCCACTGAAAAAAAATGCAATGCTGATTTCTTTTTCAGTTTTAATTTCCTTTGCACTTTAAAAAGCTCTTTTAAATAAAGGACTATTGCAATTCAAAATTTTTTTCATTAATTATTTGTTTAAATTGTATTGTATTAATTATTTGTATTAAAACAATATCAAAGCGAAATTTTCTAAAAACCTAAAAAAAATATATATATATATTGAATTGGCAATTTTTCTATAATAGCACATTTAAGGTCAAATTTTGATTTTAAAGGAGCGTAATAATTTTGCTGAAATATGGTTTTAACATGTTTTATTCTAAAGATTATGCTTTAAAAAAAATTGAAAAAAGATTATTTTATTATCCAATAGTTTTATTAGTGACACTATCTGTTTTTTATCGAATCTGACAGGGGCATTAAAAAATTAATTAGATTCAATACAAAATTTCATTTAAATTCACAGACTAATTTTTCAGACGTTTAATTTGATATGTTGCATTTTTTCAAAAAAAAAAACTGTTAAAAACAAGGAAAAGATAGCATATTCTGTTTAAAAATTAAATATGTCTACATAGGAAATTATACTACTCAATTTTTTGAAATTAGTAGAAAAATAATTTAAAACTAGTAAGAAAATAAAGCGATGCTGATTTTGTTTACCTTTTATTTTATGAATATTTTGTTGTACACATACCTCATATAATGATTCTCAAATACTTTTATTAAAAATTAAAGTGAGAAAAAACATGAATTTCCCTGAAATTACATTTATTTATCTAACAACTTGATTCAAGAACATATAATTTAAAAAATATCAAATAATTTTAGTAATGTGTACAAAATAATTGCTTTTTTTAATTTTTTAAACTCATTTAAAATGGTTTTATTTTTATAAAAATATAGAACAAACAGACCATTTTTAATTAAACTGAGCCAACTCTTATTGCAATCTAATAATTAAAATAACCTGAAATTTGGTAACGAGAACAAAAGAGGAGATTTGTGGGAAAGAAAATTCTGCTAAAAATTTAGGCCCAAACTTTCTAATAGGAGAAAAAAGACACTGAATTCATTCCATAGGAGAACGTTTCTTCACATAAACTTGCAGTATTAGATTTGTTGAAAAATATATAAACTAGCAAAACTTGTTCATAAATTGTTTATATTGTAGAAAAAATATAAAATTAGTAAGAACTTAGGTACTGGTGTTTACGATAATACCAGAGCGATTTTAAATTATAAACTTTTTAGAAAAATTTTATCTAAACATTAACTTAGATTCTCTATTTATCTCATTTTTATTTTTCACATAAATAACTTTTTTTTTTTTTTAATGCATTTGCATCTTAGATTCTTATAATTTCAGCTACAGTGCCACATTTTCCCCTATTGGAAAGTTTTGGAACTAAATTGATTTTCATAAAACAGTTTAAAATATTATTTGTAAAGAAAATACTACTACTAGATATTTGCATTATCATGAAAAGCAACCTAAAATGTTTATTTCACGTTAGATTTTTTTTATTGATACTTTATCATTTAATTCCTCGTATAGGTTGAATAATTGGCAAAAAATAACAATAGCATGAATTCTCCTTTTCAAAAAAAAATGTAAAGGAAATTTCCTGAGGGCAATAATGAAGAGCAGTCCAAAAAAAAAGTTTCCAAATCCCAATTCTTCTTCTTTTTCTTAAAAGGAAAAAAAAAAAATGCAAAAGGCAAAGTTTGTACTGCTCTTATCAAGATCATATAACAATATATCTTCATTTTTTTTTTTCCTTCAAATAAATTAAAGTTACTAATATGAAAAACATATCATTTTATACATTTTATTCTTCATTTATATTTGCAATTTTTAGTGTACCTGTATTATTATTATTATACATATAACTATATAGTATAAAAATCTAATGATGGTGTCTCAGTTTTCCATTGTTTCCAGTACATTTTTATTGGCTAGAAAATCACAAGGTAGAATCTAGTTTACCCACATTAATTTCCATATATTTTTAGTTGTCATCAGCATAAAATTAATAAGTCATAAAAGTATTGTTTTCTCGTAATATAGCTCTGTCATATTTTAAGGTAATACCTATAATATTTTTCTTATTATAGTCTGCTATTATTACATTTTCTATATTGATTGTTTTCTAAATTATACGTTAAAAGCCAAAATAGAGTTGTTTCTTTATTATAAAGTAATGCTATGATACTATCTTATTAGGTAACATATAAGATTTACTTATTGGAATCAATGTCGAAACTTATTACCCTCTTTACTATTATTATTTTTTGGTGTTGTAATTTCAATTATGTGTCCCACAATGGACTGATCATAAAGACATGGTTCCCAGTAAAACAATGAAGTCAAGCATCACTGTAGCCGGTGGGTGGCCACTTTGATCAGCCTATATAGGTATCGAGGGTGTGCGGTATTGGTCCTCATTAAAACTATTCTACCATAAAGCGCTTGACTTTTCATGCAGGTTGTCAGGCTACCAAAGTGGAGGAGCCATCCCCTCTGCAGAGGATCAAATTTGTGATGGCATGTCTTCGGATCACCCTCGGGGGATGCTTCCCAGACCGTCACACAACGTGCAGCTCTAGTGCCACGTAAATAAAATACCTAATTGTCATTTTATTTCTATTATAAAATTACATTGCTTTAATTACAGTTAAAGAATTTTTTAAATGATATAGAACTTAATGATCAACTTCATGCATAATGTGACACAATTGAATTTAATGCATCTGTGCAAATTGTATTTAATGCATCAGCCAGCTTGGCAAGTGAAAATATTAAATAATGGTTGTGAATTCACTAAATTTGTTATAACACTATATTTTTAATTTTAAATGTTATTTTAAAAAAAAATGAGTATTAAGCAAAATTATTTGTGTTCACTAATAGATCTTAATAGAATCATATGAGATTGTTCATACTATTTGCCAATAAAATTTGACTGAAAATAAACATTTAATTTAAAGCAATGAATGTTGAATGTGGGGGCAAACAGAATTGTTTATAGTACACATATTTTAGGTGAATAATTTAAACTTTCTTTGAAAAAACTGTTTTATGCTAAGAAACAACGGCAGGGTGGCCACTCAAATCTGGGAAAAAATTCCCTGTACATATTATACACACTATATTAAGAGGAAACACGCAATCACTTTGCTCTTACATGACCTATATTAGTCTAGCTATACTTGTTTTAATTGCTGGAAAGAAATAAAAAACAGCTTAAAATACTTAAAACAAATAATGCTATAGTAAATGAAATAGTTTAGTATAGCTGAAATATGATCCTTAAATATTCCATAGAATGTACTTTGAGTAGTCACCACTTTTAAAAGACAAAAATAAGAAATAAAATTCGCTATATCTTCTCAGTTTGTAAGGAAAATTCCCTGTTATTTTAGGTGATTCCCTGTTCTCCCAGTAGAGTGGCAACCCTGAACAGTTACTGCAAAGCAATCATCGGGATTGGTGAGTGGCAGCAAACAGGAAGTTATATTTTAAAATACAATATTGCTACACAGCAGCCAAAAGAACAGTTAACATAACCATGGCTATGGATTGCTATGAGGGAAACTGCTGTTAAGGATCACAAAAATTGGCTCTTTTTTCTTTTAATAAAAATTATGATTCTGAAGGACCACAAATATCATAATAAATAAGTTTACACTGTAAATAAAGAGTTGTTTTCTTTTTAATAATGCTTCCCTTGTCCTTGTTCAACTTGACAATCCTTCTCTTACTAGAACTGTGTTTTACTATAGTATAGTCCACTATATTTGACAACAGAATGAACCAGCATTAGATTTGACTACAGAATGGTTAACATAACCTATGTTTTTAGTTTTTTTTAAAAAAAGGAAAAATTTTTGTTTCTTCAATTTTTAAGCTTGAAAGTGACTTTTTTTTCAATGGAACACTATAGATAACTTGTCACTAATTTTTATAATAATCTTTAACTCAACATTTTTCATAACATACTTCACACAACAAATAAAAATAGGTAAACTCATTTATTTTATGACTCATATAAAAACTCAAAAATCACCCATTTTTTCTCATTTACCTATTGTTTTCTTTAAGATTGTGATTTATTTTGGATTTAAAATATATTTAAAAGTTTAAAAAAAATTTAACAAAGTATAAAAATAAAGTTACTATTCTTATAAGAGAGTGCTAGAAATGTTTCATGTCACAATAAAATCAATTCAATCTTTGAATTGTTTAAGATTAACAGAAAATCAATTTTTAACCTAGAAAAATATGTTACACCTGAGCTAAATATTTATAAAGAAACTTTTATCATTTAAAAACAAAAATTAAGTATAAAAAAATGGATATAATTATGAAATATAAGTGTTATAAATTATAGAATAACAAGTTCACATAGAGTAAAAGAGCCCAAATTTAAAAAATAAAACTTTTATTTTCTAATATTACAAATAACAGTTCTTTGTACTTTATTTTAATAAAACTTTTTTAATAAAATAAAAAGTTAAAAATGCTTATAAATATTTTAAAAAATGTACATAATAATGAAGAAAAAAAATGAATGGCAAAGATATACTACCATATGTAGTTAGTAGGAAAAAAACAAATATAACAATCAAATCAAATACAAAAAAATATCTGTATATATTAAGCTTAAATAGATGTAGAATCAGCATTATACATGTTGTGAAAAATGTTTTCTTCGAAGTTGATTGAGTAATATTAGTTAAAGTAATAATAATAATAAATAGTTTTTGGAGTATGGTTAGGATGAATTAGAAGAGGACTAGAACAGTTTCGGGATAATTTCAGGATAAAAATGCTTGGTAAGAATGGAGCATATAGAATGAATTAAAGTAATTGAAAAAAGCTATCACATTATTGCTTTTTAAAGATATGAGGGAAAAATATTTATAGATCAATAACACTTTTTGCCAACTAAAATGATTTTTTTAAAATAATCTTTCAAAAAAATTCATAAAAAAAAAGTTTTACCTAAATTTTTCTTCAAGTTGATTTATAAAGCATAGTATTTTGAGAAAAGAGTATCTTTCAAGTGGTAAAAAATGAATGCCTTGAAAAATATCTAAAAGATCAGCCTCACCCGACTTCAAATTAACAAGGTACTGAAAAACACAACATGTATTATTATAGAATTTTAATAATATAACAACTATATTCAAGAATCTATTCATTTTTTTACAACAAACAACCTGAATGAAACAAAAAGAAACAGTTCATTAAATCTAATTGCTGACAATCTGCCATGAGTCATCAGAAGAGCTAAAATGAGCCACGGACATAAAAAGCGTCACGTTTCTATTCATAATACAGTCCAACCTGTTTATCTCGAATCTCAAGGGAATGGTGAAAAATTTGAAATAAAGAGGTTTTGAGTTACCCAGGTACTTTAAAAAATTTAATTAAGAAATTGTATTAAAAGATGTTTTAATTGTTTTAAGAAGAAAAAAATAGGCATTTCTTTAAATTAATTATACTTCATACATCTATTTGCATAAATTTTTTTTAACTTACATTGAAAATAATTTTTTAAAGATTTTTGACCTATAACCTTATTTGTTTCGATTATTCTCTTACGGTTAGGAAGAGCGCAAATCCCTCATAACCAACATTTTCCCGGGATTCAAGAATAGTTTATTTAGAATTTTACTGCTTTTTCTACACATTTTGCATTCACTATGGGTTCATCAATATTATCTTCAGCTTCTTCTTTTTCATTTGATATTCCTTTTACATTATCTATGATTTCTGCATGTTGCCAGGCAGTTGTCCACTTGCGAAAATCTTCAAAATCAATATCAACATTAAATCTAGATTTTATTGCATTCCATTCTGTCAAATCTGGCACTGCATTTTCAGCGTCAACAGTTTCTTCTTCCTTACTGATGCCTTCACTCTCTTGTTCATCATCTACGCAGCTATTCTTAAAACCAGCTTTTTAAAACCATTTTGGATAGTTTTTAGACACATTTCTCTAGGCAAAACAGTAATTCTGATAGCATCTAACATCTTTATTTTTGGAAGAGAACTTTTTTCACTGATGGCATCTACAAGTTTGCATACCAACGGTTTTCTATAGTTCACTTTAAAATTCTTAATTATCCTTTGAGCCATTGGTTGCAATTTTAAGGTGAAAATGAATTTCTATTTTTAGCTTTCTTATCTATGTTGAAAAGCTAACCCCTGGTGGTCACTACTCATTGACCCCTCACTTACTGCCAGATTTATTGTATTCCTTTCTGGTTAAGGAAGTGCAGAGATGGTGATTGAAAACCCCCAACATGCTCATCCCTACTTCTTGTGGGTTCGCGAAATTCATCTTTGTCCGCAAGTTCTACTGATAAAGAAAGTTTTGACAACTGCGCTCTATTATTAGAAATTCGAGAAACGGAGGTTTTAAAGAAAAAAAATTCGACATAAACATGGAAAATACAATGATTTTAGACAGAAAATGTAGGGAATTTTATAAATTTTGAGATATAGAGGTTTTCGAGATAAACAGGTTCAACTGGATCAAGAAGAAATTTAACTCACAATAAAAAGCTTAGACTCACTTATTAGTTTAAATAGAAAAGTTATAAAAATCATTAGTTTCAATACTTTTTCCGTAACTTATAAGCTGAAATCATTTTGAGGTGGACATAATATAAATGAAATTATTCATATATATATAGATAATCTAGCCCCTTGGTTATAGGTTTAAACCAAATTTACAAGATGATTATTTACAAAATGCTTTTAAATTACTTATAACATACATAAATTATGATATATTAGTAAATTTGAGCTTATGTTTCATTTAACTTTTGTTATCTCATAATTTTAATAGATAACTCTTAGAAAAAAATACAAAAAATAAATAAATAAATATTTATAAAATTTAATAGGCCTCTGACATAGGCTTTATGATAGATCAGGCACTGCAAGTTTTGTTTAAAAAAATAATAAATAAATAAATAAACAAAAAATTAAAAGTCAATTTTTAAAAGACTTCTTTCTTGTGATAAGAAGTTTTGATTTACATTACTATAGTAAAGTCATTTTTTTAGTAGTGTGTAAAAAGAATAAGACAATTTAAATAACTATAATAGTACATAAAAAAAATAAGGCAATTTAATTTTTTTCTTTCTTACATATAAGAACTATTCTTGGCAGGTTGTCAGCTCCAATAGTATCACATGTATAAAATTATAACAAGTCTTTCAATACAAAAACTGCTTTTGTTCATTCAAGGTGTCTAAAAAGTTTGGCAAATGGCTGGAAATATCATCAACAACATTTAAAACGCATAGCATCTAATTAGTGTGCATATTGGATAGGGAAGAATCTATGGAGAGCAGAGCAATATGTAAGGAATGCAAGGGTGTGGGTCCACCATATTGAAATGGAATATATAAACATGATATTTAATTAAAAATTGGGTAAATGGCCTCCAAAATGGGAGTAATGTTAGTTCAAGCATATCAAACAGATGTTGTGAACAGTAAAAAAATGTGTTTGAGACTGCTTTACACGTTTTTGGAAGGTAAAAAACACAGAGGAAGGCAAGTGATGCTGTTGAAGACTGCCTCCAAAAAAACTTCACTGACACATTTGAGCAACTTTATCGAGTATGACAAAAATCTATTGTGTCTAGCGTATGCTTCTTCAACCGTGATCAAATTTCTTATTTTGTTTCTACATTTCATTTCAATTGTTCACTAAACTTTTGAGACACATTTAGTAGTTTTTATTGATAGAAAATGTCATGCAAAGCTAATGTAAAAGATAGCTAATGTCATAGAACTATCTTTTATCTTGAACACCAGACATCTTTTAAATCTTCATTCTCTTCTTATGAAAGATCCATCAGAAATTTTAAACTTTAGGTTCAGCTCAGAATATAATATCACCAATCACACATGAATGAAAATATAATATGGAATACAGTAAGACTTTTAAATTAGTGGTTCCATCTCCGATATTTTGCCTACATGAAACAAAATTATTTTAAAAAATAAAATGTTTAAAATAAAAACTACATAATTGATACTACAATTCTTTCTAATAAAAATTTTTTTTCTATATAAAAATAACAAAAAAAGTTTTTGTAGAGTAGACTGATTTAGACACCTATTCACTACACTAATTCAACTTGCACTTAATCATAAGATTGTATTGCACTTTCATTAAACAGTTAGACTGATCTATTACATGGATTGATTTCTAAACTTATTCACTACATTAATTCACCTTGTACTTAATCATATGATTGCATTGTGCATTCATTAAAGAAAGAAGCGAGAGTTATCAACTGTTCGCTGTCATTCGATCCAAAATTGTTCTTCATTTCAGCTTGTTTTGCTCACTCAGTTCTTTTGTCTTGTTTAATACTTCCTATTTTAAATTAGGGTAGGGTATACTTTGTGCTACTTGTGAATAAAATAAAACATGAATAAAGCACAAATGAAGGCACAAACATTTCTGTCCTTTTGCATAAGCTTTATTTAATTCGTTTTGCTTTATTCACTTCTTATTTTAGCTTGTTGTTATCATAGGCCATTAAGGCACTGGGTGTGCGATTGATCTTTTTTCCTAGTGGCACCATCTATGGCTAAGAATTCTACTTCTGCCACACCCATACACCACACCCGTTTATAGAGTGAACTCATTCATACAGCCATTCATCCCCAGATTGCAATTATAACCTGAACCAGAGAACAATCAATCTCCAATCCAGTACTCCCAGAGGTATAATTTGTTATGGGAGCATGAAGGACTTAGTGACCTGACCGATTTAATGTGCACCAGTCACCATTAACTACACGGCGAGTCTGCGGCCGGTTCGATTCGAAATCATATTCTCACAAACGTGAGTCCAGTACCCTACCAACCAGGCTATCCAGACTCTTACTTTAACTTCTTTCATATTTTATGTTAAATATATTTGCAAGCTAAAAAATAGCCAGTTAAAGCTTGCTGATTCTCAGATTCACCTGTGCAGTTCTTTTCATATCCCTTTGCAATATTACAGGTCAAACGCACAGTGAGAACTACCACTAAAGTGTTAAAAATTGTGATATTGGAGTAGATTGACTTAATAAAAAATGCAAATTTTTGAATTTAATTTCACCAAAATTAATTAGAAACTTAAACAAAATAAAACATATTGCTTATTTTTAAACATAATAGTATGTGAATGCATAGATATACAATTCTACCATTATAGTTACACTAAACTAAATTATGCGACAGCAAAAAAAAACCTTTTAAATTTGCGATAAAATAGCTCAAAATCTAATGTTTTCAATACATCTTCCATAATAAAATCTATAAACATATACTAAACCTATATGAACTAATAATAAAATAATCAATATATTTTGTAAACTGACTTATCTTCAACTCATGCATTTCATCTTCTTTCTATAAAATCCTTTATTCTTTAATTACCTTATCAAGTTCACTTTATGTAAAAAAAATTTGAAAGAAAAATTATGTTATCTTCTAAAAAACAGGAAAAAATATAAGTTCTTTGTTATTCTTTCAGAGTAGGTTTTTTTTTTTTTTTTTTTTTTTAAACCCTTTGTAAATAAATTTTTGAAAAATATTTCTAAAATAACTATGTATTTCTCAAATACTCAATAATGAAAACTAAAAATGCTTTTAGATTCCATTCTTTAAAGCTGTAACTGACAATCTATTGCCATCTTTAAAATAACATTTAGAATTAACTAGACTTCAAAATATTTTTCATTTTTGTTTTCAAAAATATTAAAATGACAAATCAATGCCATTATTAAATATTTAATGATATTAAAATGTAAAATCTTTAAAGCATTTTTTTTTAGATAAAAAGAGGAAAAAAATATTAAATTACTAAGCCACTGAAAATTTGAACAAGAATAAGTTTATATTGAAGGTGAGCAAAACTATAACTTAAAAAGGCCATGTTTACACACTGTAAACTAGTAACATAAAAATTATATCCGAGCATTTTTCAAGCCTATAGAAAAATAAAAACAGATTTCAAGTGCATATAAAAAATATAAAAAATAAAACTGCTTTGTAATAAAAAAGTAATTTAATTAGATTTAACACAGTATGTTTCAAGAATATAAAAACTCTTTTATAATAAAAAATCATTTAATTAGATTTATGCTTACAACATTATTACTCAAAATATAAAACATTAAAATAAAAATAAAATTTAATTAATTAATAAAATCACAAAAATTATCAACATACTGTATCATAGAATTGCTGCAATTTTTTCCTTAGAGAATTAACGTTTCCGTCACCTTCTCCGACTAAACTGCCAAAAGTGCCATTCAAGAGCTGGAATTGAAATAAATTTAAGCTCATGATGATTCTATAAAAATAAAAAAAGAAAGTAATGGTAAAACAAAACAAAAAGAGATATTAGTGAAGGAATACAAATTTAACTTTGCAAGAAAGATATGACATTTTTTTATCAAAAATTGTCTGACATTAACAATAACAGGTTTTCCCTGTTCTCCCAAATTCAAGTTAACATTTTAAACACTACAATAATCCCTTTCATATAAAAAAATTTGTTTTTATAATTTTATTTTTTATTACAGACTTTGCAATAGTTTTCCATAATACAATAAAATTGGTCATTTCAATAAAGGAAAGAACACCAAGTGGAGATAATCGATACATCAAAACATCTTTGACAAGCTAATATATTTTTAAACAAATTTGAATAGTACATATTATGTACAAACTTGTTTTCTCCCTTTTGTCACATTTTCCCATTCAACAAGATAATTTAAATTTTTAATGAAAATTGCAACCTCATGTACAGTCAAACCTTATTATAGCTTAGCATGAAATATCGCTTTACATAAATACATATTTGGTCCTGTGAGTTAGCAATCAATTCTTATTGTATATTATATGTTTAACATGAAACTTTCAAGTTAATTATCACTTAACATGAAAGGAAACTGGACACAACACAGATAAGAAGCATGTAAATAAAGTGGCAATTATTCATTTTAAGGAATCCTATTTCTATTATCCACCTTTGTAAGAAATAGCAAATAGGAAAATAAATAAAATAGTTAAAATAAAATAATTAAAAAAAGTTATTAAAATTTTTAAGCTTATTTTAATTAGTTTGGTACATAATAGCATTGTTTAGGTACATAAATCTAGTACATAATATGTATTAATAGAACGTAACAACTTGTTTTTATAATGTATCAGATAAAATGAAATTTGGTTAACATAAATAATTATGATAGTCCCACCAATTTCGTGTTAACAAGGTTTGAATGTATATATTTTAATACAATTAAGTTAAGGAATGAAAAAGGGCCTTAAATAAAAATTCTTTATTTCACTACAAGGGAATTTTTCTTTGTTAAGGACATTTTTTAATG
This sequence comes from Parasteatoda lunata, assembly GCA_949128135.1. NCBI lineage: Eukaryota > Metazoa > Arthropoda > Arachnida > Araneae > Theridiidae > Parasteatoda > Parasteatoda lunata. The sequence goes on along the minus strand of OX421970.1, from coordinate 7,380,683 downwards.
TCGAAAGGTTTTTATTTTTTGCTATTTATAAGTGTATTTTTAGGCCCCCTATAATAAGAGATGAAATCTGGTCTCTATTGATAAGCAAAGGTTCCTCAGATGAATGAAACAAAAAGAAAAAATTCAAGATGAATGGTTTCAAAGTCTAAATTTATTCAAATTATTAGATCAGCATAAAAAAGTCAAATAAAATTTTCAACTTAGAATAAATAGGGATGAGGTAGCTAAGTTTTACTTACTGTAAACATCCTATATGATTTTAATAAAACTGACTGATATACATGATCTTGTATTTCATCTGTAAAATATTCCACATAGGACTGTCCATCTCTAGATTTTTGTTGGAAAGGAATGCTTAAAGTCTGAAATGGAGTGAGGAGATAAAGTGAAAACTTTATTCAAAAAATCTTAATTAAAAACTTTCTGCATGCATTGATTAGCTCTTATTAGAGAGGAGTTTGGTAAAAAACTAAAAAAACTGAAAATAGAAATGTTATGAACACATTTTTGAAAAATTGGGTAAAATTACCTGAAATTTGTACAAGGAAAAAATTTATCATATTAGTGAATATTATCAAATGAAAAAGGGAATACAAGAATATTATCACCGTTTAAATAAAATATATCAATGAGCGATTTATTTTCTTCTTTAAATTGTGAGAATATGAATCCTGATGTGAGGTTTTTAAATTACGTGAATATGAATGAGCAATGTGTAATTTTAAATCTCATGAGAACAGAACACGATGAGTAATTCTTAAATTTCGTGGATAAGTATTGCAATATGTATTTTTGAATGGCATGAATTCGAATCGCAAAGTGCGAAATTGCTTTTAAAAAATTGTGTGAATACTAATCTTGCAGGAAGATTTTTAAATAACGCAAATATATATCGTGATGGGGAAATTTTAAATCTAGTGTATACGAATCGTGATCTGTACTTTTAAATAGAATACGAATGGAGATGTGTTGGGTAATAATTTTAAATCCTGTTCACATAGAAGAAAAAGGAGTATTTTCTTTTGGGGAGAGATAGAACTTGAAAAAGGCAGAACTTTCTTCGAAAAAAGAGAAAATTTTCTTTTTATTAAATTCAAGAAGAAAAAAAAGCAAAATTCCACCTAAAAGAGGAAAAAAATCATTCATGTTATAACTAGTTTCAACTGTTTCGTCAACAGCATCTCATTTCAGCAAAATTTGTTTGAAAATCATGGATATTTCTTAAAATGTTTAATTTTTATAGAACTCTATATTGATTCATATTAGAGGGATCAGTTTTGTAAAAGACCAAAAAAGCTAAAAACAAAAATTCAAAAATGTTATGTGCAAAAACACTTTTTAAATAATTGAAAAATATACCTGAAATTAGAGCAAGAAAAAAGCGTAGGTAAGAAGCATTTATCCACAGAATGTAAATAAATGTTTAAATAAAAATATTGATGTGAGATTTTACTTATTTATTTAAATTGTGTGAATGTGAATCTCAATCCATGATTTTTAAATCACGCAAATACGAATGACGACATTTAATTTAAAAATCTCATGAATAAGAATATCTATGTTTGATTTTAAAGTCTCAATGTTTTATTTTAAAATGGCGTGAATACGAATTCCAATGTATAATTAAGTCAATTGAACACAAATCGTAATAGCAGCTTTTAAATTGGATAAATACGAAAAACTGATATTTGATATAAAATCGAGTAAATCGGAATAGCGATGTGTGATTCTAAATAGTGTGAATGCAATTTTAAATCGCATTTGCATTGGTAGGAAAAACCAAAAAAAAAAAATTTTTTTCTTTCTCGGGAATTTGAAAAATACAAACTTTTTTTAAAGAGGCGTTCTTCTTTTTTAGTAATAGTAAAAAAGACTCTGTGATGGCAAAAATTTTTCGGGGAAGAACTTTTGTGTATATTATAAGGGCTTGGTGAGGAGAGTTTAAAAAAAAAATTAATATTAATATATCCTTTGCATGAGGAAAACAAAAAGAGAGATAGATATTACTTTTTCTTTTCTTTCTCACTCAGGAAAACTAACATTTTCAACAAAATAAAATTAAAGGCCAAAATAATTAAGGAAAAAAAATTTAAGATTAAAATAAAACAATCAACTATACATATTTTATCCTAGAAACAATATTCAGTTTAGCAATGTTGAAATAAAATTATTTATTATGTCCGTGTTAAATTTTAGTAATGAGTGTAGAATTTTTTATATTAAGTACTAATTTAGGTAAATGTGTAAGTAGTTTCAAGTAGTTATGTTAAAGTTGAAACAAAGAATCTTTACCACTTAAAAATTAAATTCAGTTTCCATGATTTGAATAAGCTACAACTCAAATGTTCATTTACAAGAAAAATTAACACAAAAACCATATTTATATGAGCAATGGAAAAATGAAAACACCAATCTATAAGAGTAGTAATAAGTAATTGGTTTCTAAACATTGCTCTAAATTACAAATGCACAATTATAGAATTTTGGAAAGATTATACAACAGCTATAAAAAAAAAAAAATTATTGATCCTCATGTTTCATTTTAATAATAAAGATCGTAATATCAGATGTAGAATTCATAAATGAACTACTAGAAGCAAATAAATGTTTTAGGCAGTAAACTCGTGTAATTTTTATAGTTCTACATTTATATAGAAAGTTACACTTTAAGTTTATCAATGTAATTTAAACATTTCAATATAATTAGAAGATATAATTTTTGCATACATTGTTAACTGTAATATACTACATAGTGTTAAATGTTGAATTATGATACAATCTTTTCATCAGCAAATCTTTAATTAATGAGTTAATATAATAGATTATCCCAATTAACAGCACAAAAAAATTTATTTAGTCCTAATAAACTTAAAACAGCAAACAAGTCTTAATAAGTAAATCATTTAATGTGTAGATTTTTAGTTTTTATAGGACAGCCAACTTTGTTAGACTTGATTACAGCAGATACATCTGCTATAACTTAACTATATATTATTATTACTATACACTTAATACTATACACTTAGCTATTTATTATATTCAAGAAAAAAATAATATTATCCAAGAGTATGAGAACTGAAAACCAAAAAGTTTATCAAGTTTGGTGGTTTGCTGGACAAATTGTAAATTTAATGAAATTTATAGAGAATTTATAAAGAATTGCAGCTTATAGACATGTACGTATATATACAAACACACACCAAAGAAAACATTTTAAATATCAGTTTTTTCCCAATTATAAACCTTTTCCACTTGACCAAATGAAAGATTTATGAGGGAATTTTCCATTTTACAAAGATAAATGAATAAAACAATGCCATTTTTTCAACGAAATTTTTTTTTAAATGAAATGTTAAAAAATTATTCAAACTATTGTAAAAAACATTTTTTAGAAAGAAGTTTTTAAGAGGAACATGTCTTTTGTTCTTAATTAAGTGAAAGGTTTATGAAAAGGATGTTACACAGTAAACACAGTTTTCAAAAACATATAACAGTAAAAAAAAGTAATTAAAAAATACCAAAGCATAGCAATAGAAGTGCAAGTGACAGGCTTATTTATACACCTTCACAATTTGCATAAGAGCAATGCCATTACAGAGTAACGTCCCATATCCGGACGTCCATTCCTGGACACTTTTTAACAATCAAATAAACAAACATCTTTTCATCTTCCCCTTTCTAAAAAAAGAAGAAAAAAGAGGTCTTTTGACACATTTTTTCCTTTTACTAGCTTCTGGTGATTTATGCATTGAACCCATAAATGAACAGAAAGAGGAAGAGAAGATCTACCAAGACTGTTGTGTGACCGGTAAAGACGATCCTCCTCTGGAATGCAGGAAAGGAGGGAGATTTGTTTTCAAAAGAGCACACCCGAGTCCCCTCCTCCCCCTTCTTTCCTATGCAGCTGGCTAGTAAAAGAGGCATTAGCTGGAACCTTTTTATTAGAGTGTTAGGGAAAGAAGAAATACTGTGAAAAAGGGTCAACGGAGCAAACGTTAATGTGGAGGGGGAGTCACTTTCAGTCACACAAGAAAAAATAAAGAGAACCCGATCAGCATGCTGTACCTTTATGCTTGATTGATAGCCTATGATGGGAGAGAGAATAAGAATTTGTCACTTACCCGCCCTCAACTTGAATGACAAATAAGGAGGAAATGAATTTTTCTTCTCCACCTTCCCACCTTAATGAATGACGAGAAATTACTCTTCCTGCTTGAATTGTTCTAGTTCAAAATGGCGGAGAGAGTAATTAATATTTTCATAACTGTCAATTTTTTTTTCGTTTTCTATATTTTAGCAATAATTTTTTTTCTAATATTTTGTTTTTGATTGATTAGATATCATTCTAATACTAAAGCATTATTGCCCGAAAAAAAATGTTTATTTATTTTTTGCTTCTTAGATTCAGATCGTTTATTAGATAATTTTAAGCTTTGTTTACCTTGGGGGTGTATTATACGGAAAAATCTAATATCGGGACTTTCGGAAGTCCCACCGATTCCGGATATGCAACGTTCCACTGTATAATATAAACCAATTTAAACAATTCACTCTAAACTTCAAGACAATGCAAATTTCAAACTGGATGTTAAATGATAAAACTCTGATCCATAGTGACACATAATGTATTCATCCAAACAAAGAAAACTCAATTGAAAAAAAACTTAAAACATTGGTTATCAAGGGTGATTGTGACACAAAATGAAAAACCCTGAAAATTTTATGTGCAAAAACTCGATTAGAAGATATCAATTTATATACTATTCATATTTAATAAAATTTTTTTGAACTAAGATTTATAATTAAATTACCTACCAATAAAGAATATTGCATTTTTATAGTAACTAATTTAAGAAAAAACTTAGTAAAGTTCTCACAAGAATTGCGATACTGGATTTTAAATATGAATTGTGATATAGAATTTAAGAACACAAAAATACGAATCGTAATTTTGGATTTTAGAATTCTGTAAATATGAATTGCGATGCATGATTTTTAGATCCAGTGAATATGAACAGCAATATTGGCATTTAAATTCATGAGAGCATAAAATGCAATGTACTCTTTTAAATTTCGATTTTTTTTTATGATTTTCAATATTATGACTTTTAATGATCACACGAATACGATTCACAACGAATAACTTTTAAATCAGGTAAATGTGAAAATCAATGTTAGATATTAAAATCGCCTAAATACGAATTGTAATATTAGGGGATTCTGGTGTAGTTTCAAACATTAAAAACTATAAAAATTTGAAAAAATTTAAAAATAAAAACAAATAAATAAAAAAATAATATAAATTGCGGAAGAGTCCTGTGTATGAAAACGTCTTGTTAACACAATTTAATCAAGATTTTAAAATTTAAGTTTCAGATTGTAGAACTTAATTCTAACTTGAAATTTTAAATTGCGGTGAAAATTTCATCAGATTATAAGTGTTGATTCATGGAAATCCACAAATCAATGGCCTCGAGATATGCTGAATTCCGCAAAAAAATCACATGCTCTGCTACTAATTTCTAGATCTGGAGGGTAGGACTGGGCGATGTTAAGATTTCAGCATCGTGATGCATTGCCACTCAAACATCGCGATGTTTCGATACATCGCAATGTCACATTACTGTTTCACATTTGGTTTTGCCAAATTTTGCATTCTTCCACACCTTTACTTTTTATTTATTTGATGCTACTGTAAAGTAAGACTAAAACTAAAATTCTAAATATATATATTAGATTTTTAGAATTTAAACTTTGTGTGCTTGGGGTAAAAGTACACACAAAGAGTAAGAGAGAGTAAGATTAAAAGAGAGAGTAAGATTTCAAGAGAGGGATATTCAAAAAAAATTTATAAAAAGTGAAAATCTGCCAAAATGCATCAAACTTACATTATACGAACTATATTCATTTTATAGAAATTTAATTTCAATAAAGTTACATAAAAAATATAATCAATAAGAGAAAAAAGTAAAGATAGGAGTAAATTGAATGTATGACTTTATATCCTGGTATATCAATGTTTAGTAAATTGATTATTTTCTTCTTTTGGACTAAAATAATTCGATAGACTGTCTTTTTCAATTTAAATAAAACACTTCTTCTCAACCTTCAGATTTTGCTGAAAACAATCGGAAGCTTTTATAATTAAGAAAGAGGGTATTGAATAAATAGTTAACTAGTGAAACGAATAGTTCATTAAAATTTTGCATGTAGCTTAAAAAAATGAGAAATTATCTTTAAGGATGAAATAAAAATAAAAAAAAAGAATAGTATTTCAACAATTATTACATGATTCAAAAAATTATTACATTAAGAAATAATTATTCTAGAGAATAAAATTAGAAGAAATTGGTGCATTTTTTCAGCTTTCATATTGTAATAAATTTATTTTAACATGGATATTTTAGCAATTAATATTTGATATTTGTGGATAGAGTGCAGTGCATGAAAAAAAAATAACTGTTGACTTCGTAATCGGATTTCAAAAAGTCTGATTTTTTAAAATTTATTTTTCCGAAACTATTCAACTAATTTCTTTTAACTTTTTTATTTTAAAATAAAAAATTATATTTTTTTAAAAAAATTGTATATTTTACAATTCAAACTTTTTTCGACTGTTACTAATAAAAAAATTAATTAAAATCATTTTTACATAAAATTATCTTTGGATAAATGAATTTTATAATTTTGTACTAAAATTTTTCAATTCGAGTAAAAAGTTCTCGATATATGACGAAACACGCAAAAAGTAGCATTAATATCAAGAGATCCTAACTTTCCTCTCCTGACCAAATTATTAGGACTATATTTCTCAGATTACGCCTTATATTTTGAGAGTCAGAAATCCGCCAAAAGATTTATTCAGATAAGTACGTTTTTATGCCTCACTTCTTAAATATTATCTGCTTAAACTAATTAGCATATTTGAGGTCACTCCCTCGAACCGCTAAAGATTAAGTCCTAATACGTAAAAATCAGATCAATAGACCAAAAGTATTAGACTGCCGCAAAGTATGTCAGCCAACTATAAAAATAAAATATATACAATTATAAAAATAAAATTTAAAATGCGCATTAAGCCAACAATTGAAAAATCTTTATAAACAGAAAAATAAAAAACGTAATAGAAAAAAATTTTTAAAAAAATTTTTAAAAATATGGATTGAGAAAGCTATAAAACTTAGAATAGCTGATGCGTATAACCTTTTGGCTTTTCATTCTCCAGAATTTCTTGAAGAATATCTTTCAATAATTTATTGAAGGCAGTAGAAATATTGAAGGTAGTAACCTTCAATAATTTTGAGGAAATAGAGAAAAACCAATATAAAAAAAAAAATTCCTGAAAAAGGATATGATGGAAATTATTATGGCTTCAATATTGTAAAAATCAATTATTTAAAAATTTATTTTAAAAATTATTGCTGACCTAATGTATTTTTATGTTGCTAAATTATCTTTCGTGAAAATAAAATTTAACTGCCCACTCGTATTAAAATTGTTATAAATAAGGAAGATTGAGAAAGATCGAAAAGCAATCAAGTTGAAAAAGAAAATGCTAAAGAAATAAAAACGAAACGACTGTCTTAACCCACTGACGGTTCTGCACGTAGAAAGTCGTATTTTAACCTGCAGTCTTCACTGCATAGCAAAACCGGTTTTCCCGTGTTAATGGATAGGGGAACTGTGTGTAGGGGAGAAACATTCTCCCAATTTCGCCCATTTCCTTAACCGCCAGTGGGTTAAAAAAAAAATTTGCGTCTGATAAGTTCAAAAACTCGTTTGTAAAAATTTTTTGCAAAAATATTAGATTTTTTTAAATATTTTCTAACAATAATAATAATTTTTTTATAATTGAAAACGTGGTCAATATGCAAAATTGCAGCTTTATATAAAATTATTAATGAAAACATTTTATCCATATTGAAGGAATGCAATTCTTCAGATTTAACAAAGAAAAATAAATAGGTAAAAAAGTAAATAAATAAAAAGTCTTATCGAAACAGGTGATCATTTCTTCAACAAAAAAAAAATTATCTTAAAGTATTGTCAAATAACAAAACATAAATAATCCTCCGAGAATCACTTTCTTTTCTTGGATTTGCATGAAATGAAGAAAGCCCTTTTTCATCTTTCATTGGCGATGAGTTAGTTTCACTCCTAGTCACATTGGAAATCATCGTGTGAGCACATCGTTACTTGATAATTCGCGAAAGAAGAAACATAGGGTAAAAGATCGTCACGACAATCGATGTCGCCGCATGATCGGGGGAAATGCTCTTCGCGTGTGCTTGCGAACATCGATGTTGAATCTGAAGTATCGCTATTCGCGGCATCAGAAAACATTGCGCGCACATCGGAATTTCCGATGCTTCGTGAAAGACGCCAACCTTAACATCGGATCGGCGATGATCACACAACATCAATGTTTTCTGATGAATCGATGTATCGCCCAGTCCTACTGGAGGGAATATACGAAAACCCCGGAATTCCGTGGTTCACCCGGAATACGATCACCACTGGGATATTAACTTAGTAATGTCCCTACATCGGTGCATTTAATGTCTTTGATCTACAGACTGTTAGAAAATATATATAAAATAAAAAATATGTACCATGATCATCCAAAACCCTGGTTCAGGTTCTAAAAACACTTCTTTAGTTTTTTGAGTATGCAAGGCTTCACAAGCAGAAGTTCCAAAAGTTCTAAAAAATTAAAACCAAATAAATTTCGAAATCAGACAACGATTTTATAAGAAAAAACTTTCGAATGTTAAAATATTAGAGAAATACAATGCATACACATTGGAAGTTTTTAAAACCATATTTAGTAATTCTCCACATTTCTTACATTCTTAAAATAGAAAGTAATAATAAGATATGCCTCCAAGTATCATCAGATTAAACTCATTGATTTTAATGTTTTTCATCCCACGTTCCTCATAGTGTGGAGACAGATTTTGATTGAGTTTTAGTTTATTCTTTGTTTAAATTTCAACTTTCCCTTAATGTCTATACTTATTTTCCTTTATTTATGAGAAGTATTCCAAAAATGTATAGCTGCAATTACAAAATGCCAAGTATTTAACTGACTAGGTATTTCTTGGGAAATCATATTAATAAAGAAAGTCTAGCTGGCCGAAGACTCCTCGTGTAGTAAATAGTGAATAGTGCACATTAAATCAACGAGTCACAAAGTCCACCATATCCCCATAACAAATTAAACCTCTGGGGGTACTGAACTGGAGATTGATCGTTCTCTGGTTCAGGTCAACATTTCGATCTGTGGATGAATGAATGGACATATCAATGGGTCTGCCCTATAAACGGTGTGACGTATTGGTGTGGCGGAAACCTAATTCCTGGCCATCGATGGCACCCCTTGCTTTAATGGCCCACGACAACAACAACAATAAAGAAGGTATTCTTGCACTATAAAAAAATTATTGGCCATATTTACCCCAACATTTCAAAGTAAAGATCAATTTATTGGATCAATTTTAGAATTATTTATTTCAGTTAATTTAGTTTTAAACATATGTTTTGAAAAAGAAAAGTAAAAAAATTAAATTGTCTACTTATTTAAAATTTTCAGCAGACAACTAATTTAACACTTGGATGATATTGGAAAGGAGCAAATTTGTGAAAAAATTTTTTCACAATGCTTTTCTACCTAAAATCATAGAAAAAGCTGTTTTGTGTCTACTGTATGAAGGATGATGAGTTAAAACAGAATTTACAATTATAATTAAAATAAGAATGTTTGGTATTAAAATTTACCTTGTTTTCAATAATTTAGGATTTCAACTTTTTTTTTTTTAAATTTACAACTTTCTAAAGAAAAAAATTATGCATTTACAGTCCATCACAAGGTCATACACATTTTTTACAAGGTGTTGTCGAGTTAATAATCATTGAAATTTATTCAACTCCAAACTTTTCTGTGATGTCACCTGTGAGCTATACTTAATAAAAAATTTCCCAAAATACTACCCCAAAATACTATAATTTATGTTGTTATTTCATAAATGTTAATTTTAAGTTACATAATTTAAATAACTAAAGTCGAAGATCAGAGTTGTGCAAATCTTTCACATCTGGACTACAAAACTGTGGATATCAAATCTGGTTACAGCCATATTTTATCCAGTAGTTTTTTTTTTTTTTTTTTTTTTTTAAAAAACAGATAACATTTGTAATTAGTTTACAGTAATATGGTACAAAAAAAAATACATTAATACTTAAATATTAAAATTATAATACTTCACTAAATGAAAAACAAAAAAAAAAAGCAAACTAAAACTACTTACTCAGTAAATTTAATTATAGCTTCACATAGCCCAACAGCTTTGATTTGTGTGTTCAGCTCCACTTCAGTAGGATAAAAATATAAAATTTTATTCTGTTCCTTTAAAAAAAAAATTTTATGCAAAAGCTTTACAATTTATTACAAAAAATTTAAGAAAAAAACATTTGGGAAATCACCAAATAAACAAATAGGTGCACCCGTCCTTAAAATGAACACATTAAAAATATATTTAAGGTTTCAATATTTAAAAAAAAAAATTTTTAATATTTAAATAAAGGAATATTTTTAAATATCAATTGTTCTAAGCTTAAGAGTTCTTGAATGATTTGAATCATAACTGAGCATAAGAGGATATTTCTGTATAGGTACCTGTTCATGCCAACTACAATCACCAAGGTGACAAAGGAATTTCAAATATGTAAAAATTAAAATATATATAAATATATAGAGGTATGCCAGCATGTGGCTATGAGTTATTCTCTTAAAGTTGGTTCCCTTCTCTGATATATATTTTCTTTTTTAGTCTCTCGCTGGCCATTGCCTAACAGTTGCTAAAATTTGGCGATTATTTTATTGGTGCTGGTACCAATGCAATAATCTTACAAAACATGAGCCTATTTATTACAAGCGAACTAAATATTCCATTTTCTAATAGTTCACTTTTTCAAAACATTCATTAAATATTTACAACTGACAACAACTTATAAAAAGTTCTGCATTTTCAACATTACTTTGAAATTATTAGAAAATTTGTAAAACATGAGATACAAATAAAAATATCACACAAGGAAATAAACTTGAACTGTAAAATACAAAGCCATCCTAAAAAAAGCCATTATATGATTTTTTTAAAATTCATTCCAAATACAAGAACTAAGCAGTGACACTTTATCATTTGCATTCAACACAAGCATGTCCTTTTTTCTTTTCTCCCTTTATATTCATAAATTAAAACAATGATATATCACCACAATGTTGATAATATTTTTATAATACAAGTCGAAACAATAGTTTATTAAGGAAGATTCCCACAAAGGATACAAATTGAGCAAAATACAATTTACAAGATGTCATTTTTGCGTATAATAAAAATATTTATGTAATAATAGGTGTTTTTTATCCAAGGCTCTTCTCAACATATTTAACAAGAATGTTTCTATATCGTCATCTACACCAAAATAATCGCCAAGTCTTAGAGACTTTAATGGCCTGTGAGTAGCTAAAAAAATATATCAGAAAAGGACCAGCCACTACACATTGTTTTTAAAAATGTGCAAGTTTAAAATCCTACTAGCGCTTTGGCAACTGTAGTTGCTGCAATAGATCACAATATCTCTTATTTAACACTGATTATATAAGAAAACTAGTATTTGATGTTTAACCTGAGGATATTTACATATACATATCTGTACATGCCAACTACCATAGCCTAAACGGAGATATTTCTGTATCGTGATCTGACACGCCAACTGCAATCGCCAGGGCACCAAATTGATTTTAAACAGAAAAAATTTAAAATAAAAAAAACAAGTAGATGTTTGCCCGGGGAAGGCTACGAGTTATATCCCTCAAGTTGGTCCCTTTCTGTCATGTTTTTTTTAACTTTCTTGCGGGTTGCTGCTTGGAAGTTGCCACAAGACTTAGCAATAATTCTGCCACAGATCACGATACGGAAATATCCCCGTTAAAAACAAACAACAACTGACAGATTCAGAAAAGGCCAACCCTGTTTCTGAATTGATTTAAAAGTTTTCATAATAACAGCAACATACTGAAAATTAACTCCAAGTTGAATATCCTCTAATATTAACTTTTCTTTTAATTAAAAAAATAATAATAATAACAGTAGAGCTTAGCTCAGATTTAAAGTGCCTCGTACAGCATTTTTCTACTAACATTAGACTTTGGTAGATAGTGTCAATTAACATGTCCCTTGGAATTTTATTTATCTACCTCTTTTGAAGCCGTTACGTAAGTTCTGAAACAAAGCCTAAACCAACAAATTTAAAAAGTAAATGCTTGAAGAAAAACAAATTTCAATTCTGAGCAATGAAATTTTAAGTTATTCTACATTTCATAAAAAGAAAAATTAATATTAAGAAATATAATAAAAACTAACGTCATCTTCTGTGTGACTATATGAGGAGTTAAATACGAAGAAGTTTAACAATGATATTGGCGTTTTTGAAGACATATTTCTTAATATTATTAAGCATTAAGAATGTAGTTTGTATAAAAAAGTAGTATTTTTAATTTTTAAAATAATATTTATGTCAGAAATAGCTATCCTTTTAACTCAGATTTATTTGTTTACTTTTCTATAAAAATCTACTTTTGGATGTTGCCACTTTCAGTATTAATAAAGAAGAAAGAGAATCTGCTCCTTTCTGACTTGAGCTTGACAGAAATAGGTAGTCAAAATCTTATCGAATATTTATAACTACTTCGATTTGTACAAAAGATAATTAATTTGAAATTAAATAGATACAGCTAAATTCAAATATTAATTATGACTGTTGTTAGGAATTGTTTAATGAAAGTTGTTTTTAAAAGGGCCTTACTTGCATCAAACACTGGAGCCAATCTGTTTTCAACTTCATCCAATTATCGAAAAGTTTTCACTCTTCAAGATTTATCTGAATTTAATGAAACAGTACTTAAAAGTGAACTTCCTGTTGTAGTGGATTTCAAAGCAAGGTACTAATAATTTCGAAGCAGATATTTCGTATCGTGATCTGCCGCACCAACTTCGTGTTGTTACTATCAGAAAATGGTCATGATTTCCATTAGCCATTAATAGACAACTGGAATGAAGCAGAGCCTCTGAAGTGTTTCAATTTAAATCTTTGCTTCATAGAGGCCAGGAAAGAGGTTCAACCAGTTTTATTACTTAACGATCTCTATGTCGCGTATGTTTAAGAAAAGATAATTGTTTGCACGCTTCAGAACCTATTTTTGTTTATATTCTGACAGGGTGCGTAGCGTTTTTAAAAAGTGCTTATTTTGATTTACGCTTTTAAAAGCCCTTAAAGGTGCTTTTTTTATTCAGGGTTTGTAAAAAGTGATTAATTTTCTATCTTTTAAAAAGAGATTTTTTCTTAGCCGTGTCAATTGTTGTTCTAAATTATGAAAAATGCATGATTTTCTCTGCAATATTTATCCGAAACTAGTTATTTTATTATAATTATGTGAAGTTTTTTTTTAAATGTTTTTGAATTTTATTGATTTTATGTTTAGAAATTAAGAACTTAAAAGGATAGAAAAAACATTTTTTATTTCTGCACTGATCCTAATTATGAATTTTTTTTTGTTTGTGTTGTTGACCTATGCCTGTTTAGGTAAAGGGGGTGCAATTGTTCTTGTTTTCCAGTGGCGCCATCTATGGCCAAGAATTCGACTTCTGCCACACCATACGTTACGCCCGTTTATAGGGCAGACCCATTCATTCATCCACAGATCGTAACTTTGACCTGAATCAGAGAACAATTGATCTCCAATCCAGTACCCCCAGAGGTATTGATTTGTTATGGGAACATGGAGGACTTTTGCGACTCGACAGATTTATCGTGCATCAGTCACTTGACTACACGGGGAGTCTTCGGCCAGCAGGATTCGAACTTTCGGACATGGGCCCAGCGCCCTACCGACCAGGCTATTTATCGTGCATCAGTCACTTGACTACAAGGGGAGTCTTCGGCCAGCAGGGTTCGAACTCTCGGACATGGGCCCAGCGCCCTACCGTCCAGGCTATCTCGGCCTGAATTTTTTTTTAAAGTGATTAAAAATATTTTTTGAGTGCTTAAAAAGTAATTGCTTTTTTTGTGCTTAAAAATTAATTGCTTTTTTTGTGCTTAAAAGGTTCTTATTTTTTGTTGTAAAATCTGGCTACGCACCTTGTCTGAACAAAGATGAGGCTTTCATAAGGTAAAATATTTATGTTTTCGCAGTGTTCATTCTAGCTCTTAAAAAGGGCAGGGCACTGGAAACTGAAAAGAACACTATTTCCCCTTAAAAAAGGGCACCTATCACCAAAAAGGTCATTGTTCACAAATATTTGCATAACTTTTAAGATACCCCAAATATACAAAGTTTTTAAATTTATCATTAAAAAAAATCGTTTTTTTTAAGATAATTAATTTAAATTAAAAATAGTTCCTCCGTTAAATTCACACTTTTTATAAATAAGTTTTAAAATGAGTGTGCTTCTGGAATTTTGAAAATATTGCGTGTCATTATTAAAAATATTGGAATTTTAAAAATTATGTCGAAATGAATGAAAAAAGGATAAGTAATTGTAATAACTGCCAGAAAAGCAATGTAAAATTAATGTGGACTTAAGCTAGAATTGTCGTGAATCAAGAGTGTGAAAAAGTGGTTACTAAAATATAAAATTCACTAGCCATAACATTGTATTAATTACATCATAATTGAAAAAATCATGAGGAAATAGTCAAGAAGCTGCAAACAGCTGCCGAAGAAAATGAATCAAAAACGACGTGGATTTATGATAAAATCGATATAAATGAGTATGTCCAAATGTGGCTCCTTAAATCGAAAGACTTGCTTGTCTTAATAACATAGTATAACATTATCATAATAGAGGGATGAGGTTTTTCCGGTTTTTAACGGATTTACGCCTTTTTCGCTTTTGTCTCTTGAATTTCGGCCTACTTATCAAAAACTCCGATAAAAGTTTCAGTTTTTTTATAAATATTTTGCTTTTTCTGAAAATTTAGTCGTTGAAATAAAATAATTATATATATTTCTGATTTTATATATAGATATAATATATCCAAAGATATTTAGAAAATTCAAAATACGTAGCTGTCAACCCTTCCACATATCCACTTATTTTAGCTATTAGCTTTTATGAGCAGAAAACAAGATTTTCCTCATTTTTACCTGTCCGCTAGATAACTCATATTTTTGTAGTCCAGACATTGCTGCATTTTAATATCAAACATCAATTTTCGTATTTACCTGATTTAAAAGTTGTGTGTTGCGATTCTTATTCATGCGATTTTAATATCGTTCATTGCAATTCTTATTTAAGAGATTTAAAAATCCAATATCGCGATTTGTATTTAGGAGTTTTTAAAATTCTATATAACGATTTGTATTCACGCGAGTTTATCCAATATCGCGATTCGTTTTTGCGATTGTAATATCCAACATCTAATTTCATATTTACACGTTATTTAAAAAGTAGGCTTTGGATTTGTATTCACTCATTTAAAAATTATGTATCGTAATTCGTATTTACGCGATCTGAAAATTACGCATCATGATTTCTATTTTCACGTTTTTGAAATTCAATATCGAGTTTCATTCACATGATTTCAATATCGTGATTTATATTCACGCAATTTTAAAATCCAAGATCGTGATTCCTGTAAAAAGTAAGTTTTTTTCTTGAAATAGTTACTATAAATGTGGCAGTTTTTCTATCAACAATTATTGCTATATATAGGCATTACAACATCAGCAAAACTGGATGAGAATATGTCACTGATATTTTTGCTATAAATCACGATTTACTCTCATGAAAATTCATCTTTTTTGCCTTTTGGCCAATCTTAATCCCTGATGATAAGAAAATATAAGTTGAAATGGCAGGAAACGACGTGGGTTTACGATGGATTCGTAGCAAATCAAGTTCCTTAAAAATCGATAACTCAAATTTGAATTTCACATGTCGAAATAACGTGTTATATATAGGAGTTTGGAAAACCATGTGTAAACGGTCAAAACTAGGATAAATAACTATCACACACAACGTCAATTATAATAGAATGGTTGCATGCTTTAAAAAGTAATACCTCAAAGTTGAACGTCGTATTAAACCTTTTAAAGAAAGAAAAACCATGTGCAAAAAACTTTTTAATTACAGCCGAAAGAACTATTAGGTTATCCGAAACATTATCTAGTATTACAGAATCGACAGGGACATTTTGAATGACTCAATATCATCCGACGGCGGGAAATTACAATGGAATGGAATATTGTTGTAAAAAGTATCGGATTTTGAAAAATCATGTGAAAAGGGCTGATAAAATAATAAATAACTGCCGAAAAACCTTTCATAAAACGAAGAGAAATCGAGATAGAATCATCACGAATCAAAAGCATCAAATAGTGATAACTCAAATTTGAATTTCGACCGTCCTATTAAACATATCGGAATTTAAAAAACCACATGAAAAGGCTGAGAAATTATTAATAAGTTTTGAAAAAGCAATCATCCAATGTCGTGAAATTGCGATAGAATTGTTAGGAATTTAAAACGTCGAAAAGTTATGTAAACTCGAAATTCTCATATCATAACATCATATTAAAAATATCAACTTTGAAAACCCATGTAAAAAAAAGCAAACAAATTATCATCAAACGATGTAAAATTACGATGCAATTGTCAGGAATCGAACACATTAAACAATTTCGAACGTGGTTATAACATTGTATTAACGATATGATACTAAGTAAATAGCTGATTTTATTTGATTTATTCCATACATTTTGAATATTTTTTCCAGCTGGTGTGGACCATGCAAAATGTTAGAACCTAGGCTTGAAACTGTAGTTGCAAAAAATGCTGACAAAGTTCACTTAGTTAAAGTTGATATTGATACTTTTCAAGATCTTGCTATGCAATATGAGGTAAGAAAAGTAATTGGTTATCATTAAAAAAAAAAAATATGAGCGATGCAATATACTTTACAGAAATAAAATACCAAAACAATAGTTCTCACATTCAGAGCATTCTTAAACAGCATATGTGGATAAGAGTAATATTTGAAAAAGTTTCCTCAAACCCATATTAGGATTATTTATTATTAATTAGCGTGTTATAAATTAGCACGTTACACACAAGCATATTTTTTAGTTTTGGTATTTGTTTATAGTTTTTTTGCATACATTTACCAAAACAAAAATAAAATATGTATTTTTTAAAAAGTCATACATCTCCATGATTAATTAAAAGTGAAAGATGAAGAGGAAATTTCAGATATTAAAAAGAAAATTGATGTTTAACAGAAATATTTGTCATTAAACAAAATTTTTATGTGATGGAGGTGCCTGAATTGTATGATAAGAGTTAGATTTGGAAAGAAATCCATTTAATTTGTATGCTTAAAAAGTTCCTAATAATTTTCAATTAAAATTTCTTGAACAAAAAGTGCATTTCTAATATAAAGACATTTTTTAAGAGAAGTCAGTCGTAGAGTATTTTTACGCTATAATTTTTTTATCAAAATAAGTATGCATATAACTTAATTATTATTTTTACTCTCATAAATGTCATTAAAACACATAGTTAAAGTTTAATGATAGTAGAGTTTTGTTTCTGAATCAGAAGTATACGTTAATGTAATGTAGTACCACAACTGACTGTGTGACACTTTGTGTCACAGTAAAGGAGGGAGATCTAAAAATAATATTTTAAAAAATGTGACATTAATAATTAACTTTGACAAAGTGGGTAAAGCAGCTTGAAGAATCAAGTTTTTCAACTCTATTATAATTGAAAATGGCTCAAAAAAATAAGCCATTAAATATGACATTCCCTAGATCTACTGCTACTTCGTATAAACAATCACATGTATCCCATTGAACAAAAAGTGGCTGGATTAATATATAAAATATTTTTCCATTTCTTTCCCATTGGAAGAAATTGGTTTCTCTCTCTCCAAGTGGAAAAAACATTTTTTAAAAAGATAAAATACTCCTTTCAAGATGTTTATAATCACAATCTGGTTTAAATAACAATATTAACATCTTAAGATATTCAATATGTAATTTTTTATTTAATAAAAACTAAAAAGCAACAATTACTAAGAAATAGTTAAGTAAAAAAATTTGAGTTAAACTATTTGTAGTTCAATATTTCATTTATAAAGAGCTGTAGAAATATCAAGATCAAATTTTATTAATACTACTTATTTAATAAATTACATACTAAACATATACTCTACTACTATTAACCATACCTTTTATTTCCAATTAAAAACAGCATGCTAAATTTTATTTCAAATTTACGACTTTTAACTAACATGATTTATAAATTTTAAAATTCTGTATAAAACTAAAATAAATGTGGAAAAAAAATTTATTGACTTTTTGCTTTGCTAATCTGATCTATTTATTTATTTTTTTTTTAAAATTAAATTTAAACAACTTAACCTTCTTTCTTTTTTTATTAAATTTAATTTAAGCTTTTCTCATAACTTATTTTTAGAAAATTGTATTAGTTATTAGTTTCTTCGATTTTGTCCAGTTTTTCAATTTATTCCAGTATCCTGAAAGAAGTAGGTTTTTTTCTGACAAAATGGCTACCCTAATTAAATAGCTTGTAATAATACAAAGAAAGAAATATCAAACGACTGGGAATATCAAACGATCAAGGAATTATGTCAAAGGGAAGGAAAAGAGTCCTAAAATATTGAAAAAGTGTAACAAAAAAGTGTAACATTAGAAAATCTAAATCTGTATAAATATAGGATATCTAAATCTGAATGAATAGATGTAGTATGTTCATAATGGGGGAAAGAACTTCAAGTAATAGTGGCAAACATTAATTGCTCAAAGTATAATAGAAACTACAATTCCATGTCTCCGTGTTTTTTAAAAACTTTTAACTGTAATAGAAACCTCTATGTATTTAAAATTTTAATTTCTATTAATACATTTTTAACATTTTACTTTTTTAACTGAAACAATCCTTTTTTTCCCCCTTTTATTTATTATAGGTTGAAAGCGTTCCTTGTGTCATAGGTTTCAAAAATGGCGAAGTGCAGAAGAGCTTTATAGGTTTACAAGATGAAGATAAAATTGAAAGTTTTGTGAATGAATTAATTGGCAGCTAAATAATTTGTAACAAATATTTTCATATTTAGTATATTTGCATTGTTTTCGAGTTGTGCATATATTTTTTGTAAATTTCATTTTGTGATGAGAACTAGTTAAAATTCTTCTATCAAGTTAATAAATAAGTTAGTTTTACATTGTTACTTCAATTTTGTATAGCATTTTGTTCATATCATATACTATGTTGCCTTTTTTTATATCAAATATTGTTTTAAACTAACTAAAGATAAGAAAAATATGAAAGAATTTTGAAAACTTAGTTTTATAGCATGAAATCTTTTACTTTTTGTGCAGCAAGGAAAACTTATAATGTAAAGCATTTAACGCAAAGAATTTAAATCGATAATAATCACAAAAATTTTCATTATTTATTTCTTATTAAAACGTACTGGCACAAGGAGAAAGCTGGACTTACGAATACCAGGGTGGAGGGAGGAATTATGACCTTCAGACCTGTTCGATTATATTTATTATTCTTTATATACTATATATTTTATTATTCTTTTGTGATAAAATTTACTTTTATTTCTCTTAAGTAGAGTTTTTTAGTTGGCCTTTTTGAAAAGAAATCTGGTATGCTCATACTTTTTCAAAAATTGACCTGATTTTCTTGAAAAATGATTTTGTTCTTTGGCCTACAATGAAGCCTGCAACATGGTGCAATCAAAGGAAAAAAATTAATATGAAACATTGCAAATATTTTAGTTAGAATGACTTGGTGTGTAGCAAAAAAAAAAAAAATTCTTTTATAGCTTTCCAATAAACAGTATTATCTGACAAACTTTTTCACTAATTTTGATATTCCGCCAGGTATTTTCTAGTTTACCAAGTAGAACAGAACTTTTCTCTTCTTTCCATCTTATTTGATTTTTCGACCTTTATCCTTTTTGGGGACACTAGGTTATATATAGCCTGGAGAATCACATTGTCGTTATATATTTATCAGCTGTCACGAGAACTCCTGACACCAGACTGTTGGCAAGTATGAAGGTAATTTATTTTCAATAGGGTTGTAAAGTCAATTGTTTTACATTAAATTGAAAGAATCTTGTCAGTAAAATGTTTTTCATTAGAAATGAGTTTTATTCTTGGTTCTATAGCATCAGACTTTCAGCCGAGAAGAGTTCTTATGTAGACAGTAATTGTCAAGCCTATCAGCATTTTGGAATAAATTTAGATAAAACAACGTAATTGACGATATGCAATTAAAAAAAAACAATACAGGAAAAACTTTAAAATTGTGAATGTAAGTTTTGTAACAAATTTAAAACATATTTTTTTACTTCATTTCTTGAGAATCACCTTCATACTTTGTTAGGTTCCCTACTCATCTATCAGTCAGAGATATGTGTTACTTTTCTTTTCTGGAAAATTATAAAAACTGCTAGTAATTTCATCTTTTATTCGGCAGAAGCAAACTAACCTTAATTACTTTTACTGGGTGGCCACTCAAATCGGGTTTCAAATTTCCCTGAATTTTCCAGGTTATCCAGTAAAAATCTTAAAATTTCCAAGTCAGTGTGTGTTTTTTTCCTTATGAAGTTTAGGTGGGTACAACAAAAGTGTCAATATTATAAAGTATTTTATTTAAAATGTTATTTATTTAATATATCATTGAATAGATGCGGAAAAGTTTAGTTTGTAGAATATATTACTTTTAAGGAAAAAAAAATATTTTTTTTTAAACTGTTAAGTAGTTTTTGCCCAAAATAGTAAATTCAGAGTGACCCTAAAAAACCTTGGATAAGTACTGTTTAATGTATTTTCATTAAACAAAAAGGAAAATAATTGCAGCTGATTATACATCAAAAAAAAATTTTATTTACATTTTATAGCTATTTTATACAGTATTTTATCTAAACAGTGCTCTTTATAAAATTCATTGATATAATTTCCTTTAAACCAGTAATCCTCTCCTTTAATCTAGTCAAATGTTTAAATAATGTTGTTTGTTTTGTATTAGCACTATTATTTTAAGACGCATTCAGTATTCACAAAGGCAAAATTGTCAAATTTCTTGTGGCATATTTTATAGAAAAAACAGGATAAAATTCTTTAAGTTTTATTCTTTTTTGTTTTGTTTTTCTTATTAGAAGTTAGAATATTTAAAGAATTCCAATCTAACTACATGGTTTCTTAGTTTAGATGAGGTAACTGATTTTGATTTTGTAGCTGGGAAATTACAGGGTGTCTGACGTAAAAAATTAACATAAATTTCTTAGAAAAACTATCTTATAAAACATAAGCTAAGTTTATAATCATAAAATTTTTATATTAAACACTCAGTACATCACGACCTATCGAAAATAATTTGTTTTATAAAAACTGATTATAATAAAATCAAATTAAATGGTTTAAATTGTTGATGTTTCGGATGTAAATCGCACAAATTGTTGATTCGGATGTAAATCGCACGAAAGCAAAAAATGATTACTTACTTACAAACTGTCTAAACTCTGTGAATTTGTTTGTAATTTAAATGTAAACTTTAATGCATTTTGAAGCTAATGTTTGAATAAAAAATTCTATGCAGTTCTTAACATGTAAAATATGATCTATAAATAATTTGAAATTTTTTACTTCAGTTTCAGATAGTGGCAAATCAGTTTTTTTCACTGCAGTGTTATTTTTTTAAGTTGGATAAAAATTTAAGTTAATGATAACCAATATAATTACTGAAAATTACTTTAATTTAATCTTAACACTATAAACATTATTTTTCAATTAAATAGGTTCTTTAAATTTAAATTGTCTTCTATTTCCTGTTGGAATGAATGGATCAATGAGTTTTATAACATTTTCCATCTTGTGGAAATCCTGGAGTAAAAAAACTGCCACCGATTTTTTCTTTTTTTTCATTTCTTCCCCCCGAAGAAGCTGAAAAATTTCATCATTTTTATATACATTAAAAAATCTATTCAAAAAAAAAAAAAAAATTTCACTGTACATTAAAACAAAAAAGAAAGCAAGAATAATTTTTTACTGTATTATTAGCCTATAACAGTTTTTTTCTGGGAAAAAAAAGATTGCACAGGAAAATGATAATTTAATAGTATTATTTATTGCCTGCATAAAATTAAATAAGCGTTTTGTACAGTTCTTACAATCTATTGTGCTTGATGTTTCATTGCAGACAATATTAACTGATATTTACTTGAATTTAATGGCACAGCTAACGGTGAACAAGAAAGAGCAAATGTCCCCGGTTGTAGCATTAGAGATGCACCAAATTTATGAAGAAAAAAATTAATATAAATTCTAGAAAAAAATTTTATCTCTTTCTAATACTCCTGTCTACAGTTTCTGTTGCCAATTATAGGCTCAGTAACAACTAGCTACTTTTATCCCATTTACCTAAAAATGTAATAGGATGTGTTATTTGTTGTAGTTTGTTATGCAAGTAATTGTTTTTTTTTTTTTTCTTAACTCAATAAATAACTACAGAACGTTCTAAAAATTTTTCTCTAAATACATTAATTTTTTAAGCTCTAGGATAAATGATTGATTTAAAATGTTCTAAATGGAGTTGTTTCTCCTCAAAAACTTAAAACTGAGGAACTTTCTTCATATAAATAAATAAAATAAAACAATATAAAAACTTCATTGATCAATTTTAAGTTATAATATAAATAACTTAAAAATCAGCATGTTAAACAAATTATATTAGGTTACTGAGGTGAAATATATTATTGTAAATTAACCAAAAGCAATATTTAGATGGTTTCTATCCATATTTAGCTTTTTATAAAGAAAACCCAAAATAAGAGATGGAAACAAATAAAAATATATGCAATGAAAAGAAAAGCCATGGTGTCTGACGTAAAAATAATTAATTATAATTTTACAATTAAAATAACACTTTACTATAAAACTTTAAACAAAAAATATAATATTATTATGTTAAAATCTAGTGGCACAGAACAAATAATTATGTATTTTGGTGTCACACATAAAATATCAAAAGTGTATCTTGAGAATGATTTTTGTAAATAAATTTGAAATGTCTCTACACATTTATGCAAGATAACCTGTTTTGTTACAGTTCGCTTTTATTATTATTATTTTTTTCATTATTATTATATGTGAATTTTTTGTAAAAAAAATTACTGTACTTAGAGATTCACTTTCCACGGTTAAAAATTTCAAATGATGTTACCCTTCATTTAACAGCCTATAACTTATTGAAAACTAATATTTATAAGTCAGCCGTCATTATTTCTAAATCTTCAATTTTTTACTTTGAAAATGATACCTTGTTTACTTAATATTAAGTTTAAAATTTTGGTCATCTGGTTGCCCAACTTAAAACATGTATGTGAACAGTGCAAAACAAAAAAAACAAAGTTTCGTTTTCCTTCTTTCTAATAAACAAATAAAAATAATTTCTTTTATATTCTAAGTTCATTTAACATGTATTCCTGGTTTTTAAGGTAAAAGGAGAAACGATTTCGCGAATATCATCTCTGGAATGTAAGCAACATTTATGAACTTTCGATATTGTGATTAATAAGCAAATCGAATTTGGAATCAAATATTTACCAACAAAACAGTAAAATTAAATGTTATATCTAGTTGGTTCGTAAAAAAAGCGTCTTTTTTTTACATACAATATGTTATAAAAGGCTAAAATTAAATCCAGAAAATTAACATCAATGCAACAATTATAATGATTCAAGAAAATGAGTGATTGGTAGGCTTTGCAAAGAAAAAATAATTCATTGGGTGGCAGAACAAAAGCTTTCAGAAAAAGAGTGCAAGATAAAATCTATTATTGAATTCTAACCAATTATTTTTTGGAGAATTTTATAAAGTTAAAAAAACTAAAACATTTTGAATCATTTTGTTAACATAAAAAATACTCCCAAAGTATCGGAACAAACTTGAACAATAAATTAATTCAACCCACGGACTAGAAGATATAAAAAAACTACTTATATAAACTGAAACCAATATCCTAACCTTTTCTTTCACCTCCACCACAATTTTTGCCTTTTTTAAACTGTGTAGTCCCATAATCTCCAACGAGGTCAAAGATTTCTCCATTCATTTAGCAACGTAGAAGAGTTTCAAATGGCAGTCTAGTTTAGCAGGATAATAATGGTTAGAATTTTAATACAAGCAAAGTATTGCTAAGTTGATGATATTTCAACTGTTTGACAATAAATTTCCATCTAAATAATGTGGATATAACGGATGGTGAAATAATTTAAATTAAGAAAAAAAATTCCAGCTTTTCTTTAAAATTCCCTGATTTTTCCAGGATACAAAAATTCCCTGATAATTCCAGGTCGGTGGCCACCCTGTTTTACTTAACAGTTATCTGTACAAAAGTTTGTGAAATTTCAATTGTAAACATAATATAGTCATTAGTGTGCAGCAAAAAAATACTTTTTATAGCTTTCCAATCAACAGTATTATCTGTTAACAAACTTTTTCACTATTTTTGAAGTTGATTGATTGGATGTGAAAAAAAAAAAAAAAAAAATAAGGCAAATTCTTACTAGTGACAATTGTGGGCTATATATACAGTTTTGATACATCAAACAAAAGCTTGAAATGCAAAATATAAGCGCTAACACAGTAAAAATTACGCAAAAGCCTTAATTTAATGATATTTTATACCATTATTATTAATTACTTAAACGCTCAACATTAATTTCCATAATTCTTAGCATTTAATTTATTTTTTCAAAATATTTTCATATTCATATTATGTTAATATTTAGCTGATTTGGCCTTGCATAGGAAATTTTTATCAAAATTCTGTTCATAACAGTTACCAGATAAATTACTTTTCATCAGACAATAAGCAAAATTTGGTCTGCTTTTTTTTTCTTTTTGTTTGATTTTACTTTAGAGAAAATTCTCTTTCGCTCGACATTTCAATGCGAAATGCATAAGTTCCTTGACATAACATCTGCAATATTTTTTAACTGTCTTTAATACAATCAATTTTCTAGTTGCTCAATGCAAAAATAGTTTTGCCATTAGCAAAAAAATTTTTGCTATAAATTTTTTTTTTTTTTTCATTTTTCAAAAAATACAAAGAAATTTGGAAATATACAGATAAATGGGAGATAATCGTAGAATACCGGAGTCTCCATTAAAAAAAACAAAAGACTTGAAAGGTGTGCTAACAGTATTTAGTTTATTATAGATAGATAGTAGCCCTGGCTATTTTCGTCTCTTCAATCATTTTGTATTAAAAAAGGATAATGCAAAATTACTCATTGACATATTCTCACTCACTGAGAATTTGCTTTGAATGAAAGTTTCACAGCTGAGAAGTGAAAGTTGAAACATTCGTATGCATGCACCACAACCCCCCGTTCCTATAAACATATGCTAATGCAAAAAACTAAGATAAGATACTTTTTTATAAGCTCAAAAATATTCCCTAATCGAGCAGAATAATTTTTAAATCCTGCACGTGCCACTTTAATCATATCGTTGTCAACTTTAAAGTTATTTAAACCCCATATTTTGTTAATATGTGACACAACTTGTCTCAAACCATTAACTTTATGCGAATTTAAACTTGCCCTATTGTCAAGTAGCCTTTTGCTCACACTAAAACCTCTTTCAACATCAACATGTGGTATGCACAAAAGAGGTTTAAAAAGCTTTGTTACAAGAGGATATTTGATATTTTCCAAATTATCTTTCGTCACAAAATAGTTTTTCCAAGACACATCAATTGGTTCATATTCATTTGAGTCAAAAGAATAACCTTCTGGTTCCCCACGTAACCTCGTTCATTCATCTAGTAACAAAGATGCCTCTTCAGGTTTTATAATGGATGGGGTTACTGTCGCCAGATATCCAGGGCCGTAACTACGCCGGGGCACCGCCCCGGGGCCCCGACGGTCAAGGGAGCCCCATATGAAGAGACCACATCATGTTTTTTCAAAATAAAGTATTCTAATTATATATATGTAGGAAAGAAATTGTGTTAAGATAGAGTTGATGAAAATTTTCTTTTTAGTAATTGCGTACCTACTATAACATAAAGGGAAGGGTAAAAAACGGTAAATAACCTTTTCGCGAATTATTTCTCTTTCTCAAAAGAACAAACACGCTTTGCAGAGAATGGGAAAGGCCACTGCTGCATGTAGTTGATTGTTAACACTTTCTGTATATTGCACTTCTGGTTTACTTAGTTGTTTCGTCTACTATCAAGCGTCAGACCCAGTGACGTGCCACCCTGAGGGAGGCAGAGGGCCCCTCTAAAATTTAAGTAATGGGGCAAACGATGCGTTTCGCCCCTCCTGAAATTTAGACACTCACAAAAATAAAGTAAAATCGGTAATTTAAATAAAAAAAATATTTTTTTCAATTTTGAGGCTATTTTTGAAATAGAAAACTTTATTTTCTTCTAACATTTATGTGCCTTGCCTCTGGTATTTAGTTATTCGCCAAGACGAAGTCTAGTAAAATATGTAATTTCAGAGAAGATAAAAAAAAAAAGCTATTCTTTCTCAGCTTTGAAGATATACATCAAGTAGGAAACTTTATTTTGTTATGGGCGTTTAATGAGTTTTTTTGACTTTTGGAAAAGTAAAGTAAAAGTGGAAAAAAAATATTTTATTTCCAATTTTCACTCTATTTTCTTCCGAAATAGTAATGACGGAGCCGCGATGGCTCAGGGGATAGAGCGTTCGCCTTCCAATGAGGCGAACCGGGTTCGAATCCCAGTCGATACGAATTCCGCATCCGGCTTGCACTGACCACAGTGCTGAAGTGAAATATCCTCAGTGGTAGACGGATCATGGGTTAGAGTCCCCTTGCCGTCAGGCTAACCGTGGGAGGTTCTCGTGGTCTTCCTCTCCATGTAACGCAAATGCGGGTTAGCTCCATCATAAAGTCCTCCACGAAGGCAAATTTCTCCCAATACTCGATCCAGGAGTTCCCTTGTCTTCTGGATTGGGTTCAAAATTACAAGGCTACGGAGTTGAACATTAGTAGCCGTAAACCCTTTAAGTTGGGTCGGCTGTTCAACGACGGTTATAAAATAGTAATGAGGGGGCGAACATAATGTTTCGTCCCTTCTGAAATTTCAAAGTGCTCAAAAATAATAAAAATTGGTAACTAAAAAAAATTTCATCTTTGAATTTTTCCAAATAGAAAACTTTATTTTCTTCTGAAATAAAAGTGAGGGGGGGGGTTTGCTTCTCATCTTCTGAAATTTAGACATTAATAGAATAAAATCAAGTAAAGTTGTAAATTTTAAAAGAATTTTTATTTTTTTATTTCATAACTTCGACGATATTTTCCAAATAGAAAACTTCATTTTCCTTTTAAATTATAGTAAGGGGTTAGAAAACTTTATTTTCTTCTGATATAAAGTAAGGATGGGCTAAAATGTGTTTTGTATCTTCTGAAATTTAGACATTTGAAATAATAAAGACTAGTAAAATTGTTTTTTAATTTTTTTTTTATTTATTTATATATATATTTTTTTTTAAAAACTTTGAAGGTATTTTCCAAAATTTTTTTATTTTATTTTCCTCTTAAATTAAAGTGAGGGGGCAATTCACCCCTTCTGAAATTCGGACATTCGCAAGAATAAAGTCAAGTAAAATTTATATTTAACTCTTATTTTCGACTTTAAAGCTATTTTCCAAATCGAAAACTTTATTTTTCTCTGAAATTTAATTGAGATGGAAGATAATGTGCGCCACCCATTCTGAAAATTTGACATTCACTACAATAAAGTGAAATAGAATTGAGAATTTTAGAAAAAGAAACTACTTTTTTTTTTACAATTTACTAGCTATTTTCCAAATTGAAATAGAAAAATACTTCGGTTTTGTTTAAATTTTTTTCTACGTATTAAAACTTTTAATTTTTTTAAAAAATTTAAAACTATAACACGAAAAGAGAAAAGGAGCACATCATAAAAAAACATAACAAGTGTTTAGAAAACTAAAATAAGTACCACTGTTTTGCATCCTACACTGAGACTAATAGATATATTTTAAAGCATCTTTTGACTGTGGGTGGTATAAAGGTGTTAAAACCTTCATACCACCCACAGTTATCTGACTCCTCAAAAAATAGCCATCTCCTTTTACACCATGGGAAAATGACCTTTTGCTTCTTTAAATTGCCTTAATCATTTTTATGACCCTGGGCTCTTTTGTGCTTTTATAAAATGTCATATATGTACAGTACCATCTATATGTCCCTTAAGTTGTCTTAAACTAGCAATTATCTAGATGTTCTAAGAAAACAAATGTAAGCTTTTAAGGGATCCAAGAGGATGACTCTTGTTTACATTTACTTAGGTCATTTTGTCAAGAGATTTTTTCTGAGACAAACGTAAAACGTTCCAGTTAAATTCCAGTTTTTAACTCATTTAAATTAACCATTTTTAATTCAGATATAAATTTTCCGTTAGCTTTTATTTTGTTCAATTTTTGAAATTAAAACTTAACTTTAATTAAGAGTTATTAAAATTATTTACAACTTCCTTTTTTTCAAACATAAATCGTGATATCAATAATTCCCATTCTTAGTTAAATTTTTTCTTTGGAAAAAAGAAAACTAAATGTAAATTTATTTATAAGGAGGTAAGTAAATGTTTGCATTAACTCATTTAATACATTTAAATTTTATACTTATATACTGTTAAAATTCTTTTATAAGAATGGCAACATAAAAATTGCTTTTTTTCATGTTCATATATAAAATTTAATTTGTATAGTACTTTAATTGATAATTTTACTGTTTATTGTGTGCATGGATTTTGTTCTTATTTTATATTTTTTAAATTATTAAGACCTTAAAATTTTTTAAATTGGAACTTCACTGATTCAATCAAGATGGGAGATGACGAAATAATTCGCACAAATGGTGCAATGTATTAAAAAACATGAAATTGCCAACTGGTCTTTTACTTTTGCACATTAGTCTATTAAAGTAAAACTTATAAACTGTTCTTTCCATGTCTATATTTTTCAGAAATAGCTTATTTTTTTCTTTGTTGTTAATTTAAATTTTGCACTTGAAATATTTATTAATAATTTTCGATGAGTGTGTAAGGTTAAAAAAATAAAAAGTGAACAAAACTGAGAGCTCAATAATCTTGCAATAATTTTACTGAAATTTCATTTACAAAAATATGATGAACATATGAGAAAAATAAAAATGTACAGCACAAGGTTCAATGATTTAGATATATATATATATTTTTTACATTAACAAAACACAAATTGTTCAGCTGAGTCAATGTACTACAGTCTTTATGGAGACGTGTATTATGAAAATGGCAAACATGCAAAGTATTTAATTCACCTACTTTTTTTTAAGACTAACAAGGAAAATACCAGAAGTGTCATCCTATAATTATAAAAGTGGAATTGTTATTTTATCTACTTCACTTTAGTTATAAAAATAAAACTTTTTAAATATATAAAATTTAACAAAACAAAAAAAAGAACTCAGTTTTTACCAAAAAAGTTAGCTACTTAGATGACGTTTAATACATTTTTGAGAAATCATCTATTTTAAAGTAGCTATTGACTATTTTTATTATCAGTATCTTAAATAAACAATACAATGTTAAAATTTATTTTTATTGTATTATTATTGCAATGTTGTTTTCATTGTTAGTTAATTAGAAAATAAGTGGAAAATTGAAAGTGATTATTAGAATTATTTTTATTTAAAGAAGATATTGTAATTTTAAATTATTTTTTTACACATAAAACTAGTTATGAGCCTTACTTTTTAGTTTAAAATGTATTTTACAGCAGAAGTTTGAAAATTGTGCAAAATTTTAAAACATTTTTTTTTTCTTAAAAAGGCTTTAATAAGTTTTTTATATTTCACAATTACAGCCAATAAATAAATATTGCCAGAATTTTTCAGGTAAAAGTTGAAATTTTAAATAACCATCTCTAAATTGTAAAAAAAAAAAATTGTTTCATTTGTAAATTTTTACTCTTAAAAGCTATCAGTATAAGAAAATTTAGCTTGATTGACCTGTGACACTTTGGATACCTTGCTTGTAACTTTTTTTTTTTTTTTTTTTTCATTTTTAAATAAAGTAATTATTTATTTTTTACAAAATACTATATAAAAGTTAACAATATTACTACATTTAATACAGAAAAAAAAATTTAAAAAAGAATCAAAAACTGAATACATATTAACTATATTACAAAAATTTAAAACTTTGACACACAAAAATATTCTATGTTAATTTACATAACAATGAATAAATTACGGTGATTCAAGTCAACAATTAGAGGGGAACTAGTACGTTAGTACCTGCATGAGCATCACCTTTAAAATATAGTCATTATAACAAAATGAGGCCAGTATTGTGCTTTTTTTTATTTTTAGAATGGAGTGAACACAACCTCTTCTGCACTCCAAAAATATTTTCTAAAAGGAACCAATTACTTTCAATCCCTAACAAAAAATATAGAGTGCAATAGTAAAAATGTTTATTGAATATGTAATAAAATTTTGGAATGTTTTGCTAACTTGCTTTTAAAATTCACTTTATATTGAATGTAAAAGTTTATCTTATTTATCTGATACTTAGGGGTTCAAGTTGGGATCAGTTAGTTTTTTGTTAAGAAAGAAAAAAATGTTAAGTAAATAATCCCAAAAAACTGAAGCAGGAAAATATATTTGATTAAAAAAAACTTTATTGGCATCAAAAAAGTAAATATGTTTCAAGAACTCAAAATAGCATCTCCAGACGTGAATCAAAAGAGACAAAAGTGCTTTGAAAAATAAAACATAAAGCTGATAACAAAAAATAGAAAATTAAAGGTGCAAAACAAAACTAGAAAAACCAGAGAGAGAAAAAATTTCTCATTTTTGAGTATTTGAAACATGTTGACTGTTTTCTCAAATTTGTATATTTTTGAAGCATAGGTAGTTTTTAATCAAGTAATGACAGTAAATGTATTAAAAAAAAAACACTATATAGTTATCACTTTTTAGCATTTTTACTGAGTTACCATGACTGTTAAGTTGCTGTTACAGGAATTGGAATCAAAAAAATTATTTACTGGACTGACTATGTTTAAAAGTTAAGGTCTAAAGGTAAAAAGAGGAAAACAAGACTTTAAATTTATGTATATTATTTAGACAAATATTTATATTACTACATAATTTAATTAACTTATTACATAACCAAATGCGTTTTAATATAAAATGTAATTTAAATGAAATGCTTATAATATTAATCACACATAATAAAAATTAAATACATCACAAGTTGAACCGAATTCTCAGAAAAATCTTGAGTATATTGAAAAATATGCTTTTTTAATTTTGGTTATTTATTTTAACACAATAAATGGTGTCTTTTATTAAAGTTTTAATTTTATATTATATGACTCTAAACAAAAGAATAATAAAATTGCTCACAACTTAATTTTTTTTTCTTATCCAGTTAAATACTATTATCTTTTTCTTCTTTTTTTTTTTCAATTAAAAAATAGCTTTTGGAATCTAACTAACAATCATTAAATTTTTCAGAAACACTTCATAATTTTTAAATTATACAAATACTTGATGCTAGAACTGAAAATTTACATTTTTAGTTAGTAGCCAGTGGCCGGTAGACTAATAATTTAGTAGCCACTTTACTTTCCCTCAAACCTATTGAGTCAATGACCAATACCGATAGGTCCATTTCCTTAAATAGCAACTTTTTGCAAATTATTTTTTGTATTTTGGTTACATTATATATATACTTTTTTTGAAATCATATTGTAAATAATCTACTGCTATAAAATTTAATTTAACAATAAAAATAACAAATATGCGGCAAAATTTAGTCAAACATAGTGACTTAAAAGAACTTTATTTAAAAATATTTGGGGAGGTCAAATTTATTGTACACATTACAAGTTTGAAACATATGAATTCTCTATCCACATGAATCTGTCCATCCCGAATTGATGGATTCTAGGCTCAAAATATTGAATAGAAATATTAAGCAATTTTAAGAAAATTAAGTCTTTCAGAGTTTTTCTATATTGATGTACTTTTATCATTAAACAATTTCCAAAAAAAAAAAAGAGTAAAAAGTGGCCGGTTGTTTACTTAATTTAAGCCGCCACTTTTTTTTTTGTAGACTCGCCAGTGATTATACTCATGTCTACTAGATGCTTAGTACTTTTCTGGCTGTTACATAGCAAATATTTCAAATATAATACAGAAAAGAAAATTGTATTTTTTCAACTTTTGATATAAACTACAAGTATAACTAAATTCCACAAATTTGTAATAAGTCATATTCAGGTAAAATTTAATCCTTGTCTTTTCTGATGATATTTAGTAGTTTTATAAAAAAAATTTAAAAAGCTTGGATATGAAAAACAATGATTAATTTTATGAATAAATCATCATTTTTAGATTGATTATTGATTAAAATTTAGACTTAGATTAACTTAAATTTAATGGAGATTTCTTTTACTGGTTTTAACAATTGCAATTAATAAGTTGTAAAATCCCAATACTTTTCTAAATGATATTTAGTTGCTATTGAAAAAATAGTTTAAAAAATTACAACAAATTAGTATATATAATTAAGCATACATCAAACTGTCTAGAATTATATTAATACAAATTTCTTTTTGGTTTTCACTATTATAAATAAGAAGGGACTATTATATATTTGGAAAAAAAATTCCAAGAAAAAAAAGCACATTCAGAAACTGTTTTAACTCAAATTAGATAAATATGAAAGCAATATTGCAAAATATTTTACCAACATACTAATTTCAGAAATTCTCAATGTCTATATTTTTCCCCTAATTTTTATCTTTATTATTTAAAAATAATTTAATATTTCCAGAAATAAATTTTTATATTAATATGTCTTCTGATATATCATAACATATGATTAATAATTAAGTATTAGTGTTTATATATACATTAACGTAAAAAAGAAATTTCTGATGTGACTGACTTATTATAAAGGACAAATTTTTCACAAATTTTCTGCGTAATATTAATAATAATTTATTTTTTTTAAAAAAATATCATTACTCAAACATCAAGCTTTAAGAGAAATAAAATTGTACTTAATTTCTCTTTAAAAAAATTGTATTTTATTAAAAAAAATATATATATATATATTATACATTTAAAATTATAAACCCATTATTAAAAAACAAGCTTGAAAGTGATATTTAAAAATTATTTTGATGGAGAAACAAGCGCTCAAGTTTTAGATCATACTTCAACAATAAATTTCAATAATAATCAAGCATATTACACTATATACATCACATAGTTGATATTTGAATGAATATATCACGAAAGAATATTGCTAAAATACTTATGGCCATGTGACTTAATCCATTCAACTAAAAAATTGCAACATTAGTAATCAAATAAATAACATAAATAATCCCCAAAAAATTACATTTTTGAACCATAAAAATAATATAAAGCAGGATAATCTATTTTATGTTAGAAAATAATATTTCAAAGAGGCAAAACTATGTAAACATTGAATGCAACTGATCCAAGTGCTGCAAGCGATGAATAATGAAAACTGCAGAAACCATTTTTTTTTTACCTAATAAAAAAATCTACTGTAAAATTAAACAAAATAGTAATAAAACATGGGCTAAACGCAGAGGCAATGGATAACTCTTGACTGCTGTAGATTTTTTTTAAGTTAGCAAATAAAATGGCATCACGCAAATTTCATAGAATGGAGTGTACAAAAAAAGGTGTGATGACACGACATGAGTAAGTAATCAGCAGATGATTATTTCTGACTGGGATGTTCCTTCGTTTAGTTTTTGTACTAATAACAAGATTAAAAAGTAAAGGAACTACGTCAGAACTGCCTGCGATGGCGCTAAACTTGACACCGCTGGTGGCACGTTTGGTCTGTCCTCCAGCCTGTCGTAGTCCAGGTGAAATTCTTTTGCAACTTTCCTCCAGTTATCTGCATCAAAAAAATAGTACATCCCCCTCTCAAATGAAACACATTTTTCTGTAGGGTTCATTCCTGGAACCCTTGTGATCCATACTCTTTCATCTTTGTGAAATCTCCAGTCACGGTTATATCTAAAGATCACAATGGTTGCACATTACAAGTATTATTCATTACTATTGGTAATAAAAACATTATGTATAAAAATTACAGTTATATATAAAAAAATAACATAACATACTTAACCCACTGACGGTTCTGCATGTAAAAAGTCGTGTTTTAACCTGCAGTCTTCTCCGCACAGCAAAACCAATTTTCCCACGTTATTAGATAGAAAAGCGGTGTATTGGGGAGAAACATTTTCCCAATTTCACCCATTTGCTAAGGGGACGGTGGGTTGAAGAACCTTGCATGCATTGTAATTACACTTAATGCATTCAAATAACAATCAAACACGATCAAAAAATAATAAAAAAGACCAGGGACATAGATTAAAAACATCGTAGACTTGAAACTAAGGCCAGCCTATTGAATAAAAATAACCCCAAAGCAGAATTTATTTTTCTTTGTGCAACACATACTTAATATTCAGAAACGAATCTGCAAAATAATGTTAAAAGTATGTTTGCAAATCATTCAGGGATAAAACTAGGAAATTCAAACTATGTTAAATCAGGGTTGTCACTCAAATCAGGAAAAAATTCCCTGTGCACATTTTACATAATATATTAAGAGGAAAAACAAAATCACTGCGCTCTTGTGTGAGCTGTATTCAGCCAACTATACTAGTTTTAACTGCCTGAAAATTTTTAAGAAAAAAGGAGCAGCTGAACATACTTGAACCAAATAATGCTATAATAAATGAAATAGTTTAATATAGTTGAAATATCATCCTTAAATATTGCATTTTGAGTGCTTACCATTCTTTAAAAGACGAAAATAAACAAAATTCCCTGTATTTTCCCAGTTTCTACAGAAAAAACTCAAAATTCCCTGCATTTCCCCAGTAAGCGATTTTTAAATTCCCTGTACTTTTCAGATTTTTCCTATTCTCACTGTGGAGTAGCAATCCTGTACATGCAACCATTTTTTTTAATAAATAATGAAGTGTTACAGACCAGCCTCTAATTCGTATAAATAGCCAACACAAGATTCAGACATTCCCTTTTCGTATTGGTAAAATAACTATTCATTCAGAGTTCAGTTTTAACCAGAGATGAACCAAATTTTGACACATGCAATCAGTTCTTAGATATTGTCCCGTAAACCTGTTAATGTTTTTTAAGATATTGTATGTAACCCATAGCTGCCAATATGGATAGGATAAAATCCAGTAGATTTTATGAAATATTATAAATTTCCTGATAATTGTTGCCTAATGTATTAAATATTATAAACATAGGGAATTTTAGGTTTTTTTATAGCCATCAAAATATTTCATGTGCTGCATTATTTTCCAGTAAATGATTGACATCAAATGAACTTGAAATGTTATGTATTATGTCAAATTATAATTTTGAAAAGTTTTAGGCATTTAATTCATAAAATATAGTTAAAAGATTTTTTAATTAGTTTAAAAAGGAAGTTCAGAATAAAAATAAAGCGAACATTTCTGAAGAAAATTTTTTTTTAAATGATTACTATAAATGAAGCTTGCTTCTTCATGTATTATTAATACTTAATTAAATATTCAAGTAAGCAATAATCTAGAAAAATTTCTGATTATTTTAAAAGGGATTTTTTAAGGAAAATCAATTTCAAGGAATTTTCTAAAATGTACAAAAACCAGAATTTTTATTAAACGGGTAACCCAGGTGAAACTGGAAAAATCCAGTAGAGTTGGCAGCTATGGTAACCAAATGTAAAAATGTTACTTATCAGAAACTCTCCAATGTCACTGGGACATAAAATAGTCTTGTAAAAGTAATTTAAAAATTAATCAATAATACTTGAATAAGTACTACTAAAAGTATAACTTACAGTTCAGCTGCAGCTGCTATCTGTAGTACATCTCCGCTAAACATGTAGAACAAATAAAATAAAAGATCTTCACCATACCGGTTCAATTTCACTGGGGCTAATTTATCTCTGATACTTTGATTAACCAAGTATTCAGCTGGTACATGATAATCTGTAATAAAAAAATTTTTAGAGTAGCTGACTGACGATTAAAGACTGTTTTTACTTTATCTACATTTTCCATAAAAAAAAAAAATTTAAAAATATCATAACTTACTATATTTATGCAAAATATATTTCAAATGCGAATTAATTTATAAAACAATCATTTCATAAATAGTTAGAAAAAATCATCTGTCCACTCAGCTTTTATTATTTAGTCAACAATCATATTATGTTTTGTCAAAAATTTGCCAGAGCACATCATTTGATATTCAGGACAAACTAATTATTCATCAAGAATGTCCAAACAATGAACAGCAACCAAATTTATAATATAAATGTAGTATTTCAACAAATTTTTGAAGTAATTGAAATTTTCGAATTATGAATAACGTGAAAAAATTCAATAATAAATATCTTAAACAATTATTTTAAATACAATAACAATTATTGAACTCAAAACATTTGTTTTCTAAAAATTGTAAACTTAACTTAAATGCAGAAAAAATAAATAAAATAAGAGACCTTCAAAACTGTGAAGTAATATAGTTTTAGTTAAGATCACTTTTTGGCAGAGCATTTATATCACTAGCTGTTTTTCTAAGAGAGGAAAAAGAAGATAAAAAATACACAATGATTGCACAATAGGGAGGGAAAGGATCAAGTAATTTTTTTCTTTTCTTTCTATGTCATGTATATTGCCTGTGTTGGATTATTTAATGATTTACACATAAAAATGATTCATGTTAAAAAGCTTCAAATTTCTTTTAAAAAATATTTAAATACAATAATCATTACAGCAAGGTGATTTTGTAATTTTATTGCCACAATGTATGGCCTTTCAGGTGATTTTTCAAGGCTTCACTAATTTACTTTATTTTTACATGGATCAATATTTTCATTGACCTATATGCATGCATACATACATATTTCTCTTCACTCAAAACTGATGCATAAGGCTCCTATTATAGCTTACTTTATTTTTGGCTATGCATTTTGCCTATCTCCATGTCTTTCCTATTGTTTTCAATTCATTTATAATCGTCTTAGTAAATTTATTTTTAGGTCTTCCTCTTTCTTGCTTGTTTCGTTTCAAAAGTTTTTTTTTTTTTATTTCTCTGGTTTACATAGAACATGACCAATCCATTTACGTTTTTTTAATTTCCCGTTCAATTAGTTTCTGTTTTGTTTTCTTAAGGATTTCAGTAATACAAATTTTATGAAACCAGTTGATTGCATAAGATACTCCCTAAACTTTTGTTAATAACTACTTAAGTATTTTTTTTCATACTATTATTAATGCAGTCTCATGTCTCAGATCCATAGTGAAGGACAGATTTTACATCATTAATACTGAAAATTCTAATTTTTGTTGAATTTGTTTTTCCAGAATTTTTTTAAGAATAGCATAACTGCATCAGGCTATGCTTTAATTATTTAGTATAAGAAAGCAATTAAGATCAAGCCTAATCAGTTCAAAAACTAAAATTAAAATTTATAAGACTCTTATTCTACCTGTTTTCAATTACCTCTATGCAAGTGAAACATGGACACTAAACGCAGATAGTCAGCATACACTTGGTGTTTTTGAAAGGAAAATCCTTAGAAATATTTTTGGCCCAGTACAGGAAAGAGGCTGTTGGCAAATCAGATACAACTTTGAATTATATAGACTCTATGGACAGACACAGATAGTGCAGGTCATCCGAAGCAATAGATTAAGATGGCTTGGACTTATCTGGAGATGTCCAGAAAATAATGCAGTCCGAATCGCCACCTTTAAAAATCCTTCGGGATCTCGGGCTAGAGGCAGGGGTGATTGTAGGCCCAAATCAAAATTCCGGAAAATTTCTACAAGGTTTTTTTCCTTTTTCTCAATATTTCTTAGTTTACTTAAAATAAATTTACAATTTTACACATATCAATACCATTTACATATATCATGATGACCTGGAGAAGTAATTAAAATTTACAAATATGTCTTTCTTTACTGAGTTTAGGATTATGACCAACTATTTACTGATAAAAAATGAATATTAATCATGAATATAGGCTTATAAAGCATCTGGCTCTCCCTTTCAAACAAATAAAATAAACTGTGTTTTTAAGTTCCACCTTTGAAAATTTGATTTCCGGAAACTTCTGTGATCAATGATTTTTTTAAACTTCCGGATCACTGTTAGCGAAAATTCCTGAAATCCGGATTTTTTCCGGAGCACAATCAGCCCTGTAGAGGAAGACCTCCAACTAGATGACTGGATGACACTGCTAAAGATCTAAAAGTGTTAAAGATAAACAACTGGAATAAAGTTAGACAGGAGGCGTTAGAGGCTACGAGTGGTTGAGGCAGCCAAGGCCTGTAAGGGGGCTGTCGTGCTGAAGAAGAAGATATCTTCATCAGTTTCCCCTTTGTTGATAATTATACTTCCAAGATACGTAAAACTGTTTACCTTCACTAGTTTGCCCTTTTCTAAGAATATGTCATTCAGGATTAGGATTTTAATTCAAGATAAGATTAGGATTAATTTTCAATATTAATTTTATTTTGGTTGATAGTAAGCCCCACTTTTTAATGAAATTCAATAATCACCCTTATTAATAACAATTGTGATAATACAGTATTTGATTTTATTGCCATCAATAATGAACGTGATATTATCACTGTTGATAATTATTGTAATGCATAGTATTCAATATTTATTATGAATACATTAAAAAATATGATCACATTATTTAAAAAATATTAATGTTTTCCCATATCTATATATCACCTAACTTTTATGAACAGAAAGGATTATATTCCTTTACTTTTGAAACCTTAAAAAAGGTCTGAAAAGAATACCCAGGATTCAAAACATAAGAAAGAGAGGTATGTGATAAAAAAGCACAGCATTATCCAGGTCACAGCAATATGTTAAAAAATGCCTAGGCTACACTTGAATAACTTTCAAAGGTTCCAGCAAATATCTTTCATAAATTTTCATTTGATTAACAGACAAACAATTTTTCAAAAACTAAATGGAATATTAGTAAGAAAGATTAAGTTAATGTAAACAAACCTATGTCTTGAGGCCTACACGGATGCTCCGCCCAAGGACCACTAAAGTTAGGATATAAATTTCTGCAAGAAATGTGAAAATTCTTAAGAACTAGTATAAACCATTGTCATCATAACATAATAAGTGATCAGTAAAAAAAAAGATATACAAAAAACTAATAAAACTTAACGATGAGAAAATACTTTTTTTTTTTTTTATATAATGGCGGGCACTTGGAACTATTGTCCATTGGCCACAGAAAGTGCCAGAACTGCTAGCTCTCCTTTCGTTTGATGAGAAAATACAAGAGACAATAAAAAAGAAATTGCATTGTGAAATATATATATATATTAAAAAAAAAAATTAAAAAAAATAAAAATAAAAAAAAAACAGGATGAAAATGTTACATTAGTTTTTAGATCACAACAGAAGTTCCAAATAAAAGCTATTTTTTAGAGCAATAACAACAAATTTGTTTA
The DNA here is from genome assembly GCA_949128135.1 of Parasteatoda lunata. Classification (NCBI taxonomy): domain Eukaryota; kingdom Metazoa; phylum Arthropoda; class Arachnida; order Araneae; family Theridiidae; genus Parasteatoda; species Parasteatoda lunata. The sequence goes on along the minus strand of OX421970.1, from coordinate 7,340,954 downwards.
TCCTTTTAATTATTTATGGACAAACAGAGAGAAAAATAAAATTCTTCAATAAAATGAATTTTGGCTGATAAAGAGTTTCAGATTAAAGTGATTCAAATAAGTAAGATTTTATTATACATTTCATTTTTTTTTTAATGATTAAACAACATATTGCAATTTAAGAGCAACAAGACACACTCTGGTAGCTACTACTACAGCTAGAAATCTTTCCACTTTATGTGTAAATTTTACTGAAAATTTCCCAGCAAACACATTACAAAATAAAATAATTTATAAATAAACTAAATGTCTATAGACATAAATAAAAACTTACTCTGTTGTATTAAGATTAAGACCTAATGTCGTAAGATCACTTCCTAAAGCTAAAGAGACTAATTTTGGTTCTGATTCTGCTGCTCTGATGAATGTTAACAACCCCACCATGCCAAATTGGTCCGTCACCATACCGGGTGGAATGTTAGTAACTCTACCTAAAGTTCCAAACAATGCAGATGTAAGTAAATACAATGTTAATTAATGACACAAAAATCATAACTGAATTTTTTCTTATCAAAGAAGGTAAAAAAAAAACTTATTAATATTAAAACTTAAAACAAAATATAAGTTAGATGACCTAGGAATAGTTATAAATACACTATTATTTGCAATTTTCACAGAATAGTCTATTATAAAATTAATCCCTCTCAATCAATTAATAAAGCATGTTACAAAAGAAATGCTTGAAAAAAATTGCATTTTTGGCATAAATAACCTAGCACTTCCCAATAACAATAACAGAAAACTTAATTGAATGCAGTTTTATCACAAAATCATGATAATAATGAATATAAAGACGCCTTCATACGTTTAAAAATATAGACAAATTCTACATAAATATTTTCTCAAATATTAAACAAAATACAAGAACACAAAATAAGAAAAACATAAAAAATTACTTTTTTAGTTTTTAAATTAAACATTAAACTTTTTTTCTCTGAAATCCTTTAATTCGAGGAAACTTTATTATAAAATAAAAATTACCATAGATACTTCATAAACACTCAGATAGCTTTTTTTTCTTTTCAAAGCAATAATTTAGAGTTTAGAGAGCATAAAATAAGTATGTAACAAAATCTCTAACTAATAAAAGTACATGATACTTGTTGCACTGATTATTCTTTCTTTCTAATTAGAATTCACAATGTATGTAATGTTATAATGTAAAGTAAATAAATATTTTTTTAGTTGTGACGTTATTCTTGTTGAGTGGCTAAATATTTACTTGAACCAGTTGTTGCCACATAGGGCTAACTAGAATTATAATCTATAAAGATTAGGTAGTCCATCATCTCACAAAGGAGCAAGGAACAGAAAAAAGAAATTGCAAACAAACTGTTAACGAGATCCTATTTACAATATGTTTATATTCACAAGTTTAGCAGCAGAAAAATGCAAATAAAATTAAAAGACGAAAAAAATAAAAATATTCCTTATCAGCAACGGCATTGTATTAAAAATATTGCTCACTTGCTTTACAGCATAGAATATTGGCTACTGCACCATGATTACAAGCTATCCATGTCTAGTAACTATATTTATATAATAATAATTTACGATCCATTACCTGTGTTAATCAATATTTAGTATTTTAAACAATACATGATTTTTCCTACTATGACTTTCTGCTTGAATTTTCTTTAGGTTATGTTAGCTTTTCATTTTCACGTAATATATTTACCACTTTCAGTTTTATGAATGCTTCTTACAAAAATAAAAATGTTCATTAAATAATACTGCAATGTTTAGTACATGTTTAATTATTTCTCTAAAAAAACAAGAAAAGCACAGACGAAAATACACTGTTTAATTTAAAAATGCAATATTATTGCATGCTACAAAAAAAGTTGCAAACAAAAATTCATACCATCTTTTGATGTTTGAATTCCTCTTTTCTGTGTTGCGCTTGATTTATCATTTGAAAAATGATTAGAATCTTTTGATGTTTCTAAACACCTCCCAGATGTCTGAAAGATAATTCCAGATAATTCAGATAGTTATTCAGACGATTTAAATATAATAATAGACGCAGAAAAAGCATCTACTACTTAAATTATCATTGACAACAATATTAAAAAAGATGTCCACATAAATGAAGTGATGATTTTGCATAAAATATTTAAGAAATTGAATTATATCTGCTGACCTGTTACATTACTTTGAAGTGGATTATTTTTTGTTTCTAAAAGTCAACAGAAAAATTCAAAGCAGAGTTAAACATATTCTGTTCTTGCAAGAAAGTTTTAGAACACTAAAATAATAATAATCACATTTAAAGTACACATAGCTGTTATTGCAGTCTATTTTAATTATTTTTGAATTACAATATAATAATATCTTCCTTGCCTTTGTTCACTTTATGCAAAAAAGAAGCCCTTAATACCTTGTGATTGTCATGCACTAAGATGCAATCTTAATGGTTCAAATGACTTATTTTAGATATGCTTATTAATCTGTGCTTAAGATATTTGAAGTTTTAAAACCTGGAAAAAAAACGTTTTTCCATTGAATAAATATACCCTTTTCTTCAACAGATTCGAATTCTTGACCCTCAAAATATTGGGGGGGGGGGGGGATTACATAGTATAGAAAATATGGTCATGATAATTTAGTCATAAGAGCTTTCACCATTTTGTTTTCATATTTTCCATACTTTGCCAATATCACAGGAACTATTTCGGTGAATCAAACATTTTTATACACAATTATAAAACTAGTTTTTTCAGAGATAATTTCATGAATAAAAATTACAATTAATTATTTTTTATAATTTATTTGATAATGGTTAAAACATTTTCAAACAGTAAGGTATACAAATTTTTATAGCATTTAAGACAAAGCAAAATTTGAAAAGAATCGGTTAGAATAATTATAAAAAGTTATTAGAACATATTTATAAAAATTATAATTGTCCTTGAGAGAGAGGAAAATTTAAAAAAATGGGATATTTTTGAAATGGTATTACTCAGAAACTTTTTGGCCTATTTTGTTCAAACTTTGAATTTTGTTATTTAGAATTACATAGTTTTCAATTATAAAAAAGAAAATTTTTGCAATCAAACAACTTCTTAGCCTATTTCCTTTAAACTTTGGATTTTGTTACTTAGAATTACAGTTTTAAAATATAAAAAAACTACAATCAAACAACTTAAAATTTTTGACCATAACTAAATTGAATAATAATAAATATTCTTGAAAAAAATATTTGACATGACATTTTCTTAGATAAATTAGTTTTCTGATAAGTGCAAAATGTTTTTGATTCACTTAAATAGTTCCAGAGATAGAGCAAAATCACCAAAACTGAAATTAATACTACGGATATTTAAAGTTAGAACCTTGTATAATCATTAAGACAGCACTTTTGTGCAAGAAAATTTGATAATTGTAACTTGTGCACAACACATTTAATACCGAATTTCATACATGCAACAAAATTTTCTTATCTTCTTTTCTTTCTACTAATCTTGATCTTTTATATTCCTATCATTAAACTTCCTATCATTATATCCCCCAATAAACTGGGAAATACCGACCTTCCTAAAAAACATTAAATATATTAAGATTCAGTCTTAAGGTATCTGACTGGATGACACATAATTTTTTTTAAACAGCCTAAATTAATGTTTATTGTTGGTAAAGAAGCCTTGAAACTAAAAATCTTAAGCAAACTTTAAAAATTGCTAAAATATTTTTTTGAAATAAGGGCAAATTTGAGCATAAAAACTGTAATTTGTTTGTCACACTAACAGCTCTGCATCAAATTGTAATGCATAAAGATCTAAACAATTATTTTTCTTACTCAATAGTATGATTTCCCATATTTTTAACAAAAATCAAATATACAATAAAATAGAACCAAATATACAATATTGTTTCTAAACATTATAACTTAAGCATGATAAAAATAATAAATTAATGCTTAGACCTTGGCTTTTTGTTTCAAAACATAGCTAACATTATACAAAATCTACATTCGAAGTTTCAAAGAATTCTATGATAAACATTTTCTGTAATGTATGCTATAAAGAGATTTTCTCAAAATCAACAAGTTTCTGAAAATGCATTTAAATTATGTAATTACCAAAATAAATTTTCAAAACAATTTATTTTACATCAATAAAATAATTAGAAATCATAACACTCATTTTAAATTTAAAGAGATTTAGCAAAGCTAATGAACTAAAATTCAAATATAGACAATAAATAAAAAAACTAAATTTTCATTGACTGCCTATTTTCACCCAGTTGGATACATTAACACTATAGCATTAGGAATGCATCTTAGAAAGTAAAAATTTGATTGCTGGTTAAAGTTGCTCTGTTTCATATTTGGCAAATACATAACATAATATTTGTAATTTCCTTATTTTTAGCTTACAGAATTATAAAATTGTACGTAACATTAACTTACAATATTATTTTTAAAAATACACTATCATGAATTTTTAACAGTTCATAAGTTTAGGAACATAAAAAATTTCTTACTGTTTTATTGACATTTTCCTGATTGCTTTCTTGAGCTAAAATTAGAGAAAATCATTAAAGATACAAAAAAAGTTTACAAATTTTTTACAATATAACTTTAATGTTTACTTAACAACTGAAAGATAAATTATTAAAATTAATACCTCTAGTTTAATCTAGAAGAGGCACATGATTTTAATAGCATTCAAAATTGCAATATGCAATTTTTGCTAACTTGAGAAATGCATATTTTCAAATACAAACCTAGTTTTAAAATATAAGATTTTCATTTATTATAAATGTCATTATTTGCACTTAAAATATGTTAATACAGAAATCTCACGATTAGCTGCATTAATATTTCTATGGAAGTTTCCACTATGGAATTATTTTATTGCGGAAAATATCACAAGTTTTAAATGTTACAAAAAATATTACATTTCTTTAACTTTTATAAAAAATATAAAAAATTAAAGACCATGAAAGGTTTTGCAAAAATGATTCAACCTTCATAGAATTTACCTTTCCAATCATGCTATACAAATCTTATTTGCAGTTGTAAGGCATACGTCATACCAGTTTTATAAGGTGGACCCATTCATACATTCATCCATAGATCGTAATTTTGATCTGAACCAGAGAATGATCAATCTCCAATTCAGTATCCCCAGAGGTATAATTTGTTATAGGAACATGGAGGACTTTGTGATTTGACAGATTTAACATGCACCAGTCACCATTTACTACTTTGGCCGGCTGGATTTGAACTCCCTTTCTCACAAACCTAAGCCCAGCACTCTGCCAACCAGGCTATCCCGGCCCACTATTTCAATTAAACCAAATATTTATAATCAAGGCTCTGTTCTAATCAAGAAATTATTCACATCATTAAAAAAAGAATACCCTACTTAAAAAAATTTGAACTTTTTTTAATCATTCAAATTTATGAAATATTATTTGCTAACATTTATGTGCACATTTCAAAAGTAAAAGGAATTCATTAACACCACATTGCAGAATTCAGTCAATCATTATGAAATACTTAATCAGTTTTTAATACACAGAAGAGCGACCATTATCTGGACCAATTATAAAAAATGGCTATAAGAACAGGGTTCCTACTCAATTTATAGGAAAACAATTCCCTGACTTTTCCAGTTATAAAAGGTACATTTTAATGAAAATCCATTCCATTTTTTTTATCTATATCACGCAATTTTTCATCAGAAAACTTTGATTTTTTTTCTATTTGAAATATCAAATATTAAAATTTGGGAGCAAAAACATACAATAGAATGAAAATAAAAACATAGAAAAGTTTCACTAAGAGACGGAATTTTATAAAATAATAGTAATAGATGTTAGAATTATTTAATTACTACTACCTGTAACAGGTATGACTGGGAGGCCGCCAAGAGGGTGGTCTCCTATGAGAAGGTTGTATGGGCTATAAAGTCGTTTAAGCCCTACAAGTCACCAGGTATGGATGACATCATACCAATGATGCTTATTCAGGGGATAAATACTTTAGCCCCTACTCTATGTAGAATTTTTCGATCCTGCATAGCATACGGATATTTACCTCTCTCTTGGAGGAATACTAGAGTGATTTTCATACCAAAACCAGGTAAGGAGAATTACTTTGAGGCTAAATCATTCAGACCAATCAGCCTCACTTCGTGTCTGTTGAAAGCGATTGAAAAGCTAATTGACAGACACTTCAGAGACACTGTGCTCATAGAAAGGCCATTGTCCTCCACACAGCATGCCTATCAACCAGGCAAGTCCACTGACACAGCTCTATACGAACTATCCTACCTGCTTGAGAAATCAATAAAAGATAAGGAGATAGCTCTTGCAGTATTCATTGATATTGAAGGTGCTTTTGATAAAGTCCCTTTTGAGACTATCATCAATGCACTTAGAAACAGAGGCATTAACTCAGTCATTACCAGATGGATAATGAATTTGCTATCCTCTAGGTATGTTTGTTCCTCTCTATTGGGTGCAAGCATGAAAGTGCAAGCAACCTCAGGATGCCCACAGGGAGGGGTTCTGTCCCCTATCCTATGGTGTATGGTAATGGACTCTCTGCTAGTTCGGTTAACTACTCTCGGCATTCCCTGTATCGGGTATGCTGATGACGGTGTTATTGTTGTCAGAGGTAAACATGGAAAAACAGTCTCTGATATCATGAATAATGCACTTCTAGAAGTAGCTAGATGGTGCTCTGAATCAGGCTTATCTGTCAATCCATCCAAGATAAGCTATGTAGCCTTCACACGAAAAAGGCAACTTGGTCTAGGTAATGTATACTACCTGAACCATAAATTGGAACTCAAAGAGAAAGTCAAATTTCTCGGGGTTTACTTTGACTCCAAATTAAATTGGGGCCATCAACTTGATTACTGTACCAACAGGGCCAGAAAGATTTTCTGGTCCTGTAGAAACGCTATTGGTAGAACCTGGGGATTGTCCCCCAAAATAGTTTACTGGATCTACTCAATGATCATTAGTCCTATAGTCACTTATGGCGCAGTCGTCTGGTGGTCAAGGACTAGATTGAGTTCCGCAAGAACCAATCTAAACAAACTTCAAAGAATGGTCTGTGTAGCCCTGTCAGGATGTCTCAGGACCACTCCTACAGCTGCTCTTGAGAGCTTACTCGGGCTTCTTCCTTTGAACTTACGCATTGAGGTTGAAGCTCAAACAGGCGTAAAGCGTCTTATGAACCTTGGCCTATGGAAAGAGTATTCCAAGCACTTGTCTTGGGGACATCTTGTTTCACAAGTGATGGGAATACCCACTTCTATTATGCCTAGTGACCTTATGTCACTAAGATACGCGTTTCATAAACCCTTCAAGATCCATTTTCCTACTAGAGATGAATGGTTCAACTCTCCTCGGTGGCTTAAAGGCAAATGCCTAATTTGGTACACTGATGGTTCTAAGATTGGCACCAAATCAGGAGCTGGAATCTACTGCTCCAATGACGGTACCAAACTTCACTTTCCCCTGGGAAATTATGCCACTGTCTTTCAGGCTGAGGTCTATGCCATTATCTTGTGCTGCAAGTTCTGCATAGACATGAGATATCAAAATAAGACTATCCGCATCTGTTCTGACAGTCAGGCTGCTCTCCTATCACTAGCAAGGTGTAAATTCACCTCTTTGTTAGTATGGGAATGCTTCTCGGTCCTCTGCGACCTGTCCGCTCATAACAAGGTATCCCTGCATTGGGTACCTGGACATATGGGTATTGGTGGAAATGAGTTAGCTGATGAAGCAGCACGGGCTGGCTCTAATGCAATTTTCTGGGGCCCTGAACCTGCACTGGGAATTTCTCCCTCCTCATTTAGGGCAACCATATTCAAGCTCTACGGCAAGATTGCCCATGAGCAATGGCGCGCTGCTGACGGTCAAAGACAAGCTAAGGAGCTGAATCGAGACTGTCCTAGCATACGTCAAAAGGAGCTCTTAAAGCTTAATAGAAACAGTTTAAGGAAGATCATTGGTCTTCTTACTGGTCATTGTATCCTCAAGAGACACCTACACATTATGGGTATTGAATCCAATCCTATTTGTCGGGGTTGTCATTTAGAAGAAGAAACATCACGACACATACTTTGTGATTGTGATTACTATTCCGCTCAAAGATTTGAGCACTTAGGGCAGCACTGCGTCAAAGCCTGGGAACTGCAAGAGGTTCCTGTAAGGTGTCTGCTGAATTTTATTACAGCTATAGGGCTTTCTTGCTAATCATGATTAGGGTTTGGGTACAATAGACCTCTGGTCGATGTGCCCTGCTCGTCAGAGCTGCCCAACCTCTAAGTCTAAGTCTAAGTCTAGAATTATTTAAATGGAATCTCAATAACTGATTAGTGATATTGACAATTCTAAGAGTGGTTATTTTTCAGGTACAATATAGACATTTTCCAGGTTTTTTGTAAAAAATTACAACCTTCCCTGCTTTTTAGAGTGAAATGAAATTCTCTGACAATTTTAGATTTTCCCTCAGTCGTGTGAACCCTGTAAGAATGTTTTTAAGTAACTTCCCTTCACACTTGTTACATGCTTAGGATTGGAAATTGTAGTAGAGCTTATTGTAGCATGTTACTAATAGTGTGCTTTTTTAAATTTTAATAGAAACCTGTTACTTTATTAGAAACAAATTGCCACCGACGTTGAAACTTTGTTGCAAACGTTTTGTTAAATTTATTAATTTTTTTAAAGGAGGATGATATCTAAACTCATAAAAAAAAACTATATTTTAATTGCCATAAATGTGTTTTCACAACTTTATTCGTAACTAATATTTACTACTGTTTTACACATTATCAGGTATCTGTAAAAGGTAAAGCTAACGAATAAAAGATTTCATGTATAAATTTGGACATTTTATACAAAATAATAATAATAATAATCTTAAAATAACTGTTATTTTTTTGATATTTATAAAAATTCCACCATCATCTGTAATTAGAAGCCATGTCAAAACTAACATAGTCAAATCATCAAATAATTACTAATTTTAAAACAACTAAATATTAAGCTGTAAACAAAATAAAAATTATAAAAGACAAACAAATATATGTTTCAGATTAATCTATAATAATAAAGACTTAACAAAGTGTCCCATTTAAAAATAATTAAAATTTTATGAAACAAGAACTGACTTTGAGATCCTGGCAGAGCTGGAAAATCTTCACTGTGTATTTGAAATTCATTAGACTCATTAGTAGGTTGTTTCACCATTCCAACTGAAAAAGTTTTGAAACAATAAAAATATGCTACAGTATACAACTACTCTTTCTAATCTAGTTTTCCCTTTCATTCAAATGCTATTCATCATAAAATAATTTAGGTACAAACAAATTGAAAGCTTTACAATATTTCCTTAATTTTATTAGTAGGTATGTAATTTGTTATAACATGCACAGTAAAAATGCACACAACATTCCTAAAACAGAAGAAAGTGATTTGAACTCAGTTGATTGTGACAAGACTGCAGGAAAACTGTGATAAATATAATGAACTTTAGCAATTAAACATGTAAGGCTACAAAAATTAAAATTTTACTGTATTTGTCAACTATTCAAAAATAATTAAGATAACGGTGTAGCATTAGTTTTGATATTATTTAAAAATGTAAGGACAATAATCACTACTTCTTTCAGATAACAAAGAAAGAGGATATGGTTGAAGTCAAGTATGTTGATATTGCCCTTTGTCTGTGTTTATTATTCAAACATAAAATTGAACTTTTAAAGTTCAACTCAAAAAATAAAATTATAAATGAAAATAAATTGTACATCACAAGTAATTTAATTTAAAGAGTGGTCATATTTGGAAAACAAAGAGTCACAAAAGAGAAAGAAAAAAAATTACTGGTAGATAAAACTAAATACATGCATTTAAACATTTTGTCTATATCAACATAAGTGCCTATATCAACATGAAAAGTATTTTAAAAATTTACTTTCATATAAAACTGCAAGAACATATTAACAGCGACAAATAAAAAAAATGATGAAAAGAATGGTAGTCAGGAAAATTTATTAATATAAATGGAAAGCCTCCTAGAAACGAGGATGGTTTTAACTGCTTTTATTAAAGCGTCAGAAAGCAAATGTTTAAAGTTGTTAAGTGTGTTTAAATTTGCAAAGTTTTTTTCTCTCCATGTTTTGTTTGGATAAAGATATTTCTTGTTGCAACAGTGTTCAGCATTTTTAATTAAATTATTTGTGATGTTATTTTGATTTATAACAATGACTGTATCACAAAAGATACATAGTTTTTATTAATAAAACTTGTACACTTTTAACAACAACAAACATGAACACTTTTTAGTAAAGTAATTCACACAGGACGGAATTACACTTCAAATAAAATTGTATAAAATGCACAAAAAGTAAAAATATAAATAGTTATATATTAATGATATTTATTTTAAAGCAATGGCCAAAACAGCATTTGGTTAAATCCCTAAAGTGAATTTCTCCATATAAAATTAAGACTGAAAAAAGAAATGGTAATATGCAGAGGAAAATTTTATTAAAACTGCTATGACTATAAGGCAAAAAGCAAAGAATAAGGAATCCAAAAAAAACTTAAAACCAATAACTAATAAAATTATGTAACAGAACAATCAAGTAGACAGAAAGAGTGACTAACTACAATTTTTCAAATATTTATGAGTCAATTGAATTAGCAGTAAATTCAAATTACTTATGAAAGTTTTCTTTCTGAATTTAACTATATTTACAAACTAAACCTTTTATTTATAATCAGATAGCAAGACTGAAGAAAATCTGAATTAAATTGGCTATTGCAAAGAAAAACAAAACGAAGATAACCTGCCTCTGTTTGCAGAAATAAAAGTTTTTGAAATCTGTTATAAAATATTAGTGATGTGTTAATAGTGGTTTTACTTTGTAAAAGTATCAGTAGACGTTAGAATTAAAAAGAAACAGCCATAATACAATAGAAGTATTTAGATTAATAATTAGCTGTTAAGTGAAAGAATTTTTTTTATCTTTTAGGCAAAATATGAAACAAAACAAAAAGAAATAAAAAAAAGAAAGAAATAGAGATAAACGTAAACCTATGCAGAAGCCATTCAAGAAAATATCTCATGTAAAACAAAATACTCATGCAAATATACAAATTTATTACCATAAGGTGGCCGACCAGCCATTGGATTGTGCGACATATTGGCACTTGAATTTTCTTGAGAACTTCGATTTGTTAGAGAAGGAAATTCAGAGAGATCTAATGCTAATGGAAAAGAAAACATTCATTGACGAATGAAGATGAGAGTATGCAAAATTAAGTTGCATGATAGAAAAAAACCAACAAATAAATTTTAAACTTAGAATATAAAAAATACTTCCAAAAAGAAAATAATAGTTGAATTACATTCAATAGGCAAAAACTATTAACACATACAGTCGTCCCCACTTAGCTGCTAATTGAATAATCGAATAACCTGCTAATACAAATAAAATTTAATGGAACCAAATTCATATAAAATCAATGTTAAATTTCCTTGTTTAAAAGATTATTTATGATTGCCAGTCCTTGTTTAAAGAAGAGAGAATAAAAAAAAAAAAAGAAGAAATTTTTTTTTTCTTTTTTTAAGAAATATTTCACCAGATAGAATAGAATTTCTGTTTTCCAGTTAAGAAGAGAATACAATATGTGATCACTTCAATGGGTGCTTCCTATTCAATTTCTGATTCACACAAGTCAGGGGGTAGTTTAAAAATTTGTCAAATCTTGTTAGTAGTTACATAAAAAATGAGGGTTTTTTTACCCTTATTTATACTTCATTCACATAATATTAGTAAAATGTTCAGTTAAATGTCAAAACAATATTCAATTACAGATTTCTTCAGAAACAAATAAATAGTATTATAGTAATTGTATGTAATGCTTTTCTTTAGCATTGAATTATTTTTACATAAATTTAAATAACATTCATATATTATGAAACTAACAACTCTAAGTTCAATTGTTTATTGATCACTAAAATGATTTCCTCAAAACATTATATTATGTATTACAGATTATTTAAAAGTAAAATTTCATAAAAACATAGCATTTAAGATTGACTAACACACTCCTTTTAGAGTTGAATAACTCATTTATTTGAATAAACTGGAATAACTCATTTATCAATGGAACCAATGGTATTCTTTTAAGCGGGGCTGACTGTATATAAATTTCCATTCATACAACACATTTTAAATTAAACAGAGCAATAGACATAAAATTTTTCTAGTAATAAGAACTGTCAAACTGTTCTTCAAAGATATAAAAGTAGATATTTATCTACCATAGAAAATACCAATTGTTGCAGCATATTTTTGAAACTCAATAATTGTTTTAAAGTAGAATTTGACCTATTACACTAAAATTCTGGCATATGTCAAGTTATAGTATAAGAAAATTAATATATTTAGATAAAAAAATAATAATGCATATTTTAACTGTGATTCACCTCTAACAACATGCAATTACTATTAGTAAGACACTATTACTTTTCAAATAAATGCTACAAATGCCTACTTTTAAAAAAAAAACTTGGAACAGGGGTTTTCCAATTTTAAATTTAGGACAACATTGAGCAAATATGGTATGCATTGATGAATACAGTCGATATAGGTCTTTTATTACAGTCTTATCTTATTTTCATAGATGTTAAAATACATATTTTACATTTTGTTCCATATTTAACAATAAGAAAAAAAATAGTTTAAAAATTTATTTTAACATTAAGATTTTTTCAAAAGTTTAAAAACTTCCAGGACTTGTAGTGGGTCAAATATATCTATTTATATATTAGGACAAAATTCATTTTTAAAAAAAATTTTAAAAATTCAGAGAATTTTTTGAACAGCATACATATATACTTTTAAAAAAGGAAAGCGATAAAACTAAAAAAAGTAATAAATACTTGCTCAAATGTATAATAAAAGCAAATTTTATACAAAAATAGAACAATAAAAGGTATTATTTTTAATTTCACAACTTCTTTGTTTAGAACAAATTTTTAACAGTTTAATGCATTAATTTATTAATGGAGCACTGAACAACTCACAAAAGTTGGGATAAGCAAAAAATTAAAAAGCACTGATCATTAAAATTTGTAAGAGTTCAAGACTTTTCTGAAACAAATAATTTAGTAGATGATCCCTTAATTCACAATTTAAAATTTATCTAATAAAATTACCATATTTTTGATTGAAATCAATCATTTATAAAACCAGATGAAAGAGAAGATTTAATACAATAATTGTGAAACTATAAAACTACACATTATAGTATTTGTTACTACATTTGCTGAAAATAATAAATAAGTACATGAACCCTGAATTCACAACCATAAAAGTTTGATAACACAAAATGGTTAACAGAATAACTTTTTTATAAAATGACAGAATTCCCAAAAAGCTTAGAACAATGATTTCTGTAGGCAAAGCTATATGCCTGAACACTGTATGTAATTGATAGACAAGTTTGAATAATTGGATTTTGCTAGCATTAATAATTAAAAAAGGATGCTGGATCGAAAAATGGAATCTTTCATTGGTTAATTTAAAACCTTCATTTGTATAAAAAGAAATATTGTGAACACACACAAAAATCAGGAATATTACGACAAAAAGCTATAAAATATAAACACAATATTTTTTATCAGAAAAATCAGGACAACAAACGAACTTCTAATCATATGGTTCATTGCTGAGTGAGGTACAAAATGATATAAAAGATTGAATTGAATATTAAGTTTCAATAAGAGTCAGAATTAGCTATACCGCCTTTAACGTAAACAGCATCAAATATTCAATGTAAAATATAAAAAAAGTATTAGGAACTAAATTTGAAAGCAAAAAAAGAAAAAAGAAGAAAATCTCTGGGATGCCTTGGGGTGATGAGAGCAATGCTTGTACAAAAAAGTGAATATGTTATTAATTTTATGCACTGAGAGATGAAATACATAGAGAAAGAATATGATAGTACTCACACTAAATTTATGTTGTGCTGTTGATGTCATAAAACATTTTGGCATCACAGAACATCTTTTGCCCCTCCCATGACTGCCATAATCATTCATTTTGTTTTTAGTTTCAGTTTCATTTAGTCTAGTTCATTTTATCTTTACTGAAAGTTGAATTCCTAGCCTGGTGTCCGATAACGAAGATGACGTGGCAAATGAACTCAATGATGAATTACAACGTTTATTTTGTTCCGAAAGTGAAGAATCTGATTATGATGGATTTGATTAAATATAAGATGGGAAATATTTGAAAAATAAATAAAAAGTTGGTTATTTATTTTTATTTTGTGATAGTTTATTTTTCATCGCATACACATTCTCAAATTATGATTCTCAAAGGTTACATATGTTTCTTCCCTAAGTTAATATCATTCTCAATTCTTTCATTTTATAATAGGTGTATATAAAAAAAGTTTTATAAATAATAATTGTTTTTAAGTATAGATTTTATGTTTTAAAGATTATAATTTTTTAAGTGTATTTTCACATATGTCAAACTTGATAAGAATCAATGTGGGGCCCACTATTCCGCATTTTTAAAGATTTTACCTTCTTTCTTTTAACTGTGAATAACTTAATCAAATTTGTAGTACTTCTTATTAATATAATTGAGTAAATCTAGTTTGATTTCACACTTTATTGTATGATAATGAATAAAAAATGGAAGTGCGGCCTTTACGCCAGTGCGGTGTATCTGCCGGTAATTAAATTCATTCTTATTAATTTATTAAATATGTTCAATTATGTTATAAATAAGTTTTAACAGTGACAAATGAAAGACAAGTAGGAATTCGATTTCCTTCTTGCATGTGAATTTTATTTTTGATACGAGACTTTCTTATCTCAATGTGTAAACAAAGTAAATAGATGATAAAAAATAGCTCAAAAAACAAAAAATTTGCAATTTTTTATAACAGGTTGCATGAAGTAGACATAACGCTAAAACAGGCTGTTTTTTAGACTTTTTTCATCAGAGTCAAACTTATAAAATATATTTCTTATAGGGGAGAGTCGGGTAGCCCCGCCCACTTAAGGATTATTGCTTATATTTCTGAATAAAATTGAGTAATAATCAATATTTTTGTATGTTTCTATTGTTTTATCATCTAATTAAATAATGCAAAAAGAATAAACCAAAAAAAGAATAGCTTAACTTAAAAAAATAGAAATTAAAAAAATTTGACTACTGTATTCAACATATTTTCAAAACTATTGTTTACCATGTTACCAGCTGCATAAATAAAACTTTGAAAATAATCTTTTTTCAATATACTAATTAATGCCCGATGGCCTATTGACTTGAAAAAATATTCTATACATATGAAATTGACAGTGGGCGGGGGTACCCGACACTCCCCTAAGTTTTAAAATATTTTTCACTGATAAACCTTTTTCCTTTACTTCAAGTTCACATTTTATGACATATAACATAAGCAACTACAACTTTCACTACCAGTACTGTGCATGGTAATAAACATGTTTTAGTAGTTAATAGACATTTTATAATTTGTTGTAGTATCATTACTTGTAGAATACTATTAAAAAGCAATACAGTGTTTTCACTAAGCGCGAGAACGCGGGAATCTCGCATATATTTTTCTTTTCTCGCATTAAAAAAATATTAACGCGAGAAGTTCACGCACTCTATTCATCAATTTTAAAGTGCGGGAATCTCTCGAATTTTGGAAAAAATTTCGTCTTACGCCATTTTGAAAAAGACATGAAAACAGCTACGGCAAGTGTTAAGAAAAAAAATAATTCTTGTGAAATAAGTTGTTTAAAGTTAACTCTATTTTTAGCTGTTAATGAATTAACAAACTCTCTCATCAACAATTTACAGCAATTTGTAAAAGTTGAAGTCTGTGAAAACTATGCTGGAAGACCTAACAAGAAGTATGAACATGGAAATAACTTTAACAAACTTCACTATTCTGTTACAGAAATAATTCAAAAGTCTATGCTGACAGATGTAGAGGATAGGAAAATGTGTGCCCAATGCTACAAATTTAATTAGTGATTCTGAATAGTTCAGCATCTGTTGCAAGGTCATTTAGCACCCAAACCCGAATTAAAATTAAATATTGCAACATATTGACTGATGAGCATTTGAGCAACCTAATGAGAATAGCTGATGAAAAAGTAGATAGAGAACATTTTCCATATGCAATGAAAATATTCAACGGTTTAGAAATTAGAAAATGATAAAAATGTATTATAAATTAAAGAATTTTTTTTTCCAAGTCTATTCATGTTTTTTTTTTAATTTTTAGAAATCTCACTCTGTTTTTGAGAAAGGGTGAGAAATTCTCTCCCATTTTTTTTTTTTCTGTAATGAAAACACTGCAATATAAACCAAAATGTTTAAAATTGAACATTTGAAGAAAAATACTATCAAATATAAACATATTTAATAACAATAAAGTTTGTAGTAACTTACCGGGACTTGTAGAAAAGTTATATGACTGCATGTTGTTGTTCATTAAACCTTTTAAGAAGAAATTGCATTAAAAAGAAATTAAAATTGCTTTAAACAAATTGCAGAAAAAAATTTAAATTTGAAATAGCTCATAAATGTGAAATAGCTTAAAATAACTACATGTTGAAGAAAAAAAATGATCTACCTGGACTTGAAGAAAAATTATTTGGCTGCATACTATTGTTCATTAAACCTTGTAAAGGAAAACCTCTGCTATTCTGAGAGAAACCTGTTCTATTTGCCATAGCTGCTAGAGAGTTTACACCTCTAAAGGAAAAAAATAATATATTACAAATTAGAAAATTTAAAAAATGAACTAATATTCATAAAACTTAACTTCTTAATAGACAAATAACATTAAATTGAATTGTTAAAAAATTATGTTTCCGTATTTAAGAATCAGTAGAGTTTACCGTAAAACTTAAAATACACAAATAAGTAAGAAATTTTTTTTTAGCATTTTGACTGGGGAAAGAATAACAAAAGATAGAATCAGAAAAGAGAATTCAAGAATGGTTACCTTATGTATGTTAATGTTAGGAAAACAAAACAAAAAATGGTTCCTCTTATAATTTATAGCATAATATGAAATTGGATTTTAATTGTACAATTTTGGGCATGTATACAAATATTTAATGATAAATAATGAAATATATAATATACATACACATTAAACATAGAGCTCCTATCCCGTTTACTAAATGAATCATCAGATGATGGCATATTTCTATAAAGAGAAATGACAAATGAACACACTAACTTTACTAATACATTTTTACAAAGTTTAATGAAGCAATATGAACACAATGAAATAAAGAAAAGTCAAATAAGTCACCAATAGCTTTAACAGAGTTATAAAATTAAATTGACAAAATATCATTGAATTTACAATTGCAACCAATTATTTCATAAAAATGTTGAGAAACCATTTAATTTGAGAAAAGATTTTAAGGACTTTAGAAAATTAAGAAATTTATTTTCTAAAGTCCTTAAAATCTTTATATATATTTAATCTTAAAATATTATTACATTAGAAAATTAAGAAAATTAATAGAAACATCTTTTGTCATTTAAAACTAGTTTATTTTATAACGAGAATGAATGGGTGTTGACCATAGCATGTTTTTAAAATGGCACTTTATTTGTTTTTTCACTAAGCTCTTATTTTCAGAACTGATGATTGCTTAAATATTTATATTTGAAAATAGGAACTTCGCACTTACAGTTTAGAATAGCAGTCATTTATGTTTTAATGTATTTTATTTGTTCTTTTTTAGCAATGTGATTTAAACCGAAATAACGAACTTTATTGTTTTTAAAATGCTAATTTTATACTAAACTAGTGTCTAATAAGTAAAGTAAAGGGCAGAAATGTATTGTAATGTAATATTTTAGCCAAATAAACCAGAAAAAAAAAGTAGAGATAATCATTTAAGTAAATCAAAAGTAAATCATTTTTAGTAGAGAAGACCTCAAAGAACCATTTATTGTTCAAAAAAAGGAATAAGAAGAACTATTTATAGTTAAAACCATTTATATACAAGCATCACAATAAATCAAAGATTTTCATACTTGAACTTAGTATTGCATTTGATAAATGTAAAAGTAAACTCTATCAATCTTTACTGAAACAAGAATATCATTAAAACCATACCCTCCTAAAGGCCCAATTCCAACTATCCTTTTCATATCTTGCGTTAAAGTTCTTTGACTTGGAAGTGCTCGAGTTCCCATGAGAATATTCCTGCTGAAAGACACCAATTTGATTTTATAAAAAAAATAACATTCAATTATTTTATTTACGACTTTTTCTACACCACAACTTTTAATGCCTTTCAAATATTAAAACAGTTTAAGTATTGAACTGAATTAATATTTGAATAGAGAGATATCTTTATTATCATTTTAAATAATAAGTACAGAAAAAATTTAAAAATTTCAGTTTTTAGAAAAATAATTTTAAAAAATTATAAATTTTTTTAAGCTTTCTAGATTGAACAAAGAATGTCAATCTAAATTTGATTTCACACAAAATTTTCTTTTTCAATATTATATTTAAAAAATAAAGAAAAGAAAAAAAACAATTACTGAGTAACCATTAGGACTGCTAATTGCATCATTTCCTTCATGATAGAAATATGATAAACGTGTGTTTAAAAAAAAAATGTCTTTCAGGTAACTTTACATTTTAGCATGGTCAAAATGAATTTAAAATTAAATAATCGCTATTCTGTGTGTTAATCTGAAATTTGTCAGATACTTAAGGAAAAAATTATAGCAACTAGGGACTACAATTGGCCTACTTTAAAACTTAAATGTTATTGTCTCCTGTCAGTTTAAATAATTAGTAATGACAGAATAAATCATTTTATATAATAAGAAATTCGGTTGTAGTACTTAGATTCACCACAATTATCTTTTAAAAAAAAGTAAAGCATTTCCTTTTGTAGGCCAAAGGTTTCATGGAAGTTAAGGCTCCACAATTCCATGGTCAATGGCATAATTGTGATCAGTATTTCTCAAAGATCAGTATTCCTTTCCCAGACAAGATGATGCCTTTACTTCCCAGCGATATGAAACCGGGTGGGCTTCAAACTGCAGCTAAGAATTGAACCACTGAACCATCTCAGTAAACTAGTATCTCTTACTAGTTCCAAACATATATAAAAACATTAGTTAGATCCAGATATTGTCCAATAAACTATACTTTAACTAAAGATGAATTTGTGTTTTTCAAAATTTTACAGACTGTTTAACCAGAGTATGTTCACTAGCTGTGAATGAAAGATGAGGACAACTATGCAGACTGCTGAAAAAAAGTTTCCTTTGCAAACACTCTTTTACGTGGGTCGAGAGATTTTCATATACCAATCTATTGCTACTGCTATCATCTGAGCAAACAATAAACCAGTATGATAATTATATAAATTTTCATTCATTATGTAATATTTATTAATTTATGTAAATGATGACAAGCACACAAAGTAAAATTTAGAAGCAAGTTATTATAACAAGTTTCCGAATTAAATTGATAACCAAAGCAACAGCTCATTGTGCAGGTAAAATAATAAGAAAAATTTTAATATAAAGACAGTGCATCACAAAATAAATGTAAAAATAACATTAAAATAAAGAATAAGTGGGATATTACCTTTCTTCTTTAGCACCAAAAGACTGAGATGAGTACCGATTTGGTGAAGGTTGTTGTGGAGGGATACTATTGGGAAGACACTGAGAAAAATTTGGCATCCCTGAACTTGTCGGTGTTACATGACCTTGAACATGACTACCATTTCCAGTTGACCGAGAAGGGAATTGCTGACTGGTTAAACTTCGAGGTGTTTGTTGTAAAGTTGGTGTTCCCATACCTTTCAAAATAAAATCATCATTCAATTTAATACTTTATAACATATCTGACAATAGCAATTGAAAATTAATGCTACAGGGCCATTCCGGTGGTTACACTCTGAAAAAAAATACCCTTTTTTATCACCAAGGATAACTTAATAAATGTCAAAATTAGCAACATTTTTATTAAAAATACCATTTAAATCTTTAACATAAAAAAGGTGAATTAGTAATGGAAAAAGTCATAAATAAGAACACTCAACCCAAACCTTTATCTTATTTTAAATACATGATTCTCATGAAATTCCTTAATTTTTTTCTTTTCCTAATTTCAACATTATCATAATTTAGCTTACAAGAAAAAAAACGTAGTTTATACCATATGTTAACAGAGAATTATTTACAAGGGTAGAAATTAAAAAAGCTTAAAACTAGTCTGCACTGAACTAGTATAAACTGATTTTAAATTGAAAATTAGAATGTGCAATGTTCAAATTACAATGAAATATATTTTGGACATAAACACAGATCAAAACATGAAACAAAAACAGCATATTCAGGGGTCTGTTGAGGAGAAATTTGGGTCCGTTAACGGACCCTTCACAAAATATCTTTTCATAAAAAAGGACCCTTCACAAAATAATTTATCTTTTAATCGGACCCTTCACAAATTTGTTTATCTTCATTATTGTTTTGTTAATCGAATAAACTCTTCTCGGGGGGGGGGGGAAGACAGTTCTAACTAAGTTTCCCTAAGTTTAAATTCCAAATGTAGTATTCTAAGAAAATATTTCTACTTTTACAAACATCGTGTGCACATTCTTATCAATATTAAATCATAATTTTTTTTGTAAATAAATAATTGATCAATTTATATTTATTCATAAAATTAATTTATAGAATATTATGTAAATAAAAATTAATTTCTGGAAATTTTTTAAATAAGATATTATAAATTTAAGAATTGTTTAAGTTTACTTAATGGATAACACATTAAAAGTGATACATTACAAAGTTGTTATTTAAAATATGTCAATTGAAATTATTAAAAATGTGAGTGATTTTGTTTCCATTATTCGTCTGAAATGAATATTCTGTGTTGAGCAGTATCGGCTAAATACCAAATATTTGTGTGTCGCATCTCTAATTTAGAAGCAGCAATTATTGAGCAGAATCTTATATCTATTTACAATTTAAAAACTTCTTGTAAAGGTTTTTCACAATTTTACAAAAACAGGACCTTTCACAAAATGTCTGGACAGACCCCTGATATTATCCCTTTACGTTGGTTGCTGGACCGTGTGATCACTGATAATTATTTTATGGCAGACCAAGTCAAGTTTCAGAGGTCTCAAATCAACAGGTCACTTTTAATTTTGAACTCTGATTATTTCATTTAAGTGAATAGCGTGATTTTATAAGTTGAGTTTATAAGAAATCTGACAGCTGCACATCACATTAACTTCCATTTCTGCTAAAAAGAAGTTTCCTGGGCCAGAAAAATACATCTGAATAAGAATGAAATCCAAAGAAAAAGCTTACAAAGAAATATAAATTAAATAAATCAGCAGCTAAAATCAATATAATCAACCTCAAAATTCAATTAAATCAGCTATAAATTCAGAATTAGATGTTGCTGGTTTATTCTAGACAGGAGCAAACAAGAACCAATAGTGCCACTGAATTTTAAAATAATGACCAGAATTATCCCTAAGCGTTTCTTTGAAGGGTGGCCAGCCCTGCCTGCTCTTTGATCCCTATAAATGCACCCTCTTTGCTCTTTTTGCAAAAATAAGCCTCCATCCCTTAAAAACACTGCCTTTTTATTCTGATCCATTTTTAAGAAAAATTGACTAACTATTAAAATAATACTTACACACAAAAATTAATTATGTCTATAAGTTTAATCCTGCTTACTATCACAAATATTTACTTTGTTAGGATTATTCTCAACTGACTAAATTTTTGTAAGTTTCTCTTTTTTCAAGGGGGTATATAAATAATTTTTTTTAGTGATTTTAAATTTTAAAATTATCTCTTAAATAAATATCTTTTTCTTTAAAAAAATTTACCTTTAAATGTTCATTTTCTAATAATTTTCAACATAAATTATAGAAAAAATCTTTTAAGCTGTTTATCAAAAAATAATATTTTTAGTTAACTTTTTTTGGGAAGAAAAATATATGCACAGAGATTGTCTGTTGGCATGCCTTCAATTATTATTTATAAACTACAAATTTTCCTCTTATTTAAATAATGAGAAAAAATTACTTTTTGAATATAGGCATAACATTTTATAAGATGGTAACTTCAAAATTATTGAGGATCAAATTCATTTATTACATAATATTATACATTTTGATAAATTTTTATGGTGTTAAGTGGGTGTCATTCGAAACTCAAAGTGCTTTATTCTGTAAGGAAGCATGCTGCCCTTCTTTATTCCTGGGGCAAATTCTGCAACGACCATTAATTAAATGAACATTATAAAATTGAATTTTGTATGGCACTATCAGTAATAAAAAAAAAACTGAAAATTCAGATTTTATTAATTAAAAGAAAGGTAAAATTCTACAATAAAATATTCTACAACACAGATATTATAATACATAAATTCTACAATACAAATATTTTAATTATTTCTGAAGTAATTCCAGTCCCAATTATTTCTGATAGTTGAGGTCCTTTTGTATTTGCTTTCAACAGGTTTAGAACTATTATACAAAAAAAAAAATTTCATTTCTTTTTTAAATTAATATTATATATATATATATATATATATATATATATATATATATATATATATATATATATATATATATATATATATATATATATATATATATATATGTGTAATATAGAATTTCTCATGCGAGTCATTCTATATTAACAGACAAGCTTAAAACAGATGTTTCTTATCAAGTTTAAGATGTAGAATTCGGTCTCTCACAAAGAGCCATAAAAAGTCAAGATAAACCAGATACGGCCAGATAAAAGATTCTTTTCTGAAGTTAATGAGCAATAATTCGTCGAGGAAATGCACATTGAGATCGTCTCAAAAAACCTCCCAGAACCAGAACGGTGGCAGCGCACACAGGTAACATAGGTAATGAAGCAGCGGATTTAGCGGCTAAAGACGCAGCAGCAGGTCATGGGATTCCCAGCGGTGTTCTGCTTCCACCATCGAGCCTAAGAAATAAACTTAAAACCATCACACAAAAACTTTGGCAAGCATACTGGGACGAAAATGAAAAAGGCTATGCAACAAAATCATATTACCCTAAAGTCGACATAGATCGACTTATAGGCCATCCAGCAGCAATACAATTCCTTACAGGACATGGCTTCTTCCCCTCATTCCTACACAGGATGCAGCGAATAAACACAGACACATGCCCATGCGATGACACAGGCACCCCAAGTCACTACCTACATGACTGCCCACTAACTGAAGCGTACCACCTCAAAAAACCCAATGAACAAGGCAGAACGATATTTGCAGACAGTTTCAAAAACAAGCATATTATGCAAAAACTAATAAATATACTAGAAATAACCAGGAACATCACAGACAATATGTCATAAACCTAATAATAACTTTGTAAAAATACTGACATCAAAAATCTCTATGACTAACATTGATACATAGTCCCAAAACATAACACAAACAAAACACGCATATCCCACAATCAACCACGGACTGGCTCACAATGGCAGCCAACGTGGTTGATCACCACACACGCCTCACCACTGACCCTGCTCCTAGATACTGGGGGCAAGCAGTGTGCCAGGAGCTTCTCAGCTACCCGTGATGGCTATAAATGTTTAAAAAAAAAAAAAAAGTGGTGGTGGATGAGTCAGCCAACTTAATTACTAACGTTTATAATTCACATTCCACCAAAGCACTGTCTCAACTACCACTACTACTAAAAATAGGTAAAACACAACATGAACAAAACATACATACCCCACAATCAACCACGGACTGGCTCACAATAGCAGCCAACGTGGTTGATCACCACACACGCCTCACCACTGACCCTGCTCCAAGTCCCTGGGGGCAGGCAGTGAGTCCGGAGCTTTTCAGCTACCCGTGATGGCCATATATGTTAAATGTATATATAAAAAAAAAAAAAAAATAAAAAATAATAATAATAATAAATAAATTATATATATATATGTGTATATATATATATATATGTGTGTGTGTGTATATGCATATGTGTATGTGTGTATATATATAATATATATAAAAAAAAAAAAAAAATAAATAAAAAAAAAAAATCGCTACTAGGCCGGGATAGCCTGGTCGGTGGGGCGCTGGGCCCATGTCCAAGTGTTCGTGAGCTCGGTCCCCGCCGGCTGAAGACTCCCCGTGTAGTAAATGGTGACTGATGCACGTTAAATCTGTCGAGTCTCAAAGTCCTCCATGTTCCCATAACAAATCAATACCTCTGGGGGTACCGATCCAGCAGTTTCCTTGTCTTCTGGATTGGTTCAAAATTACAAGGCTACGGCGTTGAACATTAGTAGTCGTAAACCCAAAAATTGGGTCGGCTGTTCAACGGCGGTCATAAAATAAAATAAAAAAATACTTCATATAGTGGGCCGGGATAGCCTGGTCGGTAGGGCGCTCGGCCCATGTCCAAGAGGTCGTGGGTTCGACCCTCACCGACCGAAGACTCCCCGTGTAGTAAATGGTGACTGATGCACGTTAAATCTGTCAAGTCTCAAAGTCCTCCATGTTCCCATAACAAATCAATACCTCTGGCGGTACTGATCCAGGAGTTTCCTTGTCTTCTGGATTAGTTCAAAATTACAAGGCTACGGAGTTGAACATTAGTAGTCGTAAACCCATGAAATTGGGTCGGCTGTTCAACGACGGTTATAAAATAAAAGAAAAAAAATACTTCATATAACGTAATAAAATGCCTTTTCTTTACTGAATAAGACTAAGTCTCTTCAATTATCAAGCCTTTAAAGGTGTAACATCACAAGCCGGCAGTGGCAAAGTAATTTGTTTGGAAGTAATGGCCGCAGAAATAAACAACAAAGAACATACCCATCGTTTCTCTTCAAAGAAAAGACCAGGGAATGATAAACCTTCCGAAAAAGAAGATGGAAACAACTAATATGTCAACAAGTTCCGAATGATGGGGTGAAAAAGTTCCCTCCGTATAGTTCCCTTGGAAGAAGAAGAAAATAGATAAAAATGCAAGTGGGCCATCAAATCAACGAAAAAAGAAACTTTATCGTTCTTCTAAAGTCGAGAAACAACCACCGTAAAAGAAATTATTAGGTAACAAATAAATATCCATATCCATTCTACAGTTCACCGCCACATCTGGATCAAATAACCACCTGGAGAATTTCAACTGCTTAGAATCCCCAACCCCAAGAGAAGAAATGATACATCTTTTTACACCGGCATTCACCGTCTATGTGTGGACAAATAAAAGAACATTAAAGACTAAAATATGGGAGACATCTCATCTGGATGGAGAATCTGGATTTCCAACTGCTCAGAATCAGAAATGAACACTTTCTTAATAACTCTAAAGAGGTAAACATGACGAAGCAGCTTCACGTTAAATGTTTAAGTTAAACTTTTTAATTTATAATTATTAATGTGCAATAGGGCATCAATACACTTCATTCTTCTAAATGGGTAAGTCATTTTTATGAAAAATATTCAATTTCTATAAGAAATTTTTATTTAGTTAAAAGGAAGCATAGTTGTTTCTTAGTATTTAATTGAATATTATGTATAAGTATTTCTTGAAATTATGCTCTTCAGTAAAGTTAATTTTAAAAGAAAAAAAAAGGTTGACAAATTGTAAGAAATGAAAATTCTAAAACATAATGAGCTAAAATGGTACAAAATATTGAGGTATATTATATCAATATTCTCTTATTGTTTGCATTATTTATTTTTTCATTATTATTTCTTGTATTATTATTTGCAAAATTTTTGAAAAAGTTTACATATGAAAATAAGAAAAAAGAAATAAATCATGAGTGTAATATTACTGATAATCATGATAATATTAAAGGAAATTGTGTAATATATAGGGAGCCGAAGTCGATTAATACTAAAAGTATACAAACTTCTAATAATTTTAATAATACTGAAATTTATGCCAATGTAGAAAAAAATAATTCAAATGTAATGCAAAATGAAAATTCAATTGAATTTAGAATAGATTTTTCAGATTTTAAAACAGTTGTTCCACTTTTTAAAGGTAAAAAACATGAAAATATTAAGTGGTGGTTCGAAGTGTTTGAAGATCAGGCTAAAATTTTTAATTTATCTCCTTTACATAAATTTGTATATGCAAAAAGGTGTTTACGCGATAATGCGTTGATACTTCTTCGTAGCCATCCTAATATTAATTCTTTTGCTCAATTGAAAGAATTATTAATCGATGAATTTCTTGTTACCTATAACTCAGCCAAAATTCATGAAATTTTAAGAAATAGGAAAAAGCGTACTCATGAATCAGTGCAAGAATATTTTTTAAAATTAAAAGAAATTGCAAATCAAAATAATGTTGAGGAACAATCTTTAATGAAATATTGTATTAATGGCATACCCGATACAGTAGAAAATAAAACTATATTATATGGGTCAGCTAATTTAAATGAGTTTAAAAATAAACTAAGAATATATGACCAAATGTGCATAGATAGAGAAAAAAATGAAATACATATTAATCGCATACCTTATAATACTCCTAAATTACAAAAGCAAAAGGAGGTTAAACTTCATTTAAGTGATTATAGAAGTAATGAAAATCAGACAATACAATTGGGGTGAGATTTGCCGCCTAGACCTTGTAAATTTTGCGAAAAAACAGGCATACGAAAAGCATATCACTGGGGGCAATCCTGTTAAAATAATCCGGCTATAAATAAAAATAAAGCTGGAACATCAAAGAATAATAAGTATCAATTACTTGTGTCAGGATGCATAGAAAGTGAACAATCCGTACAAAAGGATAAAAAAGAAAAGAAAGATAACTCGAGTTGCATGCAAAAATTAATGCTAAACTTGGATACGGGATCAACGATAAATTTGATATGCAAGCATATTGTATTGAAATGGAATGTTCCCGTTAGAAGCTGTAAAGGGATAATTGTTATCCAAACAAAAGGAAAATTAACACTTGCAAAACAGTGTATTCTTAATTTAAAAATTGGTAATATGGTTAGATCGACTGAGTTTCTAGTACTAAACAACGATCTAAACTATGCCATATTAGGGGTACAATCTTTATGCGATTTTCACATCGTTATAAATTGTGTGAAGCAAATTGTTACCCAGAGAAACAGAAAACTAATCACTTTCTCAACTCTGGAAAATCAAGACTTGACTTTACAAATGATAACTGAAAATCCAATGCAAATAAGTGTTAGTAACAGTAAACAAAAAGAGGATAAAGTTGAGAAAGGGAACATTAAACAAACAATTTCAGAAATAAATATGACAAATAACGTAAACGAAAATAATCGTTGTACGGAAAAAAGAAAAGAAAAAGTTAAGAAGGATCTAAAGATTTTGAATGTTTCTAAGATGAAGTCTGGTAATGGAAACACAATTTATCAGAACGTCATCCACGAAAAAACGGAATCGATCGAAAGTGTGAAAAATTCGGATTTACTCAGAATTCTAAAGGAATATGAGGACATATTTGCGAAAAATAAATATGATGTAGGGAATGTTAGAATAGAACCACAACGGGTGAGGTTGACTTCGGATTTACCGATCTCTTTAAGACCATATAAAACATCTCAGAAACAACAGGAAGAAATCGATAACCAAATTCAGGAGTTATTAAAACATAATATAATAAAAGAAATTTCTTCTCCATATTCTGCACCAGTAACATAAGTATTTAAAAAGGAGGAAAATAAAAAAACTCATTTATGTGTAGATTTTAGAAAATTAAATCAGGTGACGAAGTCGGATGCTGAACTGTTACCTCTCATGGAATCTTTAATTGATAAATTAGCTCCAAGTTCTTATTATTCCTCTATTGACCTGGTTTCTGGTTATTGGCATTTACAAATCCACCCAGAAGACACAGAGAAACTAGCATTTGCAACACACAATGGCTTGTACGAATGGTTACGTTTACCTTTTGGTTGGAAAAATGCCCCAAGCATTTTTCAAAGAACTATTCGTAGAATCCTTACTAAACATAAAATTAAATTCGCTGCAAATTATTTTGATGATATAATTATTTTTTCAAACAGCTATTCTGAACATTTAGATCATATTAAGCAAATTTTTGATATATGTAGACAAGAAAATATTAAATTAAAATTTTCTAAATGTTCTTTTTTGCAACAAAAAATTGACTTTTTGGGGTATGAAATAACAAACGGCACTGTTACACCAAATAATAGTAATATTGAAGTTATAAAAAAATTAAAACCTCCTACAAATGTAAAATATTTGCAAAGATTTCTGGGATCCATTAATGTTTATAACAAATTTATAGATAAATATGCAGCTATTCGAGCTCCATTAAATAATTTGTTAAAAAAGGATACTAAATGAATATGGACAGATGAATGTCAGAAATCTTTTGAATCTCTTAAATCAGCTTTAAGAAGTAAACCAATATTAAAAATATTTAATCCTTCTCATGATTGTCATATTTTTGTTGATGCCAGTACAAATGGTATTGGAGCTGTACTTAAACAATGTGATGAATCTGGTGTTCTGTATCCCGTAGCGTTCCACTCCCGCTCATTAAAGAATTATGAAAAGAACTATTTTATCACTGAGCTGGAATGTCTCGCTATTGTGGACACATTAAATAAATTTCATCATTATCTTTTTGGGAAAAAATTTACGATACATACGGACCATGCAGCTCTCCTTTGGCTTAAAAATGTTAAAAATCTTAAAGGACGATTATTTCGCTGGTCCTTACACCTTAGTATGTATAATTACGTTGTAAAATATACAAAAGGTAGTACAAATATAGGCAGATATGCTTTCCAGAGAAACACCAGATTCAAATGTAAATGTAAACAATCATGGAAGTCAAGTATCACATCTTTTGCAATTAAATGAAATTATAGATGCTCAAAAATGTGACAACTTAACTGGAAAATTTGTAGAAATTAATAATGCATTATGCCATCGTAAAAAAGGATTTACTAAAATTGTAGTACCTTTTTCATTACGATTAAAATTACTCAAAATTGCTCATGAAAAATTTGGACATCCTGGTATTCAAAAATCATTAATTTATTAGCTCCGGTATATTATTGGCAAAACATTACTTCTGATATCACTAAATTTATTAAACATTGTCACATATGTCAAATGAATAAGAAACCACGACAAAAAAGATTTGGGCTATTACAATCAATGTCTCCTGTTGATAAACCATTTGATTTACTTGCAATTGATAGTGTTGGTGGTCTTAATCATTATAATTCCAAAAACAAATATTTGACCTTAATTATTGATCATCTTACGAGATATATATGGGCATTCGCTTCAAAATCTATTACAACAGAAACTTATACGACTTTCCTTCATCAAATTTTTCAAAATCATTTTTCAAATATCTACAAATCTCTTAAGTGATAGAAATGCAGCTTTTACATCTTCGCATTTCAAAAAATTTCTTAAGCATCAGAAAGTTAAACAACTTTTAACTACAGCGCATAGGCCTGAAACTAATGGCAAAGTAGAGAGATTAGGACAAACAATAATGACACGCTTAAAATGTAAAATTAATGAAAATTCTTCTAGGATACCGTGGCCTAAATTATTAAAAGAAGTTGTTCAGGAATATAATTTAACTCCTCACTCAGTTACGGAATTCCCACCGGCATATTTATTAAATGGCATAGTTCCATATGAAAATCCTTTAAAAGAGGATATTTATCCTCCAATTGAAGAAGCTAGGAAAATAGCTATCGAAAACACAAAACGATACCACAAGAAAAATAAAGTTTATTACGATTCTAGATTTGTAGATATAAACTTTTCACCAGGTGACACAGTCATGTATGAAGAGTTTAAATATTTAAACTCTTGAACTAGAAAACTTTCTCTAACTTTTAGTGGTCCTTATAGCATCATTCAAAAGATGTCTGATGTAAATTATGAAATAAATAAAAAGAATAGTTATACTAAGGCAAAAACAGAAATTGTACATGTTTCAAAACTAAGGAAATATTATGAACCAGAAAAATTAAAACTGAATCATGAATGAAATTTATTAAGTAAAAAATATAAATATTAAAGAGTAAAACAAATATATGAGTTGTTTTGCATTATATAAATTTAATGATATGAAATTGTTATGCACATAGTTCGTTTGAACATGTGACCTTTTTTTTTTTTGACAGAAGAACTGACCCCTCAAAATTTCAACAACGGGTGTGTTTACCCGCATTCAAAATAAAAATGGGGCGATATTTCTCATATGGTCTAAACATAAACAAATAATATTTTTCATTGTTATATATTTTGAGATAGGATCTTCCATATCAATATTGCGGAGATACAGAACTGTTTTCCTCTTTTTCGGGACTACAGCTTTGTATCCAGTAACAAGCCCTTAACGATACTAGAATCTTAAATTCTAGAGTAACGTCACATTTGTGTTCTTTTCTTATTTATTTTCATTCACTTTGAAAATAATGAATTCATGTGAATAATGAAATTCTTTATATGTGTTTTTAAGTTTATTATTTTTAATTTGTTCTCTTTATATTAACTTAAAAGAGAAAAAGATTCTTCACTTACAGCATTTTGTGGTGTTACTAACTAGAATTTTTCAAAAAAAAATAAAAATATTGAATAATATTAGAGATTCTAATTCTTTTTGTATGTGTTTATGTAGGCATAAATTTTGATGCATTACTTATAAAAAATATTTTGATGTAAGCATTACATAATGTTATACAATAGGTATGCATGTTTGTTGTACATAGCTTTTACTTTACATTGGTTATGTTTATTTTGCTTAAATGTTTTTATTTGAAAATTGAATGTGAGTTTTGTTATGATTTCATTGAAAATTCTGATGGAAGGGGTGGGTTGCAAGTAATTAAGCATAAATTTTCCCCTAAATTCCAAATTTAATATGAAAGGAAACTTCTTGGAGAGGGGGGATGTAATATAGAATTTCTCACGCGAGTCATTCTATATTAACAGACAAGCTTAAAACAGATGTTTCTTATCAAGTTTAAGATGTAGAATTCGGTCTCTCACAAAGAGGCATAAAAAGTCAAGATAAACCAGATAAGGCCAGATAAAAGATTCTTTTCTGAAGTTAATGAGCAATAATTCATCGAGGAAATGCACATTGAGATCGTCTCAAAAACCTCCCAGAACGGCGCTAGCCGGTAAGCGAATCAAAATCTCTAAATTTTATCAATTGAATGAAGTTTCATTGAGATAAGAAGATCCTTGCAACCACTTCCTCTCAGACCCTCACTTTAAAACCTCGGGACCACCAAAATTGTGTGTCTTTTCCATATTTCTCATGGCTAGATAAATCTGGGCCAAATCCAAACATCACAGCAATGGGGAAACCATTATTGTACATCGCCAACGAACACTGTTTTCAATACTTCATATAACGTAATAAAATGCCTTTTCTTTACTGAATAAGACTAAGTCTCTTCAATTATCAAGCCTTTAAAGGCGTAACATCACATATATATATATATATATGAAATAACATTGAATCATTTCGAATTACATACAAGCATTAAAAAATATTCAATTTAGACAAATTTTCCTTAAACTATAAAACTAAACTAAAATTGTAGCTTACCTAAAGCATTATTAGCACTTTGGCCATACCCAAATGGATGCGAACCTGCACTGGACATGACCTAAAATGAGATTGATGTAATTATAATAGTCACAAATACTAATAAAGATATTTTTTCTTATAAGCAAACAAATATTCTAATCATCAGTAATATAACATGTAAGACCAATTAAATGAATTTTAAAAACCTTAGTATTATGTTATTAAGTATGATTTTTATATTATGATGAATATATAATAGCAAATGTTTCTTTCTGATATAAAAACGTACAATAAAATTATATTGAATTATTCAAATTCTCCCTAAAAAGTAAAAAGGTGAACAAGACCAAAAATTTTAAATATAACTTACATTCATGAAAGTCACAATAAATACATAAAATAATTTGACTTATACTAATATTTTAATTGTAAATGCTTATTATCATAACCAGAATTTCATTTCAGATGGAGTTTAATTTTTAATTCTTAAGCACCTTGTTTAGAAAAGACAAAATTTCTATTGCAAATTTTTTACATTTATTTGTTCAGCTATGCATAAAGATATTTAAGTAAAGGAGGATTAATTTTATAATCATCAAATATGAAATAACACAAGAACTAAAGAAAAATAGTTGTCAGGATTTATTTAAATTTCAGTATATATCACATTTATTTCCTTAAAGATCATTAATAACTAACATTGTATTTTAAATCTAGTTTTTTAATATGATACAAGTTAATTTCACATTTAGTTTAATAATCAGATATTTAAAATATGCTACAAAATTATTTTATTATATATATAACCTTCTTAAACTTGGCCCTCATCCTAGCAATTTTTAGCAGTCAATTTTTAACAATTTTATCATTTTTTTCCTTTACTTTTCTCATGTAAAATAGTAGTTTTTGACATGAAAAAAAAAACTGTCAATACATATATTAAAAAAGAACTTAAAGTTAAATTAATTTAATTAGATTCAATTGTAATTAAATCACTTTATTCTTTAAATTTACTACTTTACAGGTTATAAAAGCACTGTAAACTGTATATGTAATATTTTGCACAACAAATTTCACATGAACAAGGTTGGAGGGGTGCTTTTAATTTAAACTTCCTTTTTTCAAAAATTAAAGCATTTTTATGTTAAATTAAGGGCAACTATATTACAAAAAAATTTTATAAAAACTTATTATATAGATTATTAAATTTGCTTTTAATTAATAACTCTAAAATAATAGTTTTTCTTCGAAAAATATGCTAAAATAATAAAATAAAATAATAATAGAGTGAGTAGAAAAATCCCAGCTTTCATTAGAGCAAAAAACAATACTTTTACTATATTTTTTTGGAGGGAGGCATACCATGTAGTGATTTTATCAAAATGTTTAATCTAAAATTACATCCTATAATAATTGAAGCTTTAAAATTAAAATTATTTGATAGCAGAAATATATATTTTTTTCTTAATTTCATATTTATGTTAGTGATGGGAAGAGTTAAAACTTTTAAACACCAGTCTTGTGTACATAACTTTAAAGACCTCAATGGGTCGGAAAGATCTGAAAAACAACATGGGCACCTTTGGCAAGAAGAACGGTATGTGCATTGAGCCCTTCAATAATTGGAAATTTCAAAAGGTCCCTTGAATATTTCAGACTAGCTAAAGAAGTTTTATCAATTATCAGAATTTTAAATTTAACAAAATATAAAATAAGTTAAGAATTTTTTTTTTTTAAAAATCAATCTTTTTGCAGATATTTAACAGATGAGAAAATTATTTCATGTTTGAAATTTTGAGAACTATTGCTTAACTGAGTATTAAAATATTGCCGTCTCAAAACTTTAATGATGAAAAAATGATGAAACAATAATGAAAAAACAATAAACAATGATGAAAAAATAATATTAAAAAAAGTGTTAGAAGAAAAGACCATAAATGTTAATATTAGCTAAAGAATTTATTCACGAAAAAAAAATCAATTTTTAAAAATAATAACCTTATAAGAATAATTTAAATTGAATAAAATTACTCCATGTTTTATAAATCTTTGGTTTAAATCATAAGACATAGAGAAAAATATTCATGGGTATAAAAAAAAACATAGATTGCATTTTTTATAGACCAGAGAGGAAAGAAATTTTTAAAAAAACAGAGCAATTTAAATAACTTTGAACCAACTCAGTTTTTCCATATAGTTACACAATATAAAAGAATAAAAGTTTAATAAAACAATGAAAAGTTTTAAAAGTATCAATAGGGCATTACAATGAAGGACCAAATAACAAAGTAAGGAATGTGTTATAAATTAAAACGTATATGATAGTTATGAAAATAAAATTTTTAAATATACTGAATAATGAATACTAACTTATCTACAGAATAACCATTATAATGTAGACTAAGGAGAAAACAATAAATTTAAAAATCAAACATAAGTATTTGGAAGCAAGTATCGTAAATTATAAATAATATAAAATCTTTATCAACAAAAACTTTAAATTCACATCAACAACAAATCATATGTAAACATTAGTAAAGCAAAATCAAAGTTATGGTGAATATTTATTTACATATTGTAATGGATACTTAAGTACATGCAATTTCTACCTTTCACTCAATAAAATTGTTTAAAATAAAAAGAAGTTGAATTTTTATTTCCTTAATTCAATAATTGTAATTCGTCAATCAAAATTTCCACTACTCTTTTTCAAATGCCTAAATCAACAACAAACTTGTTTGGAGCAAAACTCTTATGCATTTGTTTAGATTTTAACTCAAAACAGCTGAAAATATAACATGAGAAAATCAGTGAAAACGTCAACAAAACAGGATTTGAAAAAAGAAAAGTTTCATAGAATATTTTAAACACCAATAAGTTACATCAGATTGTCTCCGTTGCGAACATTTCAAGAGATAACAACAAACGAGTTAGGGATATTTATATCAGCAAAAAACGTAATTTGAATAGAATATATATGTTTGATCTTGTGAAATATACTATTGCAAACAACCTGCAGTAAATAAATATCTCCAAACAATGCGTATAATCAACATTTAATGATTAAATTTAAACGTTAGGGAAGTACAATATCGACGAAACATTTAGAAGCATTTGTCAACAAAGAAAAGCGCAGCTTTGAAATTTTCACAATTTTATAGCACATTTCAAAATAACATTATACCTTAATTATTTCTCACTTCTATAAAAAAAACAATCACAATTATTCTGGAAAGAGATATATATACATTTGCTATACAGGCAGACGATGACACTAATACTCTGTTGCCATTTAATTCGGTAAAGCGAAACTATTCGTTTTATTTTCATAGGGTAGAGATCACAAGTAAAATTTCTTTAAAAAATCATGTCAAAAGTGAAGCGACGTGACGTCACTCATCATATTCTACATAAATTGCTTTTATAATTATTTATTAACTTTAAGTTTGTTTTTACTACAACTTTAATTCTTACATTTTAGAATTGCAGTTTAAGATTGTTCTATTATTTTATCTTTGCGTATTTGCATCTTAAATATTTGATGCCGCATTTAACCTAAACTAGTCATGTATAAATTGTAAAGATGTAGATGTAGTTAATTTACGTCGCACTAGAGCTGCACAATGGGCTATTGGCGACGGTCTGGGAAACATCCCTGAGGATGATCCGAAGACATGCCATCACAATTTTGATCCTCTGCAGAGGGGATGGCACCCCTGCTTCGGTAACCCAACGACCTGCACGCGAAGTCGAGCACTTTACGGTAGAACAGTTTAAGGAGGACCAATACCGCACACCCTCGGTCCCTACGCAGACTGATCCAAGTGGTCACCCACCCGCACACTGACCGCAGCCAGTGATGCTTGACTTCGGTGATCTGCTGGGAACCGTGTCTTAACGATCAGTCCACTTCGGGACTATAAATTGTAAATAAATGTAAATAGTAATTATTCTTCAAACCATTCATTACGCTTCACTGGTGACTTTCGGACGTGATTTGAACAACTCAATTGCAACCGTTGAAAAAGCTATGCCTAATACTGGAGATACAGAGTTCGATAATGCAAGTGCTTCTAAATATATTGAAGGCGTCTCAGTAAAGCCTCCTCCGTTTTGTAATGAAACTCCGAAATTATGGTTTGCGCATATTGAAGCCCAATTTAAAAATTGTCATGTTCCGGCCGAAATTACAAAGTACAACATCGCTGTCGCTGCCTTGGAACAGAAAAGTTTGAACACGGTAGGTGATATAGTTTTGTCACCTCTCGAAGAAAATCAATATACCGTGTTAAAGGAAGCACTTATTGCTCGTTTGAGTGATTCCGAAAGTGTTCAACTAAAAAAACTCTTCTCCAAGCTAGATCTTGGCGATAAGCGCCCTAGTCAGTTGCTACGCGAAATGCGAAATTTGGCGATGGGTAAAGTTAATGACAATGTTTTAAAACCACTTTGGTTACAACAATTGCCGCAGCAAGTTCAAGCCATTTTAGCTGTCAGCACTGAAGCTCTTGATAAACTGGCCGAAATGGGAGATACAATTTTAGAAACTTGCGGCAGGTACCAGTACGTTGGCGAATTTTCTGCCAATAGAAATCCAGAAGCGACTAAATCAGAAAGTCTGAATTTATCTACAATATTAGACAAAATTAATGAACTTTCTAAAGAAGTTAGTGAGCTGCGAAGATCACGCAGTACCTCTATAAATAAGAATAATTGTAATCGCCAAAGTTCCAATTATAGGAACCGATCAAATACTAGAGAAGGTATTTGCTGGTACCATCGTCGTTTTGGTAAAAAGTCAACTAGATGCACTAAACCCTGTTCATTTGTTGCTGATTTTGAAAAATTGGAAAACTAATTAGGCCATCGTTGGCGGCGCAAGACGATGGTAACCAGAATTCAAGTCGCCTTTTTATTTATGATCACTCGAGTAAACGAAATTTTCTTATCGATACTGGAGCTGATGTATCTGTTTTACCCGTTTCTTCAAAACAGAAAAAAATTTCTGATCCAAAATTTTACTTGTATGCTGCTAACGCTTCACAAGTACACACGTTCGGGACACAGCGACTTTTCCTTGATCTGGGCTTAAGAAGAAAATTTTGTTGGACCTTTATTGTTGCCGATGTTTCTAAAGCAATAATAGGTGCTGATTTTCTTAAAGAATAAGGACTTTTAGTTGATATTAAAAAAAGAAAATTAATAGATCCTACTACATCTTTAAAATCCTTTGGTCGACTTGTCCATGTTCCGTCAACTAATTTGACTACTGTGTTGTCTAAAACTACTGATCCTAGAATTCACCAACTGTTGAATGAATTCAAAGATATAACAGTAGAACATTCGACAGTCAAAGAAATCAAACATGACGTCACGCATCATATTATAACAACTGGTCCACCAGTTTTTTCAAAACCTAGACGTTTAGCACCCGATAGATTAAAAATTGCACGAAAAGAATTTGAAAACATGATTGAGCAAGGAATCTGTTGGCCATCAAAGAGCGCTTAGGCCAGTCCTTTACACATGGTACCAAAGAAAAATGGAAGCTACAGACCATGCGGTGATTACCGAAATTTAAATGCTGTCACTATACCTGATCGATATACATTGCCACATATTCAAGACTTCAACAACCAATTACATGGTTGTAAAATATTTTCGACAGTGGACTTAGTCAGAGCTTATCACCAGATACCGGTCGAACCTAATGACGTTGAGAAAATAGCAATCTGTACCCCATTTGGTTCCTTTGAATTCATAAGAATGAGTTTCGGGTTACGTAATGCCGCACAAACCTTCCAAAGATTCATCCATACCGTACTTCGCGGATTAGATTTCTGCTTTGCCTACCTTGATGATGTACTTGTGGCTTCCAGAACCGAAGACGAACATCTTTCACATCTAAGACAAGTGTTTCAACGATTTCAAGAAGCTGGTTTGGTCATCAATTTAGAAAAGTGCGTCTTTTTAAAACCAAACATTGATTTTTTGGGACATCATATTTCAGAAAAAGGCCTCAAACCAACTGATGCCAGGATCATAATTATTGCTGAATATAAAAGGCCAAATAATATCAAAGAACTGCGTCGTTACCTTGGTATTATAAATTTTTACCATCGATTTATACCGAATGCTGCTGAGAAATTGGCGACACTTAACAGTTTTCTCAAAGGAAAGAAGAAAAATGATAAATCAATAATAAATTGGATGGAAGAAACTATTCAAGCTTTCGAAAATAGTAAGAAAGAACTATGCTCTGCCACATTATTGGCGCATCCAGATCAAAAAGCGAAATTAGCTTTAATGGTCGATGCATCTGATCATGCTATTGGTGGTGTGGTGCAACAAAATATTTCAGGTGTCTGGGAACCACTGAGTTTTTTCTCCAAGAAGTTGACAGACACTCAAACACGCTATAGCACCTATGACAGAGAGCTACTAGCAGCCTATTCCGCTGTAAAACATTTCAAGTATTTCGTAGAAGGACACAATTTTACGATTTACACTGACCACCGTCCTCTAATTTACGCATTTCTGCAGAAAGGTGATAAAGCATCACCGCGACAAATGAGGCATCTAGATTTTATCAGTCAATTTACAACTGATATACAGCACATTTCTGGTGTAGATAATGAAGTAGCCGATGCACTATCAAGAGTTGAAGAAGTTGCCCTTCCGGAAACGATTGATTTTAGTGCACTAGCCAAGGAGCAAGAAACTGATGAAGAGCTCAAAAATCTTATGAAATCAAACACTAATCTAAAGTTTGAAAAATTACCCGTTTTCGGAACAGATAAAGAAATATATTGTGATATTTCTACAGGAAAACCACGACCTTATGTGACAAAGGAATTTCGAAAAGTAATATTTTCGTCAATCCACAACCTATGTCACCCAGGAGCTCGAGCTACAGCACATCTAGTGACAAAAAAGTTTGTATGGCCTTCAATGAACAAGGATGTCAAAGAATTCACTAAAAACTTTCTATCTTGTCAAAGATCCAAGATACAGCGACATGTGCATAAACCGGTAGGGGAGTATGTACCAACTTCAAAAAGATTCGACGAAATTCATCTGGACATAATTGGACCTTTGATAACTTCCGAAGGACAAAGATATTGTGTAATCCTAATAGACAGGTTTACTCGCTGGCCAGAAGCCATACCGGTGCCTTATATTAAAGCTAACACCGTTGCAGAAGCAATTTATAGTGGTTGGATTTTCGTTTTGGAACACCATCAATAATAATTACAGATCAAGGAAGTCAGTTCGAGTCATCTCTTTTCACCGAACTTGCCCATCTCTTAGGAATCAAGCGAAGGCGAACCACATCTTACAATCCTGCTTGCAATGGGTTTATAGAGCGATGGCATCGAACTCTGAAAAATAGCATCATGTGCCATAATAATCCTCAGTGGACAAAAGTTCTACCTACTGTAGTACTGGGGCTACGCTCAACTTTCAGAGAAGAATTCCAGAAGAATTTCTCCATGAAACACAAGCATCTACTGACATTTCTACTTTTGCTGATCAACTACGAAAATATTTCTCTCAAGTTAGGCCTGCTCCACCTTCACGACATGGAAAATCTCCCATTTTTGTGACAAAAGATCTTAACACTACTTCTCACGTATTCGTACGAACTTACGCCGTCCGTCCACCACTTCAACCCCCATATGAAGGACCTTTTAAAGTAATTTCCAGAAATAAAGATTACTTCACACTATCAATAAAGGAAAAATCCAGAAATATCTCCATTAATCGTTTAAAACCATGCTTCACGGAACAGTCTGCAGACTTGAAGGACAACGCCTCTTCTTTCAATTCAATACCCACAGTCGGCGCACCTTCAGTC
This sequence comes from Parasteatoda lunata, assembly GCA_949128135.1. Classification (NCBI taxonomy): domain Eukaryota; kingdom Metazoa; phylum Arthropoda; class Arachnida; order Araneae; family Theridiidae; genus Parasteatoda; species Parasteatoda lunata. The sequence continues at coordinate 7,301,412 of OX421970.1, read as the reverse complement.
TTTCCAAAAATGACTGATTCAAATGTCAAAAAGAAAAGGGTTACATTTTCTGACGAACCGAAATCTTTTTTCAACAAGACATCACGTGTTGGGAAACCTATTAAAGTTCCATCTAAATTTCTCGATTCGTTCGAATGAGGTTCTCACTGGAAGGGGAGTAATGAAGCGACGTGACTTCACTCATCATATTCTGCATAAATTGTTTTTATAATTATTTATTAACTTTAAGTTTGTTTTTACTACAACTTTAATTCTTACATTTTAGAATTGCAGTTTAAGATTGTTCTATTATTTTATCTTTGCGTATTTGCATATTAAATATTTGATGCCGCATTTAACCTAAACTAGTCATGTATAAATTGTAAATAAATGTAAATAGTAATTATTTAATGTGTTTATTCTTCAAACCATTCATTACGCTTCAAAAGTTTTAATTTAAGGAAAGTTTTGAAAAATCAAAAGCGAATTTAATAAAATTCAAATGGTAAACCAAACAGTTTTTATGTGAAAAATCCTGATTACAGCCACACAATTATCTATCAAAACGAAATACGCCATCTGGGGAGAGACCGGTTTCATGCTTTTAGCCCTTCTCCCTTTCCTCTCCTCCTCTTTTCAGTTGTATAGGAATGTACTACAATATTTTCCCTTTTCTTAATATTTTTCCTTTTTATTTAATAAGTATATTTTTTAAAATTTCTGTGATACTTTTCTTTAGAACTATGTTTAATGTAGTTTTCAGTTCTATAAAGTTTTCCAAGTTAAAAGATTTTAATCTATTTGAAAATCAAGAGAGAAACTAACGCAGTTCCTTTCTCTATGACTTTCCACACGCTAATGGGGAAAGTATGTGAAGTGTTGCCATAGGTAAAGAGTTCTGCTATACGCTACCTGCAGCCCATTTCGATCGCCAGACTGGTTCATTTAGCTGGGCAAGCACTTTGCCGGATTTGATTTAGTTAATAAATTATTTGAAAATGTTATTTTATTGTCGAAAATATTAAGAAATCGAACAGGCAGCCACAGTTTTGAGTGCTCAACTTTCAATTTTGATTTACTGCGCTGAAACTATAAGACTTAGAAATTTCAAATCATAGTAGCCGTGTAAAAAAATGTACAGGGAGTACGTGGAAATGAAAAAATTAACATTCAATTATTATTATCTAGAGAATTATGATGAACTGTTGACAGTGGCATGTCAACTTTACTTTAACTGAGGGGGGGGGGGCGAGCCAAAGCAAAATTGCAAGAGTCATAAACTTTTCTCGTTTTATTATTTTAAAATCAGTTTTATTATTTTAATATTATTATTTTATTTAAAATATTTATTATTTAATAGTTATGATTAAAAAAAAGCTGCGATTTCATTGAAAATAGTAATTATTTAATAATTATTATTTAATAGTGTTATTAAAAATAGTTATTTCATTACATTTATATTTTATTGTTGCATGAATTAATTATTTCGGGTTATTATGAATTAATTATTACATTCACACTATCAAAGCAGTGAACAAAAATTATTTATGAATCGGAAACAAATTAGAAAGGAAAATTAAATGAGAATGAAAAATTAATGAATTTTCATCACATTTTGATCATAAATGATATAAAATGCTTTGTCGCTTCTTAAAAACGAATTTATTTAGGCATAATTTGTGCTTTATATTTTTATCCGATCATAATTTATCTTTTAAATTTTGATTCAGGCATAAACTGCAATAAAAGATTTCTAAAAACCGAGCAACAAAATTGCAATGAAACAAATAATTGGATAATTTGAAACAAACATTGATCAAAACTGAAATAACATTCACTTATATTTGAGCAAAATGCTTATGGTCTTTAAAGTGCTGTCGAGACAGTTATTCATTGGCGCCTGGCAAGATTTTAAAAAAGGGTTGCAATTTAGAAAATACGGTCGCAAATGCAGATGAAATAATCAGGAGATTGGTAATTTTAATTTCACTTTCTGCGAACGAAATGTTTGTCATACATAGATGTTGTTAAAATCAATAATGATGCAAATTTGATAAGAACCGGGTAAACAAATTACTTGTAACCTACATTTAATGAATATTAATACGAATAATACAATATATTGTATTATTCGTATTATTTCGCCTATTTCGCATTATTGTCTATAATTTCTTGGTTCAAAAGAGAAACTTGATATTAATAGCAAGTCAAAAGATAGGTGTTGAAATTTCTAAGAACATAGAGACATGCTAAAATACATTTTTAAAATATATAAAAATAAATTTTTTATCATTTTTTTTTCGAGATACAGTTATAATATTACAGGTGTCTCTAAACTCGATGATGCTGCAAAATGATATAGGGAGGATTAAAAAAAAATTCCATTAGTAATCATAAACCAAAAAATTTGGTCATCTGTTCAACGACGGTTATAATGTAATTATAAAATTATTAATAGCTGCTTTTTTTGGGGGGAGGGGCATTTTCCAGACAATTAAATGATTTTTTTTTCATAATTATTGATTCAACATAGAAATTTGATATTAATATCAAGGCAAAGGACAGGTGTCAAAATTTCTAAAAGAATACAGATAGCTTAAAAAATATTTATAAAACATTTAAAATTGTTCTTTATTTTGTCCTTTTCACTCTGTATAGTTAGCATCGGTGTCGCTAAAATTGATATTGATGCAAATATGATATTATATCCTCTTGACTATTTTGGTTATAAGCATTACTCACCTTTGTTTTCTAATTATAATTAATCGCTGCATTTGAGGAGGTCATTTGGCGGGCACTTCAAAGACTTTTATTTTTTTTTTTTTTCAAATAATTTTTTGGTTCAAAAGAGAACACATTGATGTTCTTATCAGGTTAAAGGTGAGGTGTCAAAATTTCTAAAAACTTATACATATTCTTAAAAATATTTACAAAACATTTTTTTTAAATTTTTCATTTCGTCCTTGTCCGTCTATATAATTGGCACAGCTGCCGCTAAAATCGATGATGTTGCAAAAATGATATGAGATTGGTTAAAAAAAATTCAGTGAAGCCTACATTTAATATGTACTATAGTCTATTTCCTTAACAGGCATCACTCTCCTTTGTTTTCTAATCATTATTAATAGCTGCATTGCTAATTTTATTTGGCGGACATTTTAATTATTTTTTTTATTAATTTTTTGGTTCAAAAGAGAAATTTGATATTAATATCTAGTCAAAGGATAGCTATCAAAATTTTCAAAAACATGTACACATCCTAAAAAAATATTTATAAGAACATTTTAATTTCTTTTATTTTGTCCATGCTATTCCATATAATAAGGATAGGTGTCTCTAAAATCAATGAAGATAAAAATATGATAAGAGGCGGTTTATAAAATTCTGTGTAGCTTATAATGAACACTATTGTCTATTTTGATTATAAGAATTGTTGTACATTGGTTTCAAATTAATATTAATAGCTGAGCCGTAGTGGCTCAGGCGATAGAGTGTTCACCTTCCAATGAGGTGAAACAGGTTCGAATCCCAGCGATGGCTGGTTGATACGAATTCCGCACCCGGCTCGAACCGACCTCAGTGTTGATGTAAGATATCCTCAGTGGTAGATAAATGGATTAGAGTCCCATTGTCGTCAGGCTATACATGGGAGGTTTTCGTGTTTTTCCCCTCCATGTAACGTAAATGCCGGTTAGTTTCATCAATAAGTCCTCTGCGAAGACAAATTTCTTTTTATACTTAATTCAGGAGTTCCCTTGTCTTCTGGATTGGATTTAAAATTACAAGGCTACTGAGTTGAACATTAATAGTTGTAAACCCAAAAATTGTGTCAGCTGTTTAACGACGGTTATAAAATAAAATAAAATTAATAGTTGCGTTTGATGGCTCCTTATAAATTTTTGATTTAAAAATGATCTTTGAAGTTATTATCAAGTCAAAGGAAAGGTGTCAAAATTTCTAAACACGTATTCTTAAATATGCTATTAATAAAACAATTGAAAAAATTAATTCATCCTTGTCCTCTAAATAATTAGCAAAGGTGTCGCTGAAATCGATATTGATGCAAATATGATATGAGGCGGGTAAAAAACTTTTGTCTATTCTTCATTTATTGCATGCTATTGTCTATTTTGGTTATTAGCATTACTCACTTTTTTCTCTAAATATTATTAATAGATGCTTTTTGAGATTTTTGCATTTCCTAGATAATTTAATGATCTTTTTTTTTAATATCTATAATTTTTTGGTTCAAAAGAGATTTTTGATGTTAATATGAAGTCAAAAGATGGGTCTCAAGCTTTCTAAAAACATAACCATATGCTAAGAAATTATATTAAAAAAAATAGTGCGTGGAGTCCCTCCGCGCGGAAGGAGTGAAACTTCGTAATGTGGAAATGAAAATAGGAAGGGGTAGAAATTGATTTTTAGTGAAATCATATTGTTTCTTTAAGACAAACTTTATTAACATTGCTTACAACCACCTATCTACATAACTTTATTTTAAAATGTAGCGCAGAATTACCTTACAATAATTATAATAAAAAACAATTATCTTAGTTTTAAACTCTTGAATTCGCGATCGCAACACTCGAGTACGCCATCTAGCGAGAGACTGTAAATATCGTGCATTAGTTCCCACATAACCATTGGCAATGACGGACGCCATTTTCTTAGCATCGAAAAAGAAGCAAAATTTTCCTAAAGAAAAGGTAAAACTTCTTGAAAAAACTAATCAGAACATGCCAAACATTGAAGCAGAACACGCCAAGCATTTGAAGAACAACTTCTCAATAATTTTTACCTTTCTATTACCAACAACATAACATGATTTCATGATCACTTGCTGTTACAGATGTGTGTATTGCGGTAAAATAATTTTTCTGTCTTCAATTTATTACAAGTTAAAATGAAGTCAACATTGCTTTCGTCATTCCAATGAATAAATGTGTTCCAATGAATTCCATACAGAACTGTAATAGTTATAGAATATTCTTCTTCTTCATAGAAATGTATAGATTTCTGCATCTACATAATTCAGAAAACAACAATAAAGAATAATCCGAATTACTTGAAAAAGTATCTTTTGTGCTGATTATAAATATATTTTTTATCGTTTTCTTGGTAAGTGTTTTTTAGTTTTGAAAGAATTTCAACTAGAATTCAGCTATTCTGTTTTTAAGCTACATATTAAAATTCATATCGAGATCGTACAATTATAAAATTTTGATGTGTGGTATGTTACCTAAAAGTAATGAAGGAATAAACTATGTATATATTATTTGAGAATAAAGTTTTCAAACAAAGAACATATCATTTTGGAATTCTCCGGACTTATAAATCAGGTAAGTGTTATGATTTTTATAATAAAAAATTTGCTTGTTAATAATTTTTTTTCTTACTTGATGATCGTTCTCTACAAAATGGTTTTTTTTACGTCTGATTAAATACTATAAGAATTAAAAAAAAGAAACAATACGAAAGTTTTTATTGAAAAATGAAGAATTTTTAAAATCGTTTTTATCCTAAGAATTCTTTATTTCATGTTTTTTAGTTTATAATTTTTTTTTAAAATTGTTGTCAAAATACTTTTTTTGAAAAATTAAATGGTATTAAATTATGTGTTTATGTATACTTCTTGCATATTCTAATATTTGAAGTAATATGATTCAGAAAAGTATGGAAGAAAAATTCGGTACATACGTATTAACCACAGCTACAGATTTGGCAGATTTTTAAGTGCCGCCAATCTACACTTAAAATTTTTGGAAAAAAATTCTTAAAATGAAACACTTTGTTTAAAATCAAAGTAGTCAATCGGATTTCGGTGGAAAATGGGCCGATATAGAGTTTAGCATAGATTCAAAACAAACTTTTCTCTCACCTGATTCTATAGCCATTATGAACTCTAATAAATAAGATTAAAAATGAAATAACATTTCCTAAACGGATGTTTACTAAGATAAAGTTTCATGTTATGGACATTGGTACATTTTCGTTATATTTCACTCCATAAAATATTTCGCTCCTAAAAAAATAAAATTGCATCCTGTTTTGTTTTTGGCAAGTCCCAAAGACGCATTTTCGTAACACTAAAAAATGGCGACAAAAAAAGAATGGTTCATTTTTTTGTTTTTGTTTCGTAAGCATTCTTTATTTTACGTTAAAATTTAAATGGGCCTTTAATGTTATACCATTAAATTTAGTAAAACTATTTCTCAGGCATTAGGTTTGAACTCTTATAAGAATATAGGCCTATTTATTTCTCTTTATTTACAAATATTTTTCCGATGTGTTCTGGATGTTCCTTCTCTACAAAAAAAGAGATACCATTTTGTTTTCGTTTGCATAAGAAAGAAAACAAACATTTTTCTTTATTAAATTTAATCAGCCACAATAAAGATGGAACGTTACAATGCTACATTAAAGACGTCTCCAGTGTAACTGAATGACTGTTCATATGGAAATCGCAGGGATTCGGCGCATACACGAACGTAGCTATAGCTTTTACATGGGGGAGGTCGAGAATTTCCATTATATATATATATATATATATGTAATATAAGCTACTAATATTTCAGTAATCATACAGGTGTGTAAAATATTTGTTTATTGTAAGGAAAACAATGATCAAAGAGTATAGAAAAATGTTAATTGCTTAAAGTAATAAATTTAATCTTTTGCGCCTTGTTGATAACTTATTTACAATTCCGTCGGAATCCACTTGCACCGTTAAGTCACGATGCACACTCAGTAGAGCAAGTCCAGTCAGTCTCTCATCTCCCATCTTATTTCTGAGATAGGTTTTTAATCTCTTTAGAGTGGAGAAACTTTTTTCTGGTGTCGCGATGGAAACCGGAAGTGTTGCCAAAATACCCAGCAACGTTCTTGTCAGAGGGAAAAACTGTTGATCGCACTGATCGAGAGTTTTGAGAACAGTGACCGGTTTTTCGGTTATTGATTCCCAGTGTTTTCTCCATATGTCATATTCACTAAGAAATGTGTTTCCTTCACTTTCGCCTAGAAAGGTTATTGCTACTTTTTTCAGACTTTCTTTTGTTTTGTCATCAGTTTTAGTTTTCTCGGGTAAAAGCAGTTGAATGCCTTCTATAGCGTCTTCATGTGGTTTGAAACGAGCATCTAGTTCGGTTACCACATGGTCTATAAACGGATAAAACACATTTCGCCGGTAGTAAATTTCGGCAGTTTCTGCAGGTGCATTACTGCGTTGGGACGCTCTTTCGGTCATTCTTGGGAGAACTATTTCGTTCGAGCTCATTCTCTTTGCTTCCTCGAAAAGTATGGAGAATTGTGTCTCGTTTCTAATGCTTTCTATGGTTGTTCTGACAGTTTTCGCATAACTGCAAGTGGCGATTAAATCAACATTCACCTTCTGCATCACCTTAATCAAATTTACAGTATACGAAAACACTTTTCTGAGTATGACCAAAGATACTATAAATTGGCTATTGTCCACAGCTGTCTGCAGCTGAAAAGCTTGTGTGGCCACGTCTGAACTACCAGTGCTTTGAAGTGTTTCAAGCGTTGCACGTGCAACGGGTAGCATTTCTGCGAACCGTTCGAATGCCACATGTTTTTCAGTCCATCGTGTTTCACAAAGACCGATAAGGGTGGAATGTTCAAAGTTGTTTTCATCGGCAATTTTCTTTAATTGACCATCCCGTAGTGGAGATTTTCGGAAGAAGTTGATTACGGATTTTATAGTTCCTAGACAGTTCCTTATCATAGGTACTTCGCATGAATGAGTTAATACTAAGTTCAGTACATGAGCAACGCAATTGCGCTTTTGGATACTGCTGTGCGATTATTGTTCTCACACCTGGTAATCGACCACTCATCACTGCAGCGCCATCATATCCTTGCCTTATAAATTTATGCATATCTAAATTATAGGATACAAGATGTGTTATTATGGTCGTTGCTAATGCTATACATCTTCTACGGTTATAAATTCAACAAAATCTTCCCGGATAACTGCTTTTCCAGATGAACAGTCTACGTATCGCACACACAAAACTATTTGTTCTCGTCGTGATATATCTTGTGTTTCATCAGCTAGTACACTGAAATAGCCTGCCTTTTTTACCCTTTCTAGAAGTTTATCTTGAATTGTCTTACCGGATAGTTCAATTATTTCATTTTGAATCTGTGATATGTATACATGGCTTGACTGTGTATTGATTGTGTTAGTAAATGCTTCTTAAGTACCTCATCGCCAGAGCCAGCACGAAAACAAAGCAGTGCTCTAAAGTTTCCATCATTATGAGCGGGGTCATTTATTCCAATTTCACCAGAGTCACAGCTTCCCCTTAAAGCGAGTTCTTGTCTTCCGCAAAAAAGAAAATATCGTTTCTACAATGGCTTTTAATCTTTTCCTGAGCAATTTTGCTGTTTTCCACATTGATTGATTCGGCAACATCAAGCACTTTGCCTTCCGCTACCTTTACAAAATTTGCTGCCTGCTCGATAGCAAATTTATAATATTTTGTGTTTGCATGATGATCAAAGGCTTCTAAAGCGGACTTCCAGTTTATAAAGGGCTTACTAACAAAGGCTCCAAGTTCTTGACTGCCACGACCACCTTCCTTTTTTCCAAGAAGAACGCATACTTTGCAAAATGCTTCCTGCATGCATATTGAATATGCAAGCCATGAATGTCTAGCAGTCCAGTGACGTTGAAAGGAGAGTCTTTTTTTGCCACTGACACTGACTGGAAACTTGAAAGTATCCGGGGGGATCCAACACTGTTTCAACGCTTTAAGCTTTTCTTCATCATCGTCCGGAGGATTACTGAGATAATTACAAATATCCATGGAAGCAGGATATTTCTTAAAAAGTTATTTTTCGAGGCAAGACGCATATTATAAGAAGTTCTATGCGATATTTGGAAATATGGATATTAAAAAAAACTCAAGCTAGGGGGGGGGGTGTCCGGACCCCATGGACACCCCCCTTACATACGTCCGTGGGCGCATACAACAACGCCCCCTATAGTTCGTTGCGATTGCGAATTAAAAGCGTAATAATAGCGGTACAGGAAAATAACATTAAATTAGGGATGCAAAACTATTTATAGAAAAACAATACTTTTATTAATTTTATGCTAGTGAGAACCAAAACAATATGGAAATGAATGAGGGAAAACTGGGTCCTACCACGTGATTTCCCGGCCAATAAAAATGTAGCGTTAAACGTTTAACGCAACCTTGTTGCAGATGTAGTTAATTTACGTCGCACTAGAGCTGCACAATGGGCTATTGGCGACGGTCTGGGAAACGTCCCTGAGGATGATCCGAAGACATGCCATCACAATTTTGATCCTCTGCTTCGGTAGCCCAACGACCTGCACGCGAAGTCGAGCACTTTACGGTAGAACAGTTTAACGAGGACCAATACCGCACACCCTCGGTCCCTACGCAGACTGATCCAAGAGGTGACCCACCCGCACACTGACCACAGCCAGTGATGCTTGACTTCGGTGATCTGCTGGGAACCGTGTCTTAACGATCAGTCCACTGCGGGACGTGTTGCAAGTTGCATAAGAAGTTTCACTTCAAAAAACATTTTTAAAAATTTTCTATTGCATTCTTGTCTCACTATATAGTTAGCTCAAATGTTGCTAAAATCCATAACGATACAAATATATGAGGCGGGTTATAAAATTCTGTGTATCCTACATTTAATGTATACTGTTGTCTACTTCGGTTAAAGTCAACGCTCTCGTTTGGTATTTTTTGTTCAAAAGAGATTTCTGATGATAATACGAAGTCAAAGGATAGGTGTCAAACTTTCTAACATCATATACATATGCTAAAAAATATTTTTAAAATTATTTTATTTGGTTCTTGTCACTCAGGAGTCTCTTAAATTGATGACGGTTAAAAAATTTCTGTGTAGCCAATATTTAATGTATACTATTGTTTAGATTGGTTATAAGCATTACTCACTTTTGTTTTCTAACTATTATTAATGGTTGAGTTTGAGGAGGTCATTTGGCTGACACTTCTATGATTTTTATACGTTTTTTTTAAAATAATTTTTTGCTTTAAAAGAGAACATTTATCTTCATATTAGGTCAAAGGAGATGTGCCAAAATTTCTAAATGCGTATACATATTCTTAAAAATATTTATCAAACATTATTTAAAATTCTGCAAAAATTATGAGATGGGATTAAAAGATTCTGTGTAGTCAATATTTTATTTATACTATTGTCTATTTCTTTAAAAGAGACATTCTCTTTTCTGTCTATTTCTTATTGTCTATTTCTTCTTGTCTATTGTTTTAATTATTATTAATAGCTTTGTTTAAGAGGGTTATTTAAATTTTGTAAAAATAATTTTTGGGTTCAAAAGAGACATTTGATATTAATCTCAAGTCACAGAATAGGTGTCAAAATTTCTAAAAACATGCATATATGCTAAAAAATATTCAGGGTATCTGCTACATTTTAGATTTTCAAATTCATGACTTTTTATGACTAATTCCAAGAATATTTCATGACTTAACGTCGTTACTATTTTATCCGACAAAAACGCAACAATAAATTAAAAAAAGCATTATAGTAACAATAATTGAAACGATAGGTATAACCACAACTGCTATACTCTGCATCTCCATATTTATAGATTTTAAATTTAAAAAACAGAGTAAAGAAAGAGTTGAAACAATAAAGTAGCTGAAAAAAATACAAAAGCAAATAATTTTTTTTTTCTGTAGAATTATATTCTGAAGATACTTTTCTTGTTCATCTGAAAGGAAAGAAATACTCCTGATTTTTCTGTTCTCATTTAAATTCGTAAATTTAATTTAATAAAAAAAAAATTCGCCAATGACTGGTTTGCTTCAACTAGAATTTTAAATTGAAAAAATTAAATAATAAAAATTCTTAAATCACAAAAGAGTTTAAAAGATAATTCCCTTTAGAAATGATGTTTTTTCTTTAATTTTTGGAAAGAACAGGATAAAATAATTTTATATTCTAATAAAATATGCCTGAGTGTTGATTTTGTTAGGAATTCAGATATTTGGAACAGGATGAAATTGGGGGAGGGGGATTCCATTTTAAAAATTAGATTTTTCGGAAGTGGTGCAAGTTGCAAAACATGGTTTTGGAGTAACAAAAAAGCAATTTTGGAGCAGCGAAACAAAGATTTGGAGCATATTTAATAAAAAGAATTAAAACAAGAATTTAATAACAAGAGTTTTTAATTTTGCTTATTAATAACATATCTTATTTTTTACACTTTTTTGAAGGTCCCTGCTTAAACAAATTAAGTTTCTTTTTGGTATCTTCCAATCTGTTAAATATTCTGCAATCCTCGACTTAGTCTCAGATCAGAGGATCTGTCGGCTTTCTATAATCGACATATCTTTATTATTTAACCCATCTTTAATGTTTTTTTTTGGGCTGTGGCTAAGAGATCTTGAGAAGCTTTCAATTTTTTTAGCAAATCAATTTCAGCAGCTTTCAATCTGCTTTCCTCAGTTTCAGTGTTTTTGCATTCTTTTTTCTCAACCTCTAATCAAGCAGAATAATTTTTAAATGCTGCACGAGTCCCTTTAATCATATCTTTGTCAACTTTAAAGTTATTTAAACCCCAGCTGATATGTGTCACAACTTGTCTCTAACCATTAACATTAGGCAAATTTGAACTTTCCCTATTGTCAAGTAGCTTTTTATTCACACATATGAACAAAACTAAAGGCTCTCTAGTACTAAAACCTCTTTCAACATCGGCATTCCCATGTGGTATGCACAAAAGAGCTTTTAAAAGCTTTGTTATAAGAGGATATTTGATATTTCCCAAATTATCTTTCTTCACAAAATAGTCCAAGTACACACAAAAACACATCAATTCACAAAATAGTTCCAAATCACATCAATTGGTGCATATTCATTTGAGTCAGAAGAATAACCTTCTGGTTCTCCACGTAACAGTAACAAAGATGCCTCTTCAGGATTTATAATGGATGGGGTTACTGTTGCCAGATATCTTATTGACTTAATAGAAGTGTCTTCCATTCTCATTACAGGATGCAACATTTTAAGATGGTGCAGTAACCTAATTTCAAGAGGCAATGCTTTTAATAACTTTTTTGCACATGCCATAGACCTAGCACCTAAATACATAGAATTTATTTCTGAAGAAGATAAGGATGTCATCGCATTTGTGGTATCTAGTCCAACATCTATTAAATTTGAATTTCGCCAAATTTCTGCGTTTTCTACATCCAAAGATTTTAAGTCCTTTCCTGTCAAACTAAGAAAAGCAGAACTCTTTAAAAAACGCCCGAACAATGCTTAAACCAGAGACACCATTTCATCATATAGCAAGTGAATCAATGGTTTCTCAGTTTGGAAAAGACCTAAAAATTTATTTAATATAGCCGAAATATTTCTTAAAAATGAGCTTTTGGCAAAAGCAATTTGAATAAATTCAATATTGAGTGGCTCATACTATTTTTTAAATTAATAAATACTTTATTTAATTCTGTAGAAGGTAATTTAAAACTCTAATTAATTTAACTATTATTTAAGGTTATTGAGTGTATTTTTCTTAAAATTTAAATAAATGTTATTTGTAAAAGTATATTCAGCAAAACATTAACAAGATTAATATTGATCATACCAAATTTATAAAAATATGTAAAGAATTAAGCAAACTTTAATAAATTTATATTGCAAAAGTAAATTAGTGAATTTTTTAAGTTAATTAATAATAATGATAATATTAATAATAATAAATTTTTTAAATTAAAATTAGTTTTCTATTGGTTTTACAGTATTTCATTAGTGTAATGATTAAAAAAATTAAATAATTTCTAAATGCAAATACAATGCGTATTGAAGCTAAAAATTTTTTGTCAGAAGTAAATTATTATATTGTCCCAACACTCATAATATTTAACACATCTGTGATAATTAAAATTTTTTATATCAATTGTTCGAAATCAAATCATTAAGAGACGAATTATTAAGTATTTTTGATTGACAAATCTGAAAACATAAGATTTTTCTGCTGCTTTAAAAATTCTGAAAGCCCCTCTATTCATACTTATTTAAAATCTTGCCTCTAAATGTTATTAAGTTTTTTCCTAAAACAAACTAAGAGCACTGAAAATTTTGAAAGTAATAACACAATAATAAAATGCAATAAGTAAAAAAAAAAGTAATAAAGTAAAATAAATGTTTTAAAACAATATGCAATTAGTGGATGATTTACGTTTAAGAAACTCAATTAATTCTTATCTTTATTAAATTAAATTAATAAAAGGGAGACGGAAATTTTGAGGCTAAGAAGCTTTGTGATTCTGACTGCTCTGAGGATCAACATGAAAATATGTACTTAGTGAATGGTCCCCAAGTTCATGGGTTCTATTCTATAAATAGAATAGAGCAAGAAGGCCATTAGCTTGAAATTGACGAAGACGATGGCACTTCAATAACGATGAAATTAACCAGAGAAATAAAAATTTCTTTTGCTATTAAAATTTGGCAATGTTTAGTTGGTCCCCAAAAATTCGAGGGAAGTTTCGGTTCTATTTCAGAGAGTGGAAAATGAAACCTGAAATTGAGAATATCTTGCAAAATGAAGCAGAGTTGCACATGAGAATGCAAGAATCCTTCCCACTAAATCCAGAGCAACCCCCCACATGGCAGTAGCTGGGACTAGTTTCTTTGTGTAGCTGGGTAACCGCAAAATTGTGACTTGGTGATACCCAGGGAAAAATATCCCTTTTGGCGCAATTTTAGCCTACTACTTCAATTTGGAGCATGTAGGCGCAGGTTTCAACAATTGGCGCAGCACTTGCAACACTGGGACTTAAATCCATGATTTGTTTTTAAAAATAGCAAAAATCATGAAAAATTTTTTTCAATACTGAAATTCATGATTTTCCAGGTGCGCGGATACCCTGAATATTCATAAAACATTTTGAAAAGCCTTTTATTTTGTCCTTGTCATTCCATATAGCAAGCACTGCTGTATTGCATGGGTATGTATTACGATGTTTCCCCCCTTCTATATTGTTTGCATTTCACATAAATATTTTTTAAAATCTTTAAGAGCTTTGAGTTCCATACAGCTTCCTTACCAAAATTTTTTCAATCTATTTGAAAATCAAGACAGAAACTAACGTACTTCCTTCTATGATTATCCACAAGGGAATGCTGAAAGCATGTGAAGTATTTGCCATAGAGTCTGCTCCGCACAATCTGTGGCACATTTAGAACAGAAATTAAATTATCAACATTTCCTATTTCGATAATACTGATTAAACGTAATTTAGTTTGATTTAAGAGAAGCTCCCTACTCCAGTTGTATCTAAAAGATGCAATTAAGAATCCGAACTTAGGTGGTCTAATCAATGTTTTGAAATGCCTCTAGGAAAATAAATCACTAAAGATTTTCAGGTTTATAAAATAGGAATCAATATATTTTTTCTAAACTTCATTTCTTAAAATGAACAACTTTTTTTTCTTTGTTTCACGATATACAAAAATTAATATTAGCAATCACAACACTCGAATGCATTATCTGGGGACAAGACCGGTTCTATATCTAGAGCCTCCTTAGATGTATGGGACTGTATTCCGATATTTTTCGCAATTATATTATCAGTAATTTATTTTAAAATTTCCATGATGCTTACATAAAGCACTTTGTTTAATACAGTATGAAAGCTTAAATTTTTTTTTTTAATCGCTTTGAAAAGATACTCTCTCTCCTATGACTATCCATACGCAAATAGTGAAAGCATATCTTGTTAATCTTGTCAAGAGTTCTGTTAAGAGCGAGCTATAACCCATTTCGATCACCAATCATTTAATTTTTATAAATCATTAATAACTCTGAAAAGTAAGGATATTTGCGTTTAAGGATCCCGCTAAAACACTCATCTATAAATGATTAAATAAATCTTATTTCTACAGTTTTAATTGACATGTAGGTTTCTTACCAATCTACAATAAATATTAAATTTTACTAATTTGTATATGCCTTTATCCTAGTTTCATTGAAAATGAAAATTAACTTAGCACAATTTCTTATTCAATTTTAACTTACTAGAAATACTGTTTATATCATGCCAATTGAACAGTATCTAAATGCTATCAAAATATATACATTCCTGCCCAAAGTATTTTTAGGTAAGGCTGACTTATTAATCAAAAATTTATAATTTTCTATTTTTAATGTTCAAAGGAACTTTTTGAAATTAACTGAAAAAAATTATATGAATTAAATTCCAATTACAGAAATAAAATATTCAAAAACTATTTAGAAATTCTCTTCTTCAACACACAATTTGTTTAAATTTTCCTAATCATTTAATTTTTAATCCAAGTTTTTTATTTTGTATCCTTGTATCAATATCTTTATGTACGTTTCAAGTAAGCATCTTTTAATAGTTTTATGTACATTTTAATTTCAAAAAAGAAAATTAAAGTTACACACTTTGAGTCTTAAATTTTTTTGAAATGAACAGGCAGGAGGTTTTGCATCTGGAATACTTAACTCATGAATACAAAATTACTTTGCTATAATTTAGGAAGGTTTTTCAAATAGGTGCAATATTTCAAGTAAGAGGTTTACAAAACTGAATATAACCATAAATATTCAATGATGTATAGAAAAAAGTTTTGTATCATGGGACATGTTGTTTTAGTCATTCACAAATATTTTTTAAATGAGAATTCTCCTGTTTCCATCACAGTAAAAAATTAATTAATTAAAATTTCATAAAGCTTTTATAAAAGTAAAACATTTCAATAGTGAATTTATGTTTTTAATGTTATTAAACATCTGTTAATCTGATACATCTATTTCAAGAATATGTAAAAATAATTTAGCCCTAAAATTTTTGAAGTACTAATTAATAATGATAAAATATTTATAATTCTACACAGAACTCTTTCTCTTATGTTAAATAGAATTGAATTTCAATGATTTGTAAAAAATAAATAAAATCATAACTATTCAAAATTTTCTTTCTTTTACAGAATAACAATATAAATTTAGGTATAGTGAGTATGCTTCCTATAAAAATCAGCATGTAGTTTTTATTATAAAAGTAGCTTTTTATTTATTAAAAAAACATTAAACTATTCTTTCTCACAAGTTTAATAATCTATAAAATTAAAAAATAAAGTTTGTTCAGAAGTTTAAAACTAAAATACCTTTGTGTATATAATATATTATAAGAAAATCTAACATTCATTTAGAGGAAATTTAAAAATAATCTTCCATTTGTTACATTAGCAATGCATATTTATATATTTTTAGCTGCTGACAAATATATTTTTAGACTTACTTATACTTTACAAAAATACTTATTGTATGAAGTTTCTAGTTTTAGTTTAAACAAGGATGGAGCACATAGTGGCCAATATGAAACTAACTCAGAGAAGAAAAAAATAATGCATGTCAAATTATTTTCATTAATGTCAGTTATAAACTGCATAATACCATGTTGCATGGTGTGGTTTAAGTTCACTGCTAGTACTTCTTTTTAATTTATCAGTTTGCATTCTTCTTGATTTTTTTCCCCAGCCCATTATTAATAAAATAAAATAAATAAATAAGAGAAACAAAATAGTTTTGGTTTATTGAAATGCAGAATTTCATAAGGGGGAAAAACAACAATTTAACCCATACATTCTAGTTTTTATAAATAATTTTTTTCTCTGTACAAGTATCTACAATAAAAACAGCTTTTTACAACAAGATAATTTCATATACTGTATGCATGGTATTATGGGATAACAATGGTGATAGATGATTTGATGAGCAATAACAATAACTTAAAAAATTTGGTTTGAAAACACTAGATATGATTGTTGCTACGGTCCTTGTAATTGAGGTCCAGGCATGTAAAATCCTAATGATATAGACTGAGTGGGTAAAGATGAGGAATTGACTTTCAGAGTTCCCCTGCCTCTTGGTGCTGCTAGATATTTAGATGAAAACGCTCTTGCTCCAGTTCTATGTCCTCTAAAAACCGGACTCTTTTCAGCTGTAACTAAGATAATGCATCATTAATTTTGAAATTTTAAAACATTTGGAATACATAATTTACATGTATATTTATATCGATCAAAAATTTAGATAAATATACACAAATTTAGATTATAAGTTACTAATAATGTTTACAATATTGAACAAAATTAAAAATTTGAAACAAAGGCAGAATAGTTAATTTCTTTAAACTAAAGTTGTACATAACTAAAATGTTTACGAAAAACATGTGATATCAAATGTTTACAATTTAACAAAATTATATTTTCAGTTTAATAAAGTCCTTGTGAATATTTTATTTTATTATAAGTCCAAGATAAATATGAATTGATTCTTAAATAATGTTTGTTTAATGGAAAGAGAAAATAATAAAAAAATTATTAATTATAATTATTTTTTTAAAATAGCACCAATGATTGTTTCTCATATCCAGAGAGCTTGTATGTGTAGCTTGAAAAGCCAACCTCAATCTCCAAAATTGTAAATTTTAATTTCAAATTTGGCAATCAGTTTTTGACGTTCCATGCCTACCTTTCTTTTGGTAACTATCACTACCAGGGGTGATAGTGAGCCCAAGTCAAAATTCCGGAAAATTTCTTGAGTAAAAAAAAAAAGAAAAAAAGTTTAAATCAAAAAAAAAAAAATTTCAACAAGGTTTTTTCTTTTTTTCTCAATATTTCTTAGTTTATTTAAAATATATCAAAAATTTCAACCATTTACACATACCTATGATGATGACCTGGAGAAGTAATTGAAATTTACAAATATGTCTTTCTTTCTTGAGTTTAAGATTATAATAACTATTTACTGTTAAAAAATGAATATTAATCTTGAATATAAGCTTATCTGGCTTTCTCTTACAAACAAATAAAACAAACTGTGTTTTTAAGTTCCCCCTTTAAAAATTTGATTTCTGGAAACTTTTGTGATCAATGATTTTTTGAAGCGTTTGAACCTTCGATCTCCGGAAACTTCCGGATCACGGTTAGCGAAAAATCTAGATTTTTTCCGGAGCACAACTAGCCCTGCACTACTTACTTGTATAGCGTTCTTATTTTGTATCACATTTTATTAAGACACTCAAATAGTGCATTTTAGTATTTTTCTTTTATTTCTAGTATTTCTTTTAAGCACGGATGAATCAAGTTTTTTCTGATAGCTATTGCCAGCAATTTCTATGCAGGTTTTAAAATCCAGTAATTTTTAATTTGATTTTGGAATGCTTACAACTTTATCTTCAATCCAAACACTAACTAAGTGCATATCTCTCGTAATCCAGTTGACGGTAGTTGAAGTCTAGTTGACGGTATTTCAGACAAGACAGTGGATTTGTTATTTGTACACTGGTTTTAAAATCAATATTTTTCTAATATGATAACGCTCATTAGAGTACTCACGAAGCAGGAAAGAAAAATTTCCAAAATGTGGCAGATTTTAGTTCTGATGTAGAAAAGCAGAAAATGAGGAGAAAATGCTTAAAGTTTTCACAAAACAAGAAAGAGTAGGCAACTATGGAAGTAACTAAATTGGGAAATACCTATAATATTTCAGATACTGGAAATTTTAAGAGACCATTAAGTATGAAATATATTATGCTAATAGCTATAAATCTATTTATTGTAATTGCAATATCTTCATAGCACTTATTAATGACTTTTAAAATAAAATGTTTCTTTTATGTTAATTGTATTTTTGAATTCTTAATTTTGAATAAAAATAGATATTATATTTATTCATTTACAATATATTTTCTAATTAATTTAAAAAACAATTAATATAAATGTGGCTTATTTTATTACGAAGAAGTAATACTTAAATGCTGAAACAAGTAACAGAGTAAAATATATGTTTTGATAGGGATTTTTTCAAACTTTTTAAATTTTGAGGACATTTTCTAGAATACACAAAAATCTGGAATTGAATTACATCAGTATGGCAATGGTCTAAATTACAAAATGAAATGAGTTTGAATTACAAAACTATTATACGATTTAATAATACGTCTTTGTGCATCAAGCATCTCAGATTCATGAATAACATGTTAAAATTGATTAAGAGATTTAGACTAATTTTTTTTTTTTGCATTACAAGACAGCATATATTAATGCCTTAATGACAAAAGCAGCACATTTTTCATAGCAATTTACATTTATTTTAAATAAAATAAATAAATCCAAACAACTATACAGCAGATACAATTTGATTCTTACTTGGTTTTGAATTAGAAGCTGTGTACGAGAAGGCTGCTAAAGCTGCTGATTTTCCTGCTTGAGCACCAGCTAATTCAGCAGCTGCAGCTGAAAGAACTCCACCTCTTCCTCTACCATTTCCCCTACCACGGCCAGAGCCTCTAGGCCTACCCCTACCTCGACCACTTCCTCTCTTTTTTAGAGAACCAGAATTTTCATCATAATTGGCATTACCTATGGAAAGGGGGAAAAAAAAAAGGGATAAATGATCTAGCTTTATACAGAATCTCACAAGTTCAAAACATTCGCCATTTACACACCCAATATTTTTAGAGCAGGGGTAGAAATTTAAAAAAAAAATTACTGGTCCATAGGACCAGTAACTAAAACATTTTACTAGTCCGCACAAAACTTTACTGGTCCGTCTGCGCGTTTCTATTAGCTGCAAATAAAAAAAAAAAAAAAAAATTACAATTTTTGATTGAAAAAATCATGATTTTTTTTTAAAAAATCATAAACTTTTGATTTAAATCGCATTTTTTTTATGATCTTTCATTCTCTAAGTCTCAGAAGTCTGCAGTTTGTATAGACTTGCCTTTTTATATGTAAATGCAAAGAAGATAATAGAATAAGATATGAATTTTAGAATATTATAATTAAGTTATTAAATTCCATTAATGTTAGCATTAATTTAATTCAATCGGTATTTCTATTGCTTTTTTTTTTTAAAGAATAACAAGTGAATATAAGTTTGAAAATAGAAACAATTTTCAATTTATGGTATTTTTTTTATCCAAATAAATTTACTTGAACCAAATTATAAACATGTAATAATCAATTTTAAAAATGTCTATATCGCTTGAATTAAAAATAATAAAGCGAATTAATAAAAAAGTAAATCTACGATAGATCAAAATAATATTGAATGCACCAAATCACACGTGGCCCCGTTTCTTCCGTTTATCTTTCTCCTCTCCGATGCTGCTAACGCATGCGCAAAACACGGAAGAAAGAAAACCTCTGACGATCGGGAACGAAGAGAGAGCCCGAAATAACGAATCATCAGGCCGCGTCGGCGATTGACAATGACGTCATGAACCCACCCCGCTACCTCCCCTATTTCTCTCCTTCAACGACTCTCCATGTGACGCATGCGCGAAACAAGATTTAACTTCGCCTTCCTCAGGATCGGGCGCTAGCTTCATTGAAATTTTTTTTTTACGGAGATCTCGCACGCTAGCTTTTTTTTTTAAACGGAGATCGGCTGCGGCGGATGGTGGTCCGGCGGACCACTGTTTATTATTTTATGCTGGCCCGACTCCGATTTCAGTGGTCACGGACCAACGGACCACCGTTAATTTCGAGCCCTGTAGAGGTTACTTAAAATATCTAGTATTAACCAATCAAATTTAATTCAAGTCCTATAGTGAATCATGGGAAAAATTAGGACATTTTTTGGAACAGTATAGAAATACCACTAATAAAAGGATAAATGACAAAATGAAAAAAATTATGTCTTGTTCTACTTCAAAGGCAAATGTTATCACAAAAGAATAATGAAATAAACTATTTTTATTTTCAGAATTACTTTATTTAGAATAGAAAGTATTCACAGTTTCCAGCAAAATTTTATTAATGAAACACTCAACAACCCTTTATAGTTTTAAATCAACACACTGTTAAATTAAAAAAAAAAATTTTTTAATCGATTAATATTTCCTTATACCAATACTCAATTGTAAGTACCTACCTACCTTAAACTTAACACAGTTTAAGGTAGGTAGGTACTTATTTACATCACACTAGAGCTGCACAACGGGCTATCGGTGACATTCCATCGCAATTTCCATCCTCTGCATAGGGTAGCCCGACAACTTGTGCACGAAGTCGAGCACTTTACGATAGAAGAGTTTAACGAGGGCCAATACCAAATTTGAAATAGAGTTTAAGACTTAGAATAATGTTTCATCAATAACAACCACTTCCGTAATTCAAGGTTTATCTAAAAAAAAAAGTCACCTAATGGATGCTTACCAAATAACTGCATGGAAAAAGCTACGGGAGTACTAGAGGGACTACTGTCATCAACTACCAAAGTACCTTCACTGCTAGTGTCTTCATAGGCTGGAGGATTACCACTAATAGAATGCTAAAAAGAAAACCTCTATGTAACCTCCAAAGGGAAAGTGAATCATTTTAGCAATTTCTTCTCAATGGTTATAAACAGTAATAATAACTCTTAACATTGGAATACATCTAACTTCCTGTGTAACCAATTGCCAATACTGAATTTATGAGCGGTTACGCGAAAAAGCTTATTAAGTATTATTAGCGATGCAATAAAGGGTTTATAAATTTATACCTCTTATTATTATAAGTTTTTCAAGTTTATGAATTTCATTATTCCAAATGTATGTATAGGAAGACAAATGATATACAAAAGTAATTACATTCGTTTTTCACCAGGGGTCATACTTAAAAAAGAAATCTTTTTCCCTGACTTTTCCAGATAGATATATGCAAAATTTAAGGATTTTTTAAAAAAAATAAATTCAACGAAATTTATATTTAATTATAAGGTAAATTAGAATCAGAACAACTCTAAGAAAACGTGATGAACTCTCAAGTGATTTTAATTTTAATAACTCTGATTGAAAAGCATAATAACTCAAAGAAATATTACTGGGCGGGTAATATATATATATAAAAATCTTTTAAAAACTAAAACACAATGAACAATTAAAATCTAATATATCTGCATTGTGAAAGAAATTAATTATGGAAATAGAGAAGCACCAATCAGATTCCAAAACTTAATGGAACAATATTAATTTACAAAAATAATAATAATAAAAAAACATTTTTTAATAAATTTAAAAATATTATACAAATAATGTGTATTTAATTGAGATTAAATTATATTTAAAAAAATTTCATCATAAATAAGATGGATATATAGATAGAAAAATGAAATCTAAAGTATGATGGTAAAAAGTTAAATTATTATTATTATTATTATAATAATAATAATAAAAAAAAATTTAAGTTAAGTGAAATTATAATTAACTAAATAAAATCAAATTATATTAAACTAAAGATTTATCAAAATCACCAAAACTAAACTCAGTGGCACGACAGCCAATAGAGGGCCAAAGCCTACTGCGCCCATCTCAGTTTTCTTGACTATGGGCTCTGGGGTGCAGGAGCAGATATTCCGGTCAGGTGGTTAGCTGAACGCAAAACCTCCAGTGTTTAGTTCCCAAGCATGCTTGGTACTCATTTATCAACCCACTGAAGGGTTAAAAGGCTGAGTCAACCTTGCCCAGTCCGAGGACTGAACCCAGGACCTACGGCAGGGGAGCGTGAAGCGCTACAACTCAGCCACCGGGTGTCAATCACCAAACTAATTCAATAACTTCTGCATAGTCATCAAATTAACTAATATAATATAAAATTTATGATTAAAAAAGGCAATGTATTTCATACCTGGTTATAAGAAAATGATAGAATATAACAACTTATTAATCAACTTAAATAAAAACAACACCAGAGTAAAAAGATGCTCTAATTTAATTTTAGTACAAAAAAAGCAAACTATAAGTTGATCAACTGAATTTAAAAAAAAAAGAAAAAAAAAAAGATTATCATAAAATTCATGAATACGCAGAACTAATTTATTATAAACAAGGGAAAAAAACTTGACTTGTAACTAAGAGGAACTCAGAAATAAATCACTTGGTGAAAAGAGAAAGCTGCAATCTCTTTCTCAAAATAAAGTCTGCTTTCAGCAATAAATAATCCTATGCTTATGTATAAACCAAAAAAGTATAAACCTACTGCTCTTTCTTTTTTTCTTCTAACCAAACAGAAAAAAAAAAATATTTTATTTAGGAAATTTTTAAATGATTTTTAAAGTACGTAGAGGTGATTCCACATCAGGCAAAACTTGCTACAGCACCTATGAGAAATCAGAATTTATTCAATAACAAAATATTGTTTTTTATTTTATATTTTAAAGATATCGAATTAATAAACATAGTAGACATTAAAAAACGTTTTGTTCATAATAATTAATGTATTATCTGAAATTATAAAACAGTAATTTGTCATAATAAATGAAGGATGACGGAAATTGATAAATAAAAGTGGATTAAAAAAATATAACATGTCTATACTTTCAAGTTAATTAACTCAGATATCCAATTGACATCATTGCAGATAGGCAGAATGATGGAATCTTGAGGATAGACCACCTAATGACAGATAGCCCGGTAAAAAAAACCCTGATTTTTTAAAAAATCCTCTATCCTGCAAATTACGGTTGAAAACGGAAGAGTGAAACCTCGAAATTTGATACGGTGTCAAATTCAGCAACAATTTCCAGTTTTTGGGTAAAATTAAAAATTTCCATGACAATTTCCCGATATTCTGGTGCGTACGAACCCTGTACTTTTTCACAAACTTGCACATTTAAAAAGGTATAACATCAAAAAATATTGAAAAAGATTTTTTTTTCCTAAACGGAGTAGTAGTAGATGGAATTAATACATACCTCACTGTAGGGACTAGGAGGAATTGAATCCATACTTTGCAGCGAATCTCCATCTTGGATAGGTTCTGATTTTATAAATGCATTTGTTGGTGTATGTAGCCCTTCATCTCTTTTCTTCTTTCGGCCTCTCTAAAAACACACATTCAAAATCTTAATCTGTCTAGCATTTCAGCAAGTAACAAATATTGTTTGACTATTTGCTTTTTAAAATGTTTACTAGAATTCTTTAGAGGTCTATACTATTGCTACCTTGGATTCCAGGTAAAATTTGTGATGATATACTATTAATTCATAGCACACTACCTTTAAAAAAAGTGGAAAATAAAAAGGGCTTTTATAAGATTAGGAGAAAGGACACTTGATAAGTTTTAGTTTTTTTTACAGAATTTTCTTCAGAACTATAAAGCAATAAAAACATGCAATTTGTGGTTTTGATTCAGTAATTTGCCAGTTTTTAAATTTCTTAAAATGTATTACAGTTTAAACTGATGAAAATTAATTTGGATGTTGCTAAAAAATTCTTATAATGTAAATTGCACAAAAGCAAAGATATTTTTTAGAAAACAGATAAATGTATACTATTTAACTACCTTTACAAATTTCAGCTTTGTATAGTTATAATTTTGTCAGAAAAAAAAGAGAATACAAAATACCACACACTTGATATTCAAATTGTGATTTGTTGACAACATATATCAAAAGATATTGTGGAATAGAGTAAATATTCACTCAACAGTTTATTAGTGAAAATTAAAGGGGGGGGGGGGGAGAGGATTAAAAACACATTTAGAATTTTTCCTCCTTATCTTTACCCCTTTCACTGTTGAGCTTAACTTAGAGGAGAAAGGCATCCTAACCGTACATAAAGATATAAGTGTAATAGTGGACTAATCCAATTTTAAATATACAATATTTTTATAGAATATTTAATACAGTGTAGAAAAATAAAACGAGAAAAAATTAATTCACAATCAATTCTATATCAATCATGCAATATGAAAATTTCAAAAACATCCAAGAAAAAAAAAAGATAGTTAATATTTTTTTTATTGATTTTCATCATTGTTTTAGAATTTATTGTAGATATATTGCTGCTATGAGTTCTAATAATAATTTAATTAGCCAATTAAAATTTGTAACTTAGTGAAAGATGAATTATAGCTTTTTTGAAATGACATTTAAAATATCTTATGCAGTTCTTGTAGATTTTTCAGAATGCAAATTAGAAACAGAGTGAAAATTTATTGCAGTTATTGAATATAGATTTTTGAATTTAAAAAAAAAAAAAAAAAAAAAAGATTAGTGAAAAGTATAGTTACAATTCATTTTTAATAATTTTTCAATTTTAGTTATCTACATTTATAAAAATTTAACTTATTATAAACTGAAATATTTTAAGTACTATAAAAAAATGCATAATCATGAGTTTGCTAAATACATAACAAGAAAATAACCAGACAGGAAAATATCTTAACATACAGATTTTTTTTTTAAATGCACACTTTTAGAAAGTTATTCATTCAGCTTATAAAGAAGATTTTAATGTAAAAATCCTACTTTTATAGTTTTTTTTAAAAATAAGATCAATGTTATTGTTGGAAATGAAAATTTACTAATTGTTATACCATACAGTACTGTATTTGAAGTACAGTATGTTAGATAAATATGTTTGAATTGGTTCTTTTATAATTAGACTTGACATAAAAGACTCCAGTTAGTGTTATAATATAGAATATATTTCATATAGAATATATATAGAATATATTTCATATAGAATATATATAGAATATATTTCATATATTTCAGAAGTAATGAAACTTAGTTTTTCAGGGTGCGTAGCCAAATCTTCGAATCAAAAATAAACACTTTTTAAAAACTTTTCAAGTACTTTACAAAAATTTTCAAGCACTCAAAAAATTCACATTCAATCAATGATATTATTGAAAAACAAAAACTTTTGTAAACAGTTTTAGCGTTAAAAAACCCAAAAAGAAACGGACGTAAATCGAAACAATCAGTTCTTTCCCACATCACTGGTTCAATCCGAGGGAATTCAACTTGACCCTCCAGTCACAACGTGGGTACGACACTTCCGCGTAAATGATTCCGTAGCAACACCCCATTTTTCGTGAAATGCATGGGATCCATCAGATATCACTGAAGGGGAAAAAATGATTCGTGAAAAAAAGCACTTTTTAAAAACGCCAGCTGAAAAAAGCACCTTTAAAAGCTTTTAAAAACGAAATCCCCCAAAAAGGCACCTTTAAGTACTTTTTACAAACGCTACGCACCCTGTTTTTCCACAGTTTGAGAATAGAAATTCACTTGACTTTATACTTGTCACAAAATCCTTTTTTCTTCTCTCTTTTAAGATTTTACAGGTTTTTAGAGCAATAAAAATCACACTAAAATAATTTTAAGAAACTCACTTTACTTTCACCAAATGAATCTGGCTTGCGTTTCTTTTCCAGATTAATTTTTTCTAATTGCTTTCTTTCTTCTTGTCTTAATCTAACTACAAGATAAAAAAAAAAAACATCACACCAGGAAAAAAGCATAATTTTAGATAAAAACAATTTTATTACGAATGAATAACACAAAATTTATGTACACAAAACAAAGAATACAAATTTTACAAC
Organism: Parasteatoda lunata; assembly: GCA_949128135.1. Taxonomy (NCBI): domain Eukaryota; kingdom Metazoa; phylum Arthropoda; class Arachnida; order Araneae; family Theridiidae; genus Parasteatoda; species Parasteatoda lunata. The sequence continues at coordinate 7,275,018 of OX421970.1, read as the reverse complement.
AACTTAATATTAAGTGGTGTGTAATGTATATCCGTTTTGATCATTCAGATATACTGCTTTTATTTGTTAAAGCTAAAATATAATGCAGCCTGAAGATTAAAAAATTATATTGAAAGGCAATCAAGAAACGAAATAGACTCAAAATGGAATCTGTGCAAATGAAAAGTGATGACTCTAATTTGCAATTCAAAATTTTTTATTTAAAAAAAAAAAATTTTTTTTTTTTAGTGGCTTCAGAAGCTTCAGCGAGCCACAGGTTTTCAATCGAATTTATGCTAAAAAACATCACTAGGAGTACAGAAAAGTCCCCTTTTCCTTCAAATAGTTACTATATTAGCTTTTTCAGGCAAAAAAAGTTACCTTAGTCGCCTCATGCCGAAAATATGCATTTTAGTCGCCTGTGGCAATCCTGTAATTGATGCCTTTTGTGTAAAAATAATAACAAATCTTCAACCCCGAAGGCAGGGATAGCCTGGCTGGTAGGGCACTGGGCCCAAGTTCAAGAGTTCGTTGGTTCAACCCCCACCGGCCGAAGACTCCCCGTGTAGTAAATGGTGACTGATGCACATTAAATCTGTCGAGTCGCAAAGTCCTCCATGTTCCCATAACAAATCAATACTTCTGGGGGCACCGATCCAGGATTTCCTTGTCTTCTGGATTGGTTCAAAATTACAAGGCTACGGAGGTGAACATCAGTAGCTATAAACCCCCAAAAATTGGGTTGGCTGTGGATATAATATAAAAATCTTCAATCCAACGACACAATTTTTTTTTTTTTTTTTTTTTTAATATAATGATAAATTTATTTAGAAATACATTTAGAATAAATAAAATCAAGGCTAATTGGGACACAAATTGAAAAACCCTGAAAATTTTGTGTGCAAAAAATCAGTATCAATTTATGTATCTAGCATGTATCATATTTAATAGAATTTTTTGAACGAGCATTTATAATTAAATTACCTACCAATGAAGAATAACACATCTTTAGAGAAACTAATTTAAGAAAAAACTTACATTTTACAAGAATCTGCGATATTGGATTTTAAAATTGTGTAAATATGAGAAGAGATATAGCATTTTAAACGCTGAAATACGAATAACGATGCATAAACTTTAGAAAGAATTACATAATCATAATGCAAAGATTTTAAATCATGCATAAATACATGTCGCAATATTAGATTTAAAAAATGTGGGAATACGAATCGCGACATTGGACTTTAAAAATGCATAAATACAAAGAGAGATATTGGATTTTTAATTCACATGAATCACTATATAGAATTTTTGAACCATGTGAATCCAATTCACAACATGTAATTTTTAAATTGAGTAAATACGAAAATGGAGGATTGATATTAAAATCAGGCGAGTAAGAATCGCAGATATTAGCAGATTCCAGCGCAGTTCCAAATGGCGAAAATCTGCCAAATCAAAATGGCGGAAAAACAATAGCGCAGGTATACAAACTTTTCATTAACAGGATTTAGCAAAAGTTTCAACATTTTGTCAGATTATAAGTTTTTGATTCACGGAAGTCTCCATACCAATGATCTTGAATTCTGCGATATTTGCAGAAAAATCACATACCCTGCTTCTAGCTTTTTGACCCTGAATACAATCACCCTTGTAAAATAAAAATAAATAAATAAAAAAGAGATGAATATATTTTATTTTTCATAACAGAAATTAATACATTTTATCATGTTAACAAAATTATTTATGTAAAACACAAAGTTTCTCTTCTTTATTTAAACATAAAATTTAAAAAAATAGCACAAATTTTTCGAAATGTATTTCTACAAGTAGATTATATTACTTACATTTCTTTTCTAATTCATCATCATCCAAAAGAAGCGAAACAACTTCTTTAGGTTTCAGTGTATCAGGTTTAAAGTTTCCACCACTTATAACCATTCTTTGAATCTGAAATACAACAAGTTCAAAAAGCCTCTTTTGACAAAGGAAAGTTGAAATGTTAACTACGGTACTAACTAAATTTTTCCTTATTTTACAAACCTCAGATTTTTCTCTCGCTCTTTGCAAAATCCTTTCTTCAATTGAACCTTGGCAAACTAAACGATAAACTGTAACCTGCTTAGTTTGACCCAAACGATGAGCACGATCCATAGCTTGTTGATCAACAGTGGGGTTCCAATCACTATCATAAAATATTACCTATAAAACAGAAAAAAATATTAATATTTTTATTTTTTTATATTCAATAAGATGACTTTTTGTGAATATGAATATCACATATTTCTCTAAACAAGAAATTTTGGTATCTTTCCATTTTGCCGGAACAGGCATCAAAAATGCCAAATCACCGTGTTCAGTAAATTCAATTGTTTTTATTTCAATTATTATTTATTTATTTACTTTTCATTATTTTAGCAGGAAGATATTTTTTAAAAATTAAATGGAATAAATAAACTCAATAGCTGAATTTCCCTACACTGTCAAACGGAATCGTACGAAAAAGTACCGAAATTTTTGTTGCTTAAGCCCCTAAAATAACTTTTTAAAGATAGATGCTTTTTTACAGACAATACAAAAAAACAAATGACCAGTTAAATAAATCTATTTATATAACTAAACTCAGCGGCGCGGCAGCCCATAGAGGGCCAAGGCCTACTGTGCCCATTTCAGTTTTCTTGACCTTGGGCTCTGGGGTGCAGCAGCAGATGTTCCGGTCATGTGGTCAGCCGAACGCGGCACCCCCAGTGTTTAGTTCCCAAGCATGCTTGGTACTCATTTATCGACCCACTGAAGGTATGAAAGGCTGAGTCAACCTTGCCCGGTCCGAGGATCGAACCAGGGACCTGTGGCACGACAGTGCGAAGCGCTACCGCTCAGCCACCGGGCGTCAAATCTATTTATGCATCAAAGAGAAATAAAGTTTTTCCCTCATAAGCCAGGATCATTTAATTTCTTTACTATATATCATTTTCCAATTAAACAGCAGGAGGAAAAACTGCTTTTAGTCACCCCTGCACTTTAAAGTTTGAAAAAAAAAAAAAAGTGGTACTTACGATCAGAAGGGTTGAAAAGTGACAAATTTTTTCAATGTGTAAGCATGCTATTATTAAATCAAACATGTTTATTTTTTTTGGAATGATGAACTGTCATCAAACAGGTAACAATTTTTAAAAATGTTTAACTGATAATTTTGTAAATTTTGTGTTCAATCTTAACAATTTTCTAACTTGATGTCCAACATGACTGTTATGCCAATTTTGAATAAAAGATTAAATAAATAAAAATTATTACATATTAAAGTAGTATAACTGGAGAAAAAAAGCACTAAAACAAATGAGGAACCTTTGGCAAAGTTTACACGCTCAGGCAGCCTTCAGGTTGATTTTCATAATTGTAAATCAAACTCCTCAGACTTTATTTTATTTTAAGTAAAGAAAACTTCACTTCTGACATTAAAGAAATATATAAATATTAAACAAATTAATTGGTGATTAAAACAAAACTATGATCAGAGCTTTATTTTATGTCTACTTTTGTTTTCTTTCAGTTGTTCTAAATAACAGTTAATTATTAAGGATAGAAAAAAAATAAAAAATAAGAATGTTATCATTAATATATCAAACAACAATACATGTTCATTACAAAAAAACAAAAAAAAAAAAACAACAAACTTACAGTATCAGCAGCAGTTAGGTTGATGCCCAAACCACCCGCTCTTGTACTCAACAGGAACACAAAAATATCTGATCTGGAAAGCACATGTTTTGGGTATATAATATTCATTAACTTATTTAATAAGCAAGTTTGTAAAAAATATTTCCTAATAAAGTATATTAATACTAACCTTGTTTGGAAATCAGCAACCATATCTCGTCTATCAGCAATTTTTGAAGAACCATCGAGCCTCATGTAAGTATGTTTTCTATAGCACATGTAGTCCTAAGTAAAAAACAATTATAATAAACTTAATCAAAATAAAAAATTATTATGAATTCTTATTATATTTTTAAATTCTTATAATTTTGAAGAAAAAAATACCATGCTATTCTATATAGAAATTATACTTTAGAATATTAACACACTTGGGACATTACTTTAATGAGGAACCTGTGTGGTACATTTTGAAACGAAACTTCACGCCATTTAATGACGACAGACACCAATTTCAGTTCAGTGTGTTCAATAGCTATTTTGTAATTGGTATTTAAAATTGCTTGATTAGCCACGTCCTTAAACGCAGTTAGTTTTCCAGTCACGGTTGATGCTGTCAGAATATAGGACCCATTCGACTCTCGTCACCCTCCTATTCAGTTAAAGCTTATGCTTCGCTTAGAGGAACAATGATAAAACTTCTTAAAAATGACTCGTAGCACTAACAGCAATTATCGTTTTATACCACGTTTCCATAACTTAATATTTAACACACGATATAAAATATTTTTAGCGTAAAAAAAGGCCAAAAAATCATGAACTGTCTGAAATTTTACTATTTTTTTGCTTAATATTTTAATTTTATAAGATTGTTTTGATTTAGCTTCTCTGAAGGAATCATTTATTACGTTGAATAAAAATATTTATGAAATGCTCTTCCTTTCTCATATTCTTTGAAACAAAAGGATTTTACTCTTAGAGAGTGTACAGGTTCTTCCTTTTTATGAATTTCTTTTTTTCATTAAACGACACAATTTGTTTCACTCTGTTTTAACTTCTCCATCTAAAAACATAAGTACTTTTGTTTTTTACTTTATTGAAATAAATATTTTAGAGTTAATTGTGTAGTTGGGAAGAGGAAAAAATTAAACAAGAATTAAAACAAAAAATGAAAGAAGCTTAAAATTTTTTGCAATGGCTCTAATAAAACTTTTTGTGGCGCCAGACATTGCGCGTAGTCGCCAAATTATGATGGAAATAAGATCGGCAACCTTGTACCTTTCAGTATATAAGAAGCTTCGAACTTCTTAAAATGAGAGGGCTCCCCCCCCCTCATTTGGTGACCCTTGTGTTTATTTTTTTTGAATTGAATATGCTATTATCCGTTGTTTTACAATTTGGAACTACTTGAATTTGATAATGTACAATTTCCTCTCTTATTCAGTCAACTGCTTTGTTTGCACTAATTTAAACTTAATGCATAGTAATATCTTTTGTATTGTATTATATCAATTAGACTGAAATTTTTAAACATTATTGTAAGAGACTTTAATTAGTAGTTATTGATTTTGAATGTACGAACTTTAAATGCTATTGTATTTAATTCTTAGTATAATATTTATAGTTCTGATACGTTCTTAGTTATGTAAATACTTAATTTTTACTGTGAATATTCCAGATATCCTCTAGTTATTCAATTGCTCTAATGTATATATATATAACTAGTTTAGTTTGAAAATTTTCATAAGTGAATCTTTAACGTGTTGCTTAGTTTTGTGTTACAATGACTGATAAAGATAAAACGGGTACTGAAACTGAAATTCATAAAATTGGCCTTCGCTTACCTGGATTTCGGATTGATAATCCAAGTCTATATTTTACGCAGATTGATGCTAATTTTAAATTATCAGGGATTACGTCTGAATCTACTATGTATTGCTGTTTAATCTCTGTTCTTGATCAGCATATTATGCAAGTAATTGCAGACTTGGTTAGAAACCCAAATTTGGAAAAGCCTTACACTGCCGTTAAGGATAGACTTATTGCAGAATTTTCCTTGTCCGAGAGTAAAAGAATTTAAACTTTACTCCAGGACCTTGCATTGGGGGATTTTAAGCCGTCTGCCTTGTTGTGACATATGCGAGAATTGGCAGGATCTTATTTTTCAAATGAGGTTATTAAATCTATTTGGCTATCTCATTTACCCTCATCTATTCAGTCTATTTTAAGTGTTAGTACGGAAGGTTTAGACACTTTATCAACTTTGGCCGATAAGGTTTCTGAAGTAACTAGTTTTTCTGCAACTTCAAGTTGTAATGAAGTTGCAAATAGAGATTCACTTATGGGAAAAATAGCTCAAATGTCTACGGATTTGGCAGAGTTGAAGAACGAAATTAAGTCTATGCGTAGATATCGAAGTCTATCCCGTAGTCGTTTGCGTTCCAATTCAAATGTTTCGAAGGATTTAAAGTCTCGCACTTTTAAAGGTGAAGCAGAGAGCCAAACCGGCATAACGAAACTTTGTTGGTATCATAGGAAGTATGCAGAAAAGCACGCAAATGTATTGAGCCTTGCAATTTTAATTTAAACTGATGAGCTCTACTATTAGTGTGGGGGTTAATAGTAGTGAGAATTTAAAATTTAGCCACCGACTTTTTGTTACTGATCGCAAAACTAGGTTACTGTTCTTGGTCGATAGCGGATCTGATGTAAGTTTATTGCCTATAACATTTACAGGTTGCAGGCCAACATCAAATTATGTGCTGCATGCTGCTAACGGCACTGCTATTAAAACATTTGGTGTTAAACTTATGTCGCTCGATTTTGGTTTACATCGAAAATTTGATTTTACATTTATAATTGCGAATGTTTCAAAACCAATTTTGGGCGCAGATTTCTTGAGACATTTTGAGTTGTTAATAGATCTTAAAAATAGCAAACTAATTGATACGAAAACTTCTTTAACTCATCAAGGCAAAATCTTTCCTTCCTTAATCCAAAGTGTTAAAACAATTTTTGGCAATACTAAATATCACGACTTAATTCAAGAATTTTCGGAAATTACCCGAGTTAGACCTAATTATCTTAAAATTAAGCACGATACAGTGCATTATATTAACACGATTGGTCCTCTGGTTGCTTCAAAAGTTCGCAGATTGAATTCTGTTAAACTTCAAGCTGCCAAATCCGAATTTGATTTCATGCTGCAACACAGTATTTGTAGGCCATCCAAAAGTCCTTGGGCCAGCGCCCTACACATGGTTCCAAAAAGTAACTCTGATTGGCGACCTACAGGCGATTACAGAGCTTTAAATGCCTGTACTCGACCTGATAAATATCCTTTACCAAATTTGCAGGATTTTTCTCAAAATTTATTTGGCAAGAAAGTATTTAGTATTATTGATTTTGTTAAAGCATACAATCAAATCCCCGTAGCAGAACAAGATATTGAGAAAACTGCAGTAATAACGCCTTTTGGGTTATTTGAATTTTTGTATCTGCATTACAGGTTCTGTAATGCACCTCAAACCTTCCAACGTTTTATTAATGAAGTTTTATATGGTTTAGATTTTGTATTTGCTTATATTGATGACATTCTCGTGGCAAGTGCAAACGAGACTGAACATTTGTATCACTTACGTTTAATATTTGAACGTTTAAAACAGTATGGTTTAACAATTAATGCTTCTAAGTGTATTTTTGGATCTTTTGAAGTACCCTTCCTTGGACATTTAGTGAATGAGCATGGGGTTAAACCCTTACCACATAAAGTTGATGCAATTGTTAATTATTCTAAACCCAAAACTATAAAAGATTTACGCAGGTTTCTTGGGTGTTTAAATTTCTATAGGAGATTTATTCCTAAAGCGGCAGAATTGCATGCCCCGTTAAACTCTTTACTTGGGGGTAGTAAAAAAGGCGATAGTAAAATTATTAACTGGACTGCAGATTTAGAAAATTCTTTCGCAAAATGCAAAGAAAGTATCGTAAACATTACTCAGCTATCTCACCCGGCACCTGATTGCCAGTTAGTGCTGTTTACGGACGCTAGTGACATTGCAGTAGCTGGCGCTTTACATGAAAAAACTGCGTCTGGTTATATACCTTTATCCTTTTTCTCCAAAAAGTTAAATATTCTGTGTATGACAAAGAACTTTTGGCGATTTATTTGTCAATAATTCATTTTCGGTATATGTTGGAAGGAAGGGTATCATAAACCTTTGACACACGCTTTTGCCCAAAGTTTTGAAAAGTGTTCTTCAAGACGTTTACGTCAATTAGAATTTATATCACAGTTTACTTGTGACTTACGATATTTAACAGGGGCAGAAAACTTAGTGGCAGACGCTTTGTCAAGGGTAGAAGAAATTGCTTTTCCTGACAAAATTAATTATGTGCAAGTTGCAGCTGAGCAGTTGACTGATGAGGAATTGCAGGTATATTTAAAAAATCCAGATGTTACTAATCTTAAATTTAAACTAATTGTTTTGCCTAATTCTGACGTAAATTTGTATTTTGATGTCTTCCAACCTAGTGCTCGTTTGTATGTACCCATGAAATTTCGAAAAATGATTTTCGATTCTGTACATAATCCTGCACACACCAGTGCTCGATCTACTGTAAGACAGTTATGTAGTACATATGTTTGGCCATCAATTCGAAAAGACATTGTTCAGTGGTGTCGCACGTGTTTAAGTTGCCAAAAGGCTAAAATACATAGACATGTTATATCTCCATTGGGAAAAATTCCTGTTCCTAATGCTAGGTTCCAGCATATGCATTTGGACCTGATTGGCCCTTTACCGATGTGTAGAGGATATAAGTACTGTTTAACTTTAATTGATCGGTTTACACGATGGGTTGAGGTGGTACCTCTGCAAGACATCACGGCAAATACAGTGGCACGAGCAGTGATTTTTAATTGGGTTTCACGGTTTGGTGCTCCTGTTAGAATTTCAAATGATCAGGGAAGACAACTGGATTCCTTCACTTTCAAGAAATTAGCACAAATTCTGGGTGTTGAAATTATACGTACAACTGCATATAATCCTAAGGCCAATGGGATGATTGAAAGTGTTCATAGAACATTAAAAGCAGCCCTTATGTGTTATACTACAGATTCTTGGCTTGATAATTTACCATTAGTTCTGCTGGGTTTGAGGACTGCTGCTCGAAAAGATTTGAACTTCTCTTCTGCGGAGTTAGTCTATGGGCAAACATTGAGAGTTCCCGGAGAGTTCTTTACTAACTCGGGAAATGATATCTCGCAGTCTGAATTGATTTCTCAGTTGCGTAAAGCATTTAGTGAGGTCAAGCCTGTAGCTTCTGTTTGGCATGACAGACGAGTCGTTTATGTGCCTAAGGATCTTCAGACATGTACGCATGTGTTCGTGCGGCATGACGCCGTACGGAGACCATTACAACCTCCGTATGATGGCCCATATTTAGTTCTTAAGAGAAAAGCTAAAATTTATCTTTTGCAGATCTCCACAAAGAAAAAGTGGATTTCCATCGACAGGTTGAAACCGGCGTATTTGCCAGTGGACGAGACCCATTCTTTAAACCACGGAGATTCTCCTGGCCAGTCTCATCATTCTTCAACTACAACTTCAGAGTCTCCTTTGGCAGAAAAGATACCGGATTCAAGAAAGTACGTTACTCGGTATGGAAGAAGAGTTCGTTTCAGAATCTGACGACTATGAAACTCTGGTGGGGAGTGATGTGGCGCCAGACATTGTGTGTAGTCGCTAAAGGATGATGGAAATAAGATCGGCAACCTTGTACCTTTCAGTATATAAGAAGCTTCGAACTTTGCTCTGTGCACACTCTCACACTTTTAGTTTTCTGTTTTTATCTCGTTATGTTTCAGTTGTTAATAAATGTTTAATTGATGTTGTTATAGTTGTTCTCAACTTAAAATGAGAGGGTTCCTCCCCCTCAAGTTTATAAGTAATTGAAAAAAAAAAAAATAAATACAAATTAGGAAAGAAGTTTCAATTTTTTTTTCATTTCACTTATCAATTTATTTTATTTTGCCAAAGGTACCTACAGAAACGGTCGAATTCAAACCAGAAAAAAAAAACAAACAAATCCTCAAAATATTTTGAAAATAAGGTTTCAATATTGTGTATGTAACTTTCACAATTCTACAATTTATTCATTGTCACTAAACCAGCAAATTTCGAAATAGAATTTGCAATTTCAATAATGTTTAAATTTTAAAAAATGAAGGAAAATTTAAAAATCATACTTCATTTAAATTCTTTAAGAAAAAGTAGTACTCTATTTATGTCACACTAAAAATTCTTTGAAAACTTTAAAAAAAAAAAAAAAAAAAAACCTGTTTTTTTTGTTGTTGTTGTAGATTTTGCACGAATTTTATTTTGCGAAATGCATCTTGCAAACATATTTTAGTTAATAACTGCATAAAATTTTAAAGTACAATTTTCATATCCAGTTTATTAATTTGAATAAATTCAATATTACACATAAGAAAAATTATTACAAATGAATATTATTTTTTTGTAGTTTTTGAGGGGAGAAGTTTTTTTTTGCATCTTTAGTAAAAAATAAAATTCTAAATCAGGGATTAAACATTAGGTGAAAAATTTTGCAACAGTTCTTATTTCTATGTGTAGACCAGTTTACTAATAACACTTCAGAAAGATAAAATTGATATTTTTGAATAAAAAAAAAACAAAAATCTCAAACCCAAAATCCTTATCTATCCGCATTATAGCAAAAATTTATCACAATGTTGTCAAAAATAAACAACTTTGTAAACAACATCACTTTACCCTACAACAAGTTGTGGTTCTACTAATTTCGTTCACCCAGGATGTGGATTTTGACGTCATAAGCAATCCCCGCCTCTTTTTTAGTAACGTGAAGTTAGTTTTGTTTTAAGCTAATTTAAAAAAATCAGGTCAATTTTGAAAATGCTGAGTTGATTTTTGAGAATTATAACATATAGACTATTAAAAATACCCAAGATTATGCGATTACTCTATACATGCAGTATAGTACATGCTCTATACATGCTTATAGTACTTTTAACTTTCTAAAAAAATATTTTTGTAATTTTAATTTATTTGAATTATTTTACTTTTGAAATACAGAGGATCCAGCTTAAGAAGTTTTTCAAGGTAGTGGAAAGAAATGACTTATTAAACAGGCAAACTTCTTAAATGGTTGAAGGTTAAAAATACACAAATGTTTTGCTTTACCAATTACTAAAATTTATAATTAATGTACCATTCATACTAGCCTCAACTGAAAGTGTCAAATATTTTTTACTCTAGGACAGTATTTACCTTTAAATGCATAAGTTTTATCGGGCAAAAGATTGAAAAACAGTCCACATTCCTCTATGTTATAAATGTCCTTTGGTTGATAACCTGAAGTAATTTCAGGTAATTTAGCTTTTCATTCTTCAGCTTCTTGTTAATTGACGTAGTTACAATCTCCTTTAATTGTTTGATAAACTTATCCAGCTCGTTTTTTCACCCGATCAATCCATTTATTTGAAGGCGTGAAATCAGCATTCAGTTTCTTTGCAATCTCTAAGGCCTTCCCACTAAGTAGAGTTCTATTGACAGGTATGTTCTTGCTTGTCTAAACCATATCATAAGTTTTTCTTCAACATCTTCGTATTTTTCTCTTTTCGCTATTTTTATTTTCTGGGATGCACCGGAATCCTTGTTAATTGAAAATAGCTGTAAACAGCTTTTTTACAATCTTTACTATGTCCTCAATATACAGTGTTTCACGTTTAATGCTTTTACAGGACCTTTTCAACAAAAATCAAAATGAACCTTCACACAAAGAAAATTTCCAACAAAATGCTGCTAAATGTTTGATGTAACTATCACATCAGTCACTAAAGGGTCGGGGGACAGCAGTCTTTCTGATTTTCATTTACAGTGGACACAATGTTCAACAAGCGATACCCCACATTCCTATCAATTTCATTTATCATCTAAAGGTTCCACATTCCTTTACTCACACTTGTTCCCGATGAATCACCTTTTGAGTAATAGGGGAGCAAGGAAGGCCTGTTTTCTTTGTTAATTTTGCATAGTCCACCTATCTGTTTTTGTTACAAAAATGTAAAACTAGATAAGACATTTTAAATATAAAGTTAAAAAAAAAAAAAAAAAAAAAAAAAAAAAAAAAAAAAAAGAAGAAAATTTGAAGCGCTTGAAAACTTATTAAGCAGGAAAAAACTTCTTATAAAGGTATGGTATTTGGCCTTTTTAAAAATTAACTTCTTACACAGGAAAAGTTTTTAAGCAGGAACTTCTTTAACGGGTTCTACTGTATACACACATAAATAAAGCTTCTAAATAACTTCCATATCACTTTATGAATTGAGAAATAGGAAATTATATTAAAGCAAACATTTATCAAAATGTATGATATATGAATCAAAAGCTTTTGTAGATTTCTTTTCTTCAGATTCTCAAAACCAAACATTTCAGCAAATGAACATGCATTTTTTTTTTTTTTACATAAAACTTTTATAAATTTTTTGCCTCAAAATAAATTAAAATTTAACAAATAAAAACAATTCTATAAAATCAATAAAAATTACCTCAAGAATATCAATCATTCGAGTCATCTGCGAATAAATCAGAACTCTATGACTGTCAGCTTTCAGACGAGTCAGCAAATTGTCAAGAACTTGAAGTTTACCAGAATCGGTTACAATAGTTTCTTTATCTAAAAATATAGAGAGAAAATGTATATTTTATTAGTGTTACTGAATCATTCAACGCAAGAAATATTACTGCTCCAGAAATAGCGAACATAAAAATAACACACAGTTTCAGTTTAGAACTTAGATTATGAAATTATGCCTTTTAAGGCTAATTATTGACATTAACACTGCTATAGAAGACAACTATTCCCAATTGGGGGAAAAAAATAGTGCAAAAATTTTGCTGAAGTTATTTTAAAAAATTAAGTTTTAGAAACAATTTAGAATTTTTAATTTAAAAGAGAATTAGTGCCATACTGTTTTCTGTATAGTAACAGTAATGAAAGATGTTAACAAAATAAAAAAATTCTATTCAAACTGGTGGGTAATACTTTGATAAATAATTGGACTTTTAAATAAACAATTGATCACAGATTTTAATTCACCAAATTCCTTTTTATTTTCCACAGCAGTTCTGAAATCGTAGTATAAGAACAATTCAATAAAATTACTTGTTTTAGTTAAGCACTAACTTTATTCCTTAAATTTATTGGATCAGTTAACATATATTTTTTGATACTTATTAGTTAATTCGTAAATCCCCCGAGTCCAAATGTCTGCATCAAACTACATTATATAAAGTAGAAATTAGGAATAAATTTTTTTAACAAGAAATATAATCATATGGTAATAGCAACATTTAAAAAGTATATTAAGTTTATCTACCAAATAATGAAGAGAGAAACATTAATTTTTTTAAAAAAAAGAATAGAATTTTTCAAGGCAAAATTCAAATGACCATCCTGTTAAATTATTGAATAGTGATCACCAAAACAGGGGTAAGATCTATGATCACACTGATTTATATTTTCTCACAACTTTACTTCGTACTTGAAGTCCAATAATTTACAGATTAATAGCGATTTATTAAAACATTAGATAAAAAATAATACAGCATTTTCTAATATAAATTCTTTTAAATAGATTCTCCCCTGTAACTCTTTGTAAAATAAAAGTTCATTTGCATGAGAGTATGCCAGAGAAGACTGTGACACAAAGAGAAAAATCCTGAAAATTTTAAGAGCAAAATATTGATATTAAGATAAAAATTTATGTACCATACATGTTTCACATTTAACTTAATTTTTTGAATCAACATTTATAATTAAATTACTTACTAAAGAAGAATATGACATCTTTATAATAAGTAATTCAAGAAAAAACCTACTTCTTACAAAAATCATGATATTGGATATTAAAATGGCATGAATTTGAATAGAGATACAGTAGAGAACCATTTATCCGGAATCCAGATAACAGGGAAATTTTTTGCTCGGTTTTTCCGCCATTATAAACTAGAGCGATTATGAAAAAAAAAAAAAAAATGCGGAAATTTGACTCATTATTGAAGTTGAGTAGAGGAAAATGTGAGGAAGGGGAGAATTCCCCCCCCTGTTTACCCAGAGAAACATCATTTCTTCCGTGACCTTGAAGATCGAGAGGAGGTAGGTCAGGGACGAATGTTTTCTTTTCTTTTTTAGGCCGTCAGTCAAACCCAAAGGAGTGGCATGCTGATTTTGTTTTCTCTTTGAGTTACGAGGGGGCAGGGAAAATGCATTGCACATGTATAACATTGAACAGAAGATGAAAGAGAAAAATATATTTGACATTGATTTATAAAAATAAAATATTTTTCTTTTGAATAAATTCCGATTCTTTGGAAGTACGGTATCATTTGCAAGCTTTTCTTGATGTGGTATCACATCTGCTTTCGTTAAAAATCGCGTTTTTATAAAAAATAAAATAAAAGGAGAATTGTTTATTAATTTAAACATACGATTATTCTATGAAGCAGATTGCAGTTTTGTAAAAGTGCGTTAATAAAAATCCCGACATTAGATTTAAATTTGTGTGAATACAAATCTGGCTATTTGACTTTTAAGCTTGAAAAGGAAACGAGGTGTACAAATTTTAAATTGAGTGAATACAAATCATAACATGTAAGTTTTTAATCAGGTAAATACAAAAATTGATATTAAAATTGCGTGAACATGCATCATTATATTAGCAGATTCTGAAGCAGTTCCAAATATTCAAAATGGCAAAAATCTGCCATACAAAATTAATCAAATTGGAATCCTGTGTATGGAAACTTCTTGTAACAGAATATAGCAAAAGTTTCAAAATTTTTCGGATTATAAGTTTCTGATTCGCAGAAGTTCGCATACCAATGATATGGAGATAAGATGCAATACTTGCGATTTTTAGAGGGAAAAAAAATCACATGTCCTGCTTCTAGTTTTTAGACCCAGAAGAATGATATGGATAACCCGGAATTTCCGGCTACACGTGGAATACAATCACCCCAGGTAAAAATTAAAATGTATGTCAAAATTGTATAAGTTTTCAAACAGAAAATTTCAGTAAAATGTGGAAAATATTTACCAGCAATGATTATTTTAGACCAGCCATTCTGTGGTCTGATTGCATTAATACCTCCAAGGGGTGGAGGGTGAAACATCACAGATTGCATTTTTACTTTTACAGCTGTTAAATCAGGAGATCCATATAAAATTGTCCTTAAAGCATGTACAGATCCACACAATTTATTTCTGCTAAACCACCACTCAGCACTTTGATCTGATGAGTATACAGTAACTGCTTCAGCTCTAACCTGTAACATTACAAAAAAGAACTTAAAATTGCAACTAATGAACAACACTATTACAAAAAGCAATAAAAAGAAAACTTATAAGAAATGCATCCAAATAATTTTTATTTAGTATTTGAAAACATATTCACTAACCATTTAAATTTCAGTTACGCATTAAGACATGCTGAAGGCAAATAAAGTAATTTTCACTAAAACATTAGGGTTCTAAGCATTAGATTCGTTTTATCAGGCTACTTCGTAATAGATTTGCAGAAAATTAAACGCTTATTAATAATAGAATTGATTAAAAAAAAAGAAAATTTATACCTTTTTAAAAATATACCTATTTTATAATAATATATATATATATATATATATTTTTATCAAAATAAACATTAGGGAAAAGTAATGGTTTTTCCTTATCACATCATACAACAAAAAAGTTCATTTCAAAACTAATTCTAACACAAGAACTGCATTGCTCACAGAGTGAAAGGAAAAAAAAAAAAAAAAATTAATTACAGAAAATTAATTATCTTTAAAATTAAAGTAAAGTATCATAGAGTAAATGACAAAATAAGATTCAATATTTCATCGGGAATATACTTCAAATTTAGGATATTTATATTTACTGAATCATTAAAGGTTTCATAAATTTATAAATGTTTAATTTCCATTTTTTTGTGTGGCTTTATTCCCTTAAAAAAAAATAATAATAAAAATACTGAAGTTGCAAAATTACAAACAAAGAGCTGTTTAAAATTTGTGCATTCCTAAATTATTTGAATTTCACATGTTATATTAAAATACCATGTAGAAATTAATAACTGCAAAAGAAAGAAAAAAAGATTTATGATGAATTCTGAACAAATAAATTTTATCACAATGTGGTTAATTGAATGCAGTGATTAGAAACTCGTGTGTCTTAATAATATCATAATTAAAATATACAAATCTTCAAAGATACGCATAAAAGTATAGCAATAACAGCAAAAAATTACAGCTTCAAAAAGTCTTCCTTTACACCCTTTTTCCTGTTAGTTGCTCATGTAATATTTGAGCTGCTTTTTAATACTAATATTTATTGAACATATTTACAATATATACAAGTTGGGTTGAATTACAAGAAACATCACCACAGCAGGTGATGCGAGGGATATTGGCAGGCTGCCATATGCGTGCTGGTATTTATACAATTCTAAGAGTATGATGACGTCAGAACTCTTAATTCAGTTCACTTCAAAACTAAGTAAACACACAATTGATTAAAGACAAACAGATAATAAAATGAAATACACTTGATTTTACGATGAGCGGCGAACCCATCACCACACAGTATCCCCCCAGTGACAAAGCCACGATACCAATAATGATTGTTTAAAACCAATCATAATAAAAAGTAGTAAATTGAAATATATGTCTTAATTGGGAAAAAGTTTCTAACTTGGAAATTGGAATACAATTAATACATACAAAATATTTAGATGCTTTTATATTACATACTTTTTAACTAAATATTTTGGGAAATGCACACGGCGACCAGATTTTGTAATAATTGGCTTTTCTTCCTTTGTTTGAGATAATTGCTTTTCGATCATTGGAATTTTATTTATTTTCAATTTCTCAGAAATTTGAAAAGCTGGTTTAATTCTATCTATTGAGACAGTTATTTTCTTACCATGAAAATCAATAACAAAGGTTTTATCAGAACGTTCAATTACCCGGTGTGGTCCGGTGTATGCAGGTGATAGTGGAGGACGAATTTTATCTACTCTTAAAAATATATAAGAACAAGATTTTAAATTAGGATTAATATAGAACTTATTTTTACTGTGTGCTGATGCTGCTACAGGACTTAATTTTCTCATTGCGGCCATTAAATTTGTGACATAATTTTCTGTTACTGGTGGGGATAAAGAATTTGAGTTTAAAAGATCCGAAGGTAGACGTAAGGAAGTACCATAAACAAGTTGTGCACAAGTTGCATTAATATCAGCTTTTAAAGCTGTGCGAATACCTAATAAAACAATTGGTAAAATTTCTGTCCATTTATTATTTTCCTGTGCTATTATAGAACTTTTAAGTTGTCTGTGAAAGTGCTCTATCATTCCATTACTTTGCGTGTGATATGAAGTAGAATGGATGTGGTTACTGCCTAAGATATTAGTGAGATTTCGAAAAAGAGTTTATTCAAAATTTCGGCCTTGATTGGTAGTTATAGTAACGGGAGTGCCAAATCTAGAGATCCAACCGTGAATAAGTGCTTTTGCGGTGGTCTTGGCAGTCATATCCGTAGTAGGGATAACTTCTGGCCATCTCGTGAATCTATCTATTATTGTAAGGCAGTATTGCTTGCCTTCAGAAATAGGAAGTGGGCCAATAAAATCCAGATGGATATGGGAAAATCTTGCGTCGGGTTGAGAAAATGTGCTGAAAGGAGCTTTAGTGTGTTGGAAAACTTTAGCTCGCTGACATTTCTCACAAGAACGAACTTTATTTTTGATATCCACTTTCATGTTGGGCCACACAAATCGTTTAGATATTAAATTTGTAGTTGAATATATTCCAGGATGAGAAAAATAATGTAAATTATCAAAAATAATTTGCCTGTATGATTTTGGAATAAAAGGTCTAGGGTACTAAGTTGAAAAATCACATATTAAATTAACATCTTCCAAAGAAAAGTAATGTTTTTCTAATTTTAAAGATGAATTATTTGAATTTAATATTTCTTTCAATTCTGAATCTTCATTTTGTTCCTGTTCTAGTTTTTTAAAATCTATTAATGGAGGTTTTGAAATTGCATTTATTTCTATTCGCGATAGAGTATCAGCAATTGAATTAGATTTTCCTTTTACGTGTTTAATATCAGTTGAAAATTGAGAAATATAATCAAGGTATCTAAATTGGCGCGGGGACATTTCTCAGGCTTTTGTTTAAACGCATAAATTAGAGGTTTTTGGTCAGTAAAAATAGTAAAACTTCTACCTTCAAGCATGTGACGAAATTTTTTTATTGACGCGTATATTGCCAATAATTCGCGATCGTATGTTGACCAATTTTGCTGACTTTTATTTAATTTTGTTGAGAAAAATGCAATTGGTTCCCACCCATTATTATGATATTGCATTAAAGAACTGCCGATTGCAAAATCTGACGCGTCAGTCCACAGACTTAAATTAGCACCAGGTTTAGGATATTTTAAAAGAGTTGCATCGGCTATTGCTTGTTTTGCATCAGAAAAAGATTTGTTTGAAGTATCGGTCCAAATTAACGGTAAATCAGATTTTTTTGATGATTTGTTACATTTCTTAATATTTCGTTGTCCTTCTAAAAACTTGGTTAAAGGTAATAAAATATGAGCTGCATTAGGAATAAAACGTCTATAAAAATTAAATAATCCTAGAAATCTACGTAATTGAGTAATCGTATTTGGTTTTGGAAAATTTAGAATTGCATTAACGCGATCAGTTAAAGGTTCAATACCTTTTTCGGAAATTTTGAAACCTAAAAATTGTAAACTATTTTGTCCAAATAAGCATTTAGAGGGATTTATTGTTAAACCATAATACTGCAGTCTATCAAAAAGTGATTTTAAATATGTCATATGCTCTTCGGGAGATTCGGAAGCTATTAAAATATCATCTATAAAAGCGTAAACGCCTTCTAAGCCTCTAGTTACTTCGTCAATAAAGCGTTGGAAAGTACTGGCTGCATTGCAAAGCCCGAATTGCATACGAGTACTTTCAAACAACCCGAAAGGAGTTATTATTGCTGTTTTATGTACATCTTCATTGGCTATAGGTATTTGATGAAAAGCTCGAATTAAATCAATGTGAGAAAATATTTTAGTTCCATGTAATTCACTAGTAAAATCCATAATATTAGGAATTGGATATTTATCTTTAACAGTTTGAGCGTCTAAAGCTCGATAATCCCCTACTGGACGCCAGTCCAAACTATTTTTCTTGGGAACTAAATGTAAAGGTGATGAAAAATTACTTTTGGAAGGGCGCATGTGGCCTAAACCTAACATATGTTGAAATTCCATTTTTGCTATTTTTAACCTATCCGGCGCTAGACGACGAGGTTTAGCAAAAACTGGCGAACCAAAAGTTTCTATATGATGTACAACATTATGCTTAATAATTTGGTCTGAGCAAATAGGTTTCGTTATTTCAGGATATTAATTTAACAATTTTTCATAATCATTTTCACCAAGAACAGTTTTAATTGAAATAATGTCAGCAGTTTTAAAAATACAATGAGAATTTAAATTAGTGTTAATATCATTTAGACAACGTTTTCTAATATTAGGTTTTAGATTAAAATAGTATAAGAAATCTGCACCAATAATATGATTAGTTATATCACAAATATAAAATTAAACTTTCGTCTAAGACCGAAGTCTAAAGTTAACAATTTCTTACCGTATACTTTTATAATGGTATTGTTCGCAGCTTTAAAGGTCTGTATCGGAGATAGAGTTTTTTCTTCTTTATTTGCTGGAATGATTGAGCAGTCACTTCCGGTATCTACTAGAAATTGTTTGCTAGATTGTCTATCTCTAATAAAAAGGCGACAATTTGTTGGAGGCAAGATGTTAGTCGCACTCACTCTTGCCTTTCTTGGTTTTTCTGGTAGATGCAGGGTTTGACACACTTTCTAGCTTCAGATTTAAATTTTCGATGATAGAAACACATTTTGGAATTTCGATGTGGAGATAAGGATTGGCTTTGGTGATTATGAAATTGTGCATAGTTGCGGTTGCGAGACCTACTGCGTGTCCGCAATGCTGCTACTTCTTTTCCTAGTGCTTTAACTTCTTCTAAAAGCTCAAAGGTGCATTGTTGATTTGAAGAAACTTCGCTAACTTCACTTGAAGTTGACACTTCCATTACTTTATCTGCAATTTCAGCAACTCTTGTTGCATTCAGTGAAGGGATTGCGGCCAATATTGACTGAACATGCTGCGGCAGCTGATTTAGAAATAATTTCAAAAGTAGGGAATCTGAGATTTCGTGAGATTCAGCTCTTTTCTGCATAGTGCGCAAGAGTTCGCTAGGCTTTCGATCTCCTAGTTGCTCTCCGAAGAGTAAACGGCGAATTTCCTGGGACTTTGTTTCTCCGCAGCGTGCAATAATTTCTTCTTTCAGCTTTTTGAATGGATCGTCTGCGTCAGGAGTTATAATGACGTCCCTTACAACTGCGGCTACTTCGGGAGGAAGGTGGGCGAGGCAGTAGTTAAACTTTGTTTTGCTCTCTGTAATCGGCTTCGGTGTCGCAAGCTGGAAAGTTGCTTCGACCATATGGAACCACAGGTGTGGATCGGAGATATTGAAGATTGGAATTTTTACTGCAGACGATTCCGCCATAGTTGCAGTTTCCTATTAATCCATGACTAATACAAGAAGCAAAAACAGGAAAGATGAAAACTAAAAAAGCTGCTTGTATCGTCAGACGTCCGGGTCACCATTGAAGTAAGCGAAGATAGCTCCTTTTTAATACTAATATTTATTGAACATATTTACAATATATACAAGTTGGGTTGAATTACAAGAAACATCACCACAGCAGGTGATGCAAGGGATATTGGCAGGCTGCCATATGCGTGCTGGTATTTATACAATTCTAAGAGTATGATGACGCCAGAACTCTTAATTTAGTTCACTTCAAAACTAAGTAAAAACACAATTGATTAAAGACAAACAGATAATAAAATGAAATACACTTGATTTTACGATGAGCGGCGAACCCATCACCACAAACTATTTTGGAGACCCAGAATCTGCTTTTGTGCTCTATTTATAGTTAGTTATAAGTATACCCTATCTTCATTTTGACAATAAATATTAAATGGAATTAAAGGAATTACCTTAGAAGATAAATTAGTCAAAAATGCAGGAGGACTAGACATTTGAAGCTCTCTAACACAGTAACTCGAAGACATCTGTTCTGTATTTTGCTGAAAATAAAATTTGTGAGATTTATTTTGAGACAATCAACAAATACTAAGTACAGTTCTACAAGTTCGAAACCTAAGGAAGAGAATAATGCAGACAAGAGAATAATTTGGGATATTTAACTTCTGTTAAGAGATTTTAGTTAAAATGATAGAATCAAACAAGAATTTAGGAATAAAGCGGAAATATTAATCAAACCTATTAATTGAAACTTAAATATTTATTACATTACCATTCACAATAAGAATTACAACAAATATTACATTAATTTTCAAATTGCTTTTGTAAATTTTTTAAAATATTCTGCAGTTTTATCTGTCTGTAAAAACATTTTTTTTTAAAATCTAGAAATGATACCTTTTAACAAATTGATTATTTTAAATTATCATCTTGATTATTTTAAAATTTGCTCTTATGAGAAGATTTTTTTAAAACTTAAAAAACAAATAAATATTATACCACTGCATAATATTCTTTTAAATTAACATGTCATATAAGGTGGAAAAATGTGTGTTAGATCATTTTTGTTGTTTCGAGATTTTTTTGTAATATGCAAATATGAGGATGGAAGTTTTAGCATGTAAAAATATTTCTCCAATCAGGTTCTCATTCTTACACAGTTTTCTTCTTCTTTTTTGCATTTAGTGAGAACGGTCTCTTATGATTTTTTCCATAACTTAAGGTAGGTAAAACAGTTTTTAAGTTTTCCAAAAATTTCAATAATATTATTTTCTTAAAAATCAGATAATGTCATTCTTCAATTTAACGTCATACCTGCCAACCTCCAGGGAAAAAAATCCAGAAGATTTTATACGGTATAAATTTGAACGCAAAATTTTAAAAATGATAATCAAAAACTCCGTTTTTCAATCTGAGAGTGAGAATATCTAATTTACAATACTAAAATCAGTTTTGTATAGCAAACATTATAAAGAATTGTACATCTAATACCACACCATAAGTGTATATGAGTCTATAAAGAGGTGAATGATGGAGCTAGCAAGATTTCAAGAGCAAGAATTTATATTTATTATACAACTTTAAAAGTCTAACAATACCACGTGCTACTAACGAAAGTAAACAACGACACAACTGACCGTTCCCGAAACCGGCATCAATGAGTGTGGCGCAGAGCCTTCCGTCTTCCTTCCCCTCTCCTATATTCAACGGACTCCTCTGAAGATGCGCGCGCTTCTTCATAAACTGACGTCACAGTAACACCCGCAGGGGAGTTGGCGAATTCTTCGAAAGCTGGGTCGTTTCTCCTTACTACGGTAACCCACAACACAATTTCGGCGCACATTTTAGAGCAGGGATGGGCAAACTACAGCCCGCGGGCCAACTGTGGCCCGCAGGAAGGTTTTATCTGGCCCTCGGATAGAATTTTAACTCTCCGCTCCGTGGCGAATATAAACAATATACATAATACATCCATTTTCTTGTCTACTTTGTTTGAAGTTTTTTATGTTCTTTCTTTTTTAACAAAGTTTTGATGACCTTTTTACTTTCTCTATTTTTGTTCTACAAAGTATAAATTGATGAAAATAGTTAGTACAGTCAGCTTCAATTGGTAATATGTTGAAAGCAGAAATTCTTTATAGAATAACCGTAGATTGGCTCCAACGAGAGTCTGTCTTTCTCGAGGAGCAGACATATGGAATCTACTATAGGTGAATTGCACTTTACATGTGGCAGCATTTTAAGGTCCAACGAGTGGATTTTTCTGCCGGCGCGAGTTCTAACATTTATTGGGTATGGAAAAATTACACACATATGTCATTGTAAATAATGGGGAAATTATTAAATTTATAAAATGGCTAATGCCTTTTTAACTTATTTGTAAACTTTTTTAACCCCTAAAAAGCTACTAAAAACGCAAAGTTGAGTTAGAGTGCTATGCGTTTAATAATGAATGGACTTGGGCAGATCTTCTTTGTCATATGAACAACTTGAATGTTAAGATGCAAGGGAAAAATCAATTCATCGATGATATCTGGCCCCATCTCAAAGCTTTTAAACTGAAGCTTAATCTCTCTGCTGGGCAGCTAGCTAAGAACGACTTGTCTTATTTCTTGAGGTTAAATTCAATACCCTCAGTAAATAAGGAAAAGCTTAAGAATCATGAAGAAGGCTTGAAAAAACTCCATCTCGAATTTGAACACAGACTTCGAGATTTCAGTGCCATTCAAACAGAATTAGATATTTTTACCATGCCTTTCAACGTTATTGTGAAACAGTGATGTCGGATTTGCAGCTTGAATTAATTGAGTTGCAATCTAACAATCATCTGAAGCAGTTGTTTCTAATTCTGCTAAAGTTTGAGCTTTACAAATCATTGCCAAAAGTGAGTTTACAAAATTTAATCTCCCCAAAAAATCAGTGCTATATTTGCTTCATCTTATATATTTGAACAAGTTTTTTCAACAATGAACCGTAGAAAAAATGGTTTTAGGAGTAGACTAACCGGCAAGCATTTAGCCTCGTTCCTTAAAATTAGCACTTACTTCGAACCTCAATATAAGGAAATGAAATCGTAATTTCATTCATCTCATTAAATATCTAAATTAAAACTTGTACATCGTATTTTTTCATTTTAGAAGTTTTTACTTGGCCCACCAAACTTTTTTTTCTTGATTTTTGGCCCTCGACCAAAAAAGTTTGCCCATCCCTGTTTTAGAGCATCGCTCCACAAAAGGCTCGTAAGCGCTAAATTTGGCGAGCTTTTTTATTTTTCCAAAAAATCGGGACAAATCCGTAAGATTTTGCTCTTACCCGGAAAAAAGGAGGAAAATCCGTAAAACTTCCGGAAAATCCGGAAGAGTTGGCAGGTAACGTCCTGTATCTACATAAATCTAGGAAACTTAGAAGACTCCAATTTCGTAAAAACTTACATATTTTGATTACATAACTTGATATCCATTTCAACCTCAGTGCAGTGAAAGTTTTACAATAAACAATGTTAGAATTAACCATTTTGAATTCTATCAGCTTTTTAATGTTACTAACAATTCTACAGGTTTATCACACACTTTTTCTAGACTTTGCAGACTATGCCAAAATCTAAATAATGCATGGAAACTTTGATTTTAAATTTGTTAACATTATATTTTGATACAAATAAGCTTAAAGACTAAAAGAAAAGAAAAATATTTGGTTTCACATACTTAAAAATTAATAATAAAACCACAGTGCAGTGTGCATGTTTAATAAACTTTTTCTCTAGTTCTATTAATAATACTTTTTTTAAAAAACAAAATTGCATTTTTAAAAAAATTAAAATGCAAGTTTTCACTAATATATCAAGTACAGAATTATATTTCAAGAATACCTGTTTCAGTGGATCACAGTTAGCTTTTTCTCTATATACAGTTTTTACAGGTGTTATATAGTGATTTTTAAATCCATACACATTATTTATATTACTGGTAAATACAAGTGGCGTTGAGTCAGAAAGTCTAAACAAATAGTCAGGAAAATTTGGGTATAGAACTAAATCCTCCCTTCGTAGAAATCTAGATAAAGAAGGTTTTGTTATTTATTTTTTCTTATGGTTACATGAACATATTACAGACACTTTTTCCAAAAATAAATTATTTGAATTATTACTTACTTAGAATTTGAACAGTGATTCCAGATTTTGTTATGGTGTATTCTATATGCTGATTTCCACATTAAATAAGCCAAAACACACCTGAAACAAACAGAAAAAACTTAAAATACATACATGTAACAGATTTTTAAAATTTTTTTTTCCCTATCGACTAATATTTTTTTAGATGGAAATACTAAAAAAAATTTGAAGGGTATATTATAATTACACAGACATAATATAATATGTAATTACTGGACTTAAAACATAAATTTTGTTTAGTAAGGAACAACAAAAAATATTTAGCCAGTTACAATGAACAAAATAGTTTAAAAATGCAATTTAGATTAAATGCACTCCACATATAAATTTCTTTTTTTTCTTCTAGGGTATGGAAGGGGTATGGAAAGTGCAAGTAGAGGAAAATTAACACTTGAAATTTTACTAGGACCAACTCAGGCGGTGACATTTAATTGGTTTTGTTTCATTAGTAAAAAATTAATTTGTGACATCACTAAAAATGTTTAATGTTATTAAAGTTTAGAAAAGTTATTTACCTTGATAAAAGACCAGATAGAAACATTTGTGAAATTTCAGCAGTAGATAAACCAATGAAACGCATAAAGGAGAAGGAACAATCTTTTAGCTCGTAACCTACGTTAAAAAAAAAAAAAAAAAAAAAAAAAAAAAAGAAACTGAGTAAGATCAAACAAGAGATTTCATAATAGTATAAATATATATCTTTTAAAAAAAAGAAAAAATAATGACTCTTTTAAACTACATAATAGTTAAATAAACTGTGAATACAAGTAAATATTCAACAAATCAAAAGATGGTGCTTTTTTTAAATTCTAAGCCAAAAGTTGTTCTTTTACAGATTATTGTTGCTAAATTACTTTGAGAGAATAATATAGATGATGGAGAGAAAATAAATAAATAATTTTATTTAAACTGAATCTTTTTTATTAGACAACAGTAAAGAAAATATAGTATGGATATTGTAAGACAGTTATAACTATTAACATATTTTTTTACTTAGTTGCTTTTAGTAGTCTAAAGCATGAAAATAGTTACCTAAATAAGAACATTTTTTCAATAATATGACTAAAATGTTATTAAATGACTTAATTGTCATAGATCATGATCCATTTAGTCAAGTTGGTAGGAAATATTATTTTTATATAAACGTTAGTTCTCTAGCACTAAATTTGTATATAAAAAAATTATTAACCAAAAATTTAGTAAATATACTAGTTTTTTTTATATAAAAATGCAGCACAGAAAATTAAATACTTTTTTATTAATTACAAAAAGCACAATAACCAGCACCCATATTGTTAATATTACTACATTAGTAACAAAATTTATCTTCACATTTAGTGGTTACTTCATAGGTGCCAACACGGATTGGAAAAAATCCAGTAGAGTTTACAAACTAATATAAATTTCATGATAATTGCTGCATAATGTACTAAATATTTTACATGTGGGGATTTTTATAGTCATCAAAATAGAAAAATTTAAATATTATCCAATTATGATTGATATTAAACACACTTAAAATGTTATATTTTTTTTTCCAATGGCAGGCACTGAATTTGAATCTTGCCTATGAAGATCCCAGAATTGTTGCTCATTTCGCGTTACCCAGTGGGCACCTGTGAACCAAAGTCACAGAGCGACATTGCCCACGCCACAAACCCGTTTATAGAGTGGGTCACATTCACACATCACACACACAACAGAGGACAGCACAAAGAGAGAGAGAAACATCCATGCCCAGAGCGGGATTCGAACCAGCAGCCAATAGCTTAGCAGTCACCACCGCTCGGCCACCTGGCTGACACACTCAAAATGTAATGTCTTATGTTTACTCATAATTTTGAATATTATCATGCATTTAATTCAAAGATAGTTAAAGGATTTTTTTAGGAAACTTATACAATTTTCAAACAATGTACAAAATATATACAATATAAATTCATACAATGTACAAAAACCAGGAGAATTTTAATTAAACCAGTAGACCAAGAGAAACTGGCAAACTTCAGTAGACTACTGGAAAATCCAGTAGAGTTAGCAGCTATGTTACTTTGATGAAAAATTATAATATTTTGTTTTAAATAATAATCAGTATTTGAATATAGAAGTTAGTTATTCATATTGCATTTTTAATAAGACCTTAATTCATTTCTAATTTAACATGTAAAGCCTTGTGTTATGTAAATGAGTCCTACAATATCATAATTTTTATGACCCGCAACTCAATAAGGGCTGCCCATCCCTATTTTAAAGATGGGAAAAATTACTTACATTCAGTAGAGTCTGTGGGGAATAAAGAACTATGAAGATAAAATGCACTGAATATTCCAAGAGTATTTAATGATAGCTTTTGCCTTTCTAAGTTATTTAAGAACAAGAAACCTAAAAAAATAAACATAGAAATTAATTTAGAGAAAACTAGTAGATAATTTAAGTGAATAATAATATTATACAGAATTACTATTGCATAATCACCTTCTCGAAAAAGTAGTTTAGGAATATGATATGAAAGTGATTTCATAACGAACGGAGATTTTACTTCTCGTTTCTCAAACAAATCAGGATGATTACACACCTAAAAAGAAGATATTAATTTAAATTATTTATTATTATTTTTTATATAATTTAAAGGAACAAAAATGAGCACAGGGTGCGTAGCCAAATTTTTCAACAAAAAATAAGCACCTTTCAAGCAATTAAAAAAATATTTTAAGCACGAAAAATATTATAATTAGACAAGGTTGAAAAGTTTTTGATAATTGATGGTTTTATTTGCCGTGACGAAGACGACGGCGTGCACAAACGATGAAATTAACTAGAGAAATGAAATTTTCTATCGCTAATAGAGGGAAAAAAAAATGACAATGTTTAGTTGGTCCCCGTAATCAGCAAAAATTAGAGAGATTTTTCGATTCTATTACAGAGGGCGGAAAATGAAGTCTAAAATTGAGAATCTCTTGCAAAATGCAGCAGGGTTGCACATGAGAGACAAAAATCCCCACCACTGAATCCAGCTCAGTATAAGCAAGTGTGGACCCGCAAGTATTTCATCAAACATGTAAAACAAATGGTGATTTCATACACTACAGACCTACGGTACGCCAAAATAGATTAGGGTTGAATTAATTGTGAAAACATTGAATAGGACCAAGTCTTTTTGGATAATTTGTGGCGAAAATCAACATGGTAAAGAAAAATATCACCTTCGCTCAAGTTAAAATTAAGCACTTTTTAAAAACACCCATGGAAAAAAGCACTTTTAAGGGCTTTTAAAAGACGAAAATTGAAAATAAGCACCTTTAAGCAGTTTTTATAAACGCTATGCACCCTGGAGCATCACTAAATAAAATTTGCCGTAAATGTTTTAAACTACACGGGCAAACATCAACGGGCAGTTGCAGACATCATTTAAGATTGCAAACACTTTTTCAAATACCGTAATTTCGCGGAGACAGACGGCCCTGGTATACACGTCACGCCCTCAAAAATTGTCTAAAAAATAAAAACATTTCATCATACACACCGCACCATCATACACGCCACGCCAAATTTTACTATACCAAAGCAAGTATTGATTACAGACTTAAAACTATATATATATATATATATATAACTTAAATAAGAAACCAATAAAAGGATATTAAATATACAAAAAAGTAACCGAAGCAAATATTAAGCATTTTCTAATTTTTATTTGAAGTAACCATTAAAATATGAATGAAATAATCAATGTAACAAAAAGCATTAAAATAAGTATTAAAAATAAAACGATCTTACTTTTAAATCAGCATTAAATGATAAATCCAAACAAATTTTGTGCAAAGAAAAACTAAAATTTATTCAGATATCACATATAATATCCAGATATCAAATATAAACACATATAAATCCAGCGGTTAAAAACCTTCAAAATCTGAGCTCTCTGTATCGCAGCAAAATAAGTTTATTAGTTCATTGCTTATTTCTGGCTCATCCCCGTCACTGACACTTTCAGTTTCATCGGATATTAGTTCGGCTTTCTTGAAACCGTTTATTACGTTTTTTTTTTTCCCACAGCTTTCCACGCTTGTGACACCCATGCCGCGACCTCATCGTAATTTGCCCGCCGCACGTGTCCAGATTTTGTGTAGGAGTGGATGCCGCGCTCCATCCAGTTTTCCCACAGCCGCCTCACTTCTTGTTTGAAAACCCCGTTGACAGTGAGGTCAAGAGGTTGCAGTACCTTTGTTAGGCCGCTGTGGATAATAGCAAGTTCGGTGGACAAGTTTTTTTTGCACAAATTTTTGATAGAGTCCACTTTATGGGAGTGCAGCGAGTTGAGGATTAATAATCCACATGGCTGGAAAAAAGCACCTTTTCTCCTCCGATACACCAACTCCAGCCACTGCAGCATCATATCCTCGCACATCCACCCCTTTTCGTTGTCTCTAATTATTACATCTTGAGGAAAGTTACCTTTCGGTATCGTTTTCCTTTTGAAAATCAGCAACGGGGGAAGCTTCTCCCCCGTTGCGGAGCATCCGAGTACACAGGTGAAAGACATTTTTTCGTAGCGAGTGGTTACCATGGCCACGGATTTTGTTCCCGTTTCTTCCACAGTCCTGTTTGGAGGGCAGTCAATTGAAAGTTTGAAATTATAAATTAAAAACAAGTTATATTGAAATTTAAATAAAACAAAATAACAAAAAAATTAATCAGACAAAAATATTAACGGAAAAAAATATTAACAAAACAAAAATATTAACAAAGCAAAAATATTAACAAAACAAAAACGCAAGAAGAAGATCAGAATTGAAGATTAAACGATAAAGAAAATAAGCTAAGGAAGAAGATGATCAAACTCTTAAGGCAGAAATACGAGCAATGAAAAAAAAAATATCCAAGAAAAAGAGCTCCTCTCCAAAGCATTTAAAACACGTTTCTATATTCCCCCTTTTCTCCCCCTACTTTCTCTTCTCAACTGAGACTTCAGAAAACAGCTCTTTTTTGATTACTGACTCCGCCTTGGAGGGTGTAAAATTCTTCCTCTCTTCACTGACCTTCAGTTTAAAGTTAGAAATTCTTCTTGAACAACTTAATTGTAAGAATATTCAAGGTCATCTTAAGCTCATTGGCACCATTCATTCATCAAACATTCACATGTTTTTAACAAACAGCTGAAAAAAAGGGGAGTGGATGCTTACTGATGAAACCATGACAAGTGGAAGAGACATTTTTCCTGGAAAAAGCAAGGAGGGGAGCGTTTATTTCACAGTGAATGTCATCACTGGCCCCACCCTGATTTTCTTTATTCATTCCTTTCTGATTTATGCTTCTCCACTCCATGCTCGTCCCCTGCACTAAACTGCTGTTCTTATGGTAGAAGGGAAAGAGAAACTTTTGTTCTCTTGCAGATAGCGGTTTCCAGAAAGTGATTCTAAGAAACATGGGGGAGAAGGAAATTCCAGGTGCGTTGACCATTCTTTGGAGTAACATTAAAGATGAAAAAATAAAAAGCATAAAGTAACAGGTGGAAAAAATGATGATGAAATTTCCAGTGGGGCTTCTAAAAGGTAAAATTTTCTAAAATAATGCTATACAAAAAAAAAAAAAAAAAAATGAAAAAAAAATGCTATACGGGAAAAAAAAATAATGCTATATAGGCCGCCCCGTTAGATACGCCTTCCTGTTAAATTTTCAAGTTTTAAATCAATAACGTCGCGGCCTGTCTCCGCGAAATTACAGTAATGACAAACATTCTGGAAGAGCAAATGATTTTAAGCAACATCTTACATGTGTTTTGTATTTTTATAGTGCTTCTGAATTGTCGGCCAGATTCAATTAAATACAGTCAGTTGAAATCAGAGCATGTTGGGATATTTTTGAGTGTTTGCATCTTTGCTGTTCAATTTATGGTGAAAATGCTGAAATAAAATGTTTTGAAGGTCAACTTATTCTCTTAATATCAACCAATGTTAATGCAAATAACTCCAAAATCATCAGAGTGCTCAATTTATTAATAGAATTAAAGTGAGTATTCCACAATTTTTGCTATATTTTATACTTCCTCACTACAACATATTCATTGATGGCAAGCACATTGAACATGTCATATACTTAAACCTGAATATCTTTAGAATATTTGCTTAAATTGTTTGAAAATTTCAGTTTCTTTTCTATCATATAACTTGATAATTATGTCCCCGCAAATCAGATTTTCTTTTTAAATATGTATTACCCATCAATATTTCTTTGTGTGACTTTTATAATCTTTAACTGAATTGGTGTAGGAAGGGAGTCAATTGGCATCTGCCTTATTACACAAATTCACACTTAAATATGAAAAATCTGAAGCCTATAGATAATTATACTTAAACCTTAAATTACCTATTTATTTTTAACCAATTATTCAGTAAAGGAAAAAAAAATTATGATTTTTTTTTCTTTTTATATACTTACAGATAATTAATTTTAATCTGAATAACTGGGAATTAAGAGTCTAAAGTAGAATATGTATATACTCCTTAACATACATGTAATATACCACAGATAATGTCATACCTGCCAACATAGGAGAAATAAAATAAGGAAGATTTTACTGGCGAAATTTTTGTAGGCTATGAGTAAAATTCAGATACCACGGGTTTGTCCAGGTTTTTCTATTAATCTTCATTTCATGCCAGGTTTTTCTACAAAATAGAGGTACCTATTTTGTGAAAATTTCGATATAATTTGTGAAAATTAAAAATTAGATTAAAAAATCAACACAAAAATATGGATTTATAGCTTCTTCTGGGATACAAAAATAAAATTTTAAGAAAAAGTATTTTGTGAAACTACTGTTTTTCCTAAAGTTGAAAATGTGAAGGTACCGCTAAACGTTAGTAAATTTGGCCTGAACAGACCCCTGGATACATAGGTACAATTATATAAGTCAAAATTGGAAATAATATACAACATTTAGCAAAGTAAAAAATATGTATATAAATCTTAATCTAAAGAAGATTTTTTAAACTGATATTTATAATTACTGAAACTATAAACACTCAACATGCTGCAGTACTGGTAATAGCACCATCCACCGAGGAATAAGAGAAGTATTTTTCTACCAGCAGATATTTATCACCAAATTTTTTTAAAATAATTTCTTCAATAAATACTGAGAAATTTGAAAATTACAGGTAAACAGGACATAGTCGTAAAATACAGGAGTTCTCATTAAAAAAAACAGAAACTTTGCAGGTATGTAATGCGTTTAAATTTGCTGCTTGGAAGTAATGAATAGTTCTTTTTACTTAAATATAAAGATAGGAAATCATAAACAGAAAGAGACTCACTTTCCTGAACTGCATCACCAAATTCATCAGATGAGATGTGGCAGATTGAGAACTAGATGACAAAGTAGATGATGACTGCATTAAATCATCTATAGTTATCTTCTTTCTTAAATTCTGATACAATTGTTTCTGCCTTTGTGTTAAAGGGCAGTATACAAGTATTTCAATCTAAGAAATAAAAATATAATAAAAACCTATTACTCCAAATTTGTAAATTATTTTGATCAGAAAAAACCTATGATTTGAAATCACACCTTATCAGAGAGTTCATTTTCCACATCTTTTTTCACTCTTCGCAGCATAAAGGGTTTCAATATTTTATGCAGTCTTGAAAGATGTTCTGAAATTTAACAATAAAAGAAATGCTAAAAACAAGAGTACAAAAAATGCGATAATCGTTAAGATTGATTACCTTAGAGTAATTTCTTTTCAAATTTTATATTAATTTTAAGATTAAAAAAATATTTGCAGCATAAAAACAATATGTAGTTTTGAAGATAGGTTGATAAGTATTACCAAATATTTTTGTAGAAGAACTCCACAAAATTCAGTAGCTGCTTTTGAAAGTCATATGCAAAAGAAAAAAAAAAAAAAAAAAAAAAAAAGACACACACACACCTCACTTTTAACCTTGTTTTTTATTTGCATTTCTCAAGATCAAAAGCATAAAATTTTTAAAATATCATTAAAAAAAAGCAGGAATTTTTAACATACTAAAGAGGTTTAATTCTTTGATATTTATTAACACAGCAATAAATTTTATACTATGAAAATCAATAAAAAAATATTTTGAATTTTTAAATCATATGTATACATAAATTATAATTTGTTTTTGGCGATATTTAACAAACACTTTCCCTATTCAAGATTATTTTTCAGTTATAATTTTATACAGCAAATAAATACAGTCAAAATTTTATGCATAAATTTAGCTGTTTTTAGTTGAAAATGTATGTAGCATTACAGTGTAACACTGGATAATGTTTTGCCCTCTTCTTGTTTTCCATGCAGATTTCTTTTCTGGTTAAGATTTATAAAATAAATATTAGATACTAGTTCACAAGATAAAGGTGTATCCATTGCTTTTTTTAAAATTATGAATTAAAAACCTGTTTCCTGTTTAAGCATTTTAAAAGGCGATTTTTTGTTTAACGAACTTTCCATATAACAAACTTATTATCGGGATTTAGCAACTTCGTTAAATAGAGGTTCGACTGTATTGATTAGCAAAACTTACTTTCATCTATCATTGACTTATTCTCAGCATGACTTTCTATGTCTTTAGAAAACCATTCATTGAATTCTTCATGTGAATCAAACAGTGTAGGCATTATAAAATGCAACAATGCCCAAAGCTGTTGAAATAAATAAATTAAATAAGGAAAAAGTTTTACATCATTATATCAATTAGCTGAAAAAGGTTTTTTACTTACTTCAGCCATGCTATTTTGAATAGGAGTACCAGTTAAAAGTAGTCTATTTCGACAGTTAAATCCTAAAAGAATTTTCCAGCGAACACTGAAAGATAAGAGTTGGGAAATAAATATTTAAACCTAAAAATATAATATTTAAAATTCAAAATGATAAAAAATTACTTAGAAAAATTTAAAATTAATTAATACAGTTTAGTACATAAAAGGTCTTATTGAATAGAGGGGAAGATTTACTTTTGTTTATTTCAGGCACAAGAGTGGGAGAAAAACAAAATGTCTGACTATACCTATCAACTCAAATCATGAAGAAAATATAAAAAAATTATTTGTAGGGCTATTTATATTTCCTTTTCAGTATGTTTATTGATATTCAAACAAATTGTTAAGTTTTATACATAAAAATTTAGAAAGTCAGAGCTCTAAAACCTAATATACATAGCATATTTCTGTTATCTAATGAATGTAGCAGGATTAATTTTAAAAAAAAGACAGAAATTATTTGTTTGAATGTGAAAATAAGACTAACTCTACTTTTTTAATAAATGGAGTTAAGACTTACATTTATATAAGGTACTCAGCTATGAAGGATCATTAGTTATTCAGAGGATTAGTCAATTATATTTCAACAATATATTGCATTATGTAACCTAATGTGATATAAGTTTTGATTGCGTAGCAAAAACTAGATTTCTCCTTCCTTCAAACACACATGAGTAGAGTTTGAGATATATCATATAATAAAGATTTACATATTAATGAGATTCTACTGTAAGCAAGAAATGTAAAATTCACAGTCAAATTAATACAGATCAGCAGATAAATGATTTATTTATAAAATTTTTACTAGATCAAAAATACAACCTAGATGTGCTTTTGATAGCTTGAGCTTCATCCAAGACCATGTATTGCCACTTGATACGTTGGAAATACTTCACATCTTGCACTACTAGCTGATAACTTGTAATTAAGACATGGAATGAGGCATTTTCTGTGTGCAGATCTTTTTGACTCCAGAATTTTCTTAAAATTTTACGATCATTGGTGTTACCCCAATAGGGCAGAACCTTTTATAAAAAACAAGAAAATAGTTATGGTTTATTAAGAGTTTTCATCTGAACTTCTTTTAAAAGAAGCAGTATTTAAAAAAAAACAAATTAAAAAAAAAAAACAAATTAACTGCA
Organism: Parasteatoda lunata; assembly: GCA_949128135.1. Classification (NCBI taxonomy): domain Eukaryota; kingdom Metazoa; phylum Arthropoda; class Arachnida; order Araneae; family Theridiidae; genus Parasteatoda; species Parasteatoda lunata. The sequence goes on along the minus strand of OX421970.1, from coordinate 7,240,510 downwards.
TTAATTAAAAAAATATATATATATACAGCTGTAAAAATATTCAAATTATCATTTAAGATAAATTTTTTCTTTTAGCTTTCTAATATGTTCTCAAAAATGTAATTAAGACAAGTCTCAATGAAACAATTCGTAATAACATTGCTAAGATTAAGTATTTACTTTCTAATTAATAATAAAACACTGATACTATCAACCTTGATTAATTAATTTTATTAACATTAACTTATATCTACTTCTCTTATTCATCAATTTATATCTATTATCTTAAAACCAAATAAACCAGAATTTATTATGAAAATAGTATTATGAATATAGAAACTGATTGTTTCTACATTCGAAACATTTGTATATAAAATTAAAAAAGAAATAAAATGCTAATGTTTTTAAATGTAAAATAAATTTGATCGCTCACATTGATTAGTCTATTACAATCATAAAATTTAAATCTTCAAAGTAAAGGAAGAAAAGGTATAGAATAAAAACTATTTCCTACCTTAAATTTAGGAACAAATTTTGCAAATTCCTGTTGCCAATTATGCAATGTAGAAGCTGGAGCAATTACTAGAAATGGACCCCATATCCCTTGAGCCTATAAAAAGAAGAGTCACAAAAAGTAATCAATAGAAGCAAAAGCTATAGATACATTTGAATCAGATAATATTATTTTGTTTCTAACATTTCATCGGTAGATTTTGGATTGATATAAACATTTTTTAAATTGAAAATACTTTTTTTTTATATAAATTAAATATTATTTTATTTATTCAATCACACGTAAGTTTTTATAAACACATGAATATCACATACAACATTTTACTATCAAACCACTATTATTATTAAAAATTCATTACCTAAAGGGACATAAATCTCAACCATAAGATGATGGATGATATAGGGGAGTGTCGGGTACCCCCGCACACTGTCAATTTCATATGTATAGAATATTTTTTCAAGTCAATGGGCCATCGGACATTAATTGTTATATTGAAAAAATATTATTTTCAAAGTTTCAAGTATTTATGCAGTTGGTAACATGGTAAACAATAGTTTTGAAAATATGTTGAATACAGTAGTCAAATTTTTTAAATTTCTATTTTTTTAAGTTAAACTATTCTTTTTTTGGTTTATTCTTTTTGCATTATTTAATTAGATGACAAAGCAATAGAAACATACAAAAATATTGATTATTACTCAATATTATACAGAAATATAAGCAATACTCCTTAAGTGGGCGGGGCTACCGACTCTCCCCTACTACTAATCACATTAAAAATTTGCCCAAAGAAAAAAAATTATGCAACCCAGATAATAAAAAAATTTTTAAACACAAATTTTTAAAATTATAGATTACTTCTTTTCAAACTAAGCAGTGCGCAAAAATGAAATATGATTAGTACACAAAACCTGACCTTTACTTACTTTAATTAATGTTGCAAGAAAAGCTATTGTCTGCACAGTTTTCCCAAGTCCCATTTCATCAGCTAAGATACCATTGATACCCTTATCATACAAACTGTAGAGCCAATTCATTCCCTAAATTAGAAAACGTAAAATTTCATTAACTGCATGAATTTTCAAGGATTGTTAAGATTTGGTTTTAAATTTATCTTTCAAAACTTACTTTTAGCTGATAAGTTTTTAGTTTTCCAACAAGCATGGGAGGCTGAGGATGATCTACCTCATTGTCAAACGCAGGGTTAGTAAGATTAAAATTTTCTTCCACTGAAAGTAAACAAGATATTTTAACATATATATAAAAGTAGTACTTTGGTTTCATAACTATAGAAAAAAATTTATGTTAATTCAGGGAAAGTGCCTCTGATTAAGTAGCTTAAAATATTGCCTGCACTAATTAATTAGCATATTTGAGGTTACCCCCTTGAACTATTAAGATTGAGTCTTAGAACATGAAGATCCTATCATTAAATTAAAAGTTATTCACGGTGATCCGTTTTTTCTTCCACGCATTATATAGATATAATAAAAATAAACACTTAAAAAAAAAAAAAAAAAATTATGCTTGGAAAAAAGGAAGATTTCCCTCAATTTAAATTTTTTTTTCCTATCATAAAACTGAATACAATAAAGATATAATGCTATAACAATAAAACTAAAGTAACTGGGACGAAAACTCAAAATGTAATTTTTGTACAAAAATCTAGTTTTAAACTAAATCAAAATACATAATCAGTAATCACTCATGTAAAAAGGACAAGAAAAAAAAAGTAGAATACATACATTCATTAAGTATATCAACATTTTCTTTTTTTGTTGGAGGCATAACAGCATCAAATGCAGTAGTCTAGAAGAAATCAACATATATAACAAAAATGGATATACATTTTTTATAAGCAAAATGCAAGAAAGTAATTTTTTTTGGTCAAAAAATATTAGCATAGAATTGTCAAAATTTTAGGTTGCAAATAAAAATCTAAGCATTAAAAAAAAAAAAAAGAAAAAAAAGAAAAAAGGTACAATGTAATGGTAAAACAGTGCGAAAGAAAAACATATATTTCTTCTTAGTATCAGGTTTTAAATAGAAAATTTGAAATATTTAAATTTTAATTTATTAATGCATTTTTTGGAATGAGTAATTTTGAAGATTTTACTTGTAGTTTTTTTTTTCTTCTAATCCATGTTAAAGTAAAAAAATTAATAGGTCAAAAAAATTCTTTTGATAAACAATTGTAAATAAGCTCAAAACAATGGCTTGATTGTTCAGCCATTAATTTACACGAAAAACATTTAAATGTACTTAATGCTCAAAATAAGTATACAAATAAAAAAATACCTTGTCCACATGTGATTTATATGCAGCACTTGCATTTCTTAAAGCAAGAGATTTCATTTCTTCACAATCTAACAAAAAACAGGTAAATGACCGAATTAGAATAACACTTTCTGAAATAATAAGTAGAATTTTCCAGCCTAAGAAAAAATTAACAAAATTGATTTAATTCCACAGGTCTGGGCATTGTTACTAGAACATGTCCCACTTATAAATATAAATTTTCATCCTTTATGTGTTTAAAATACCAAATTTATAAAAATTTCTTCTTTAGAAAAAGACCCAAGTTGTCAACATAAAATTTAAAAATAGTTTTGATTGAAAGATCAAAATGATTTCTACATTTTGTGCTAACATTTATTAGCAGAATGCTAACTTCTAATGACTAATTCTTACAGTTTCAAAAATAAGTAGCATGTCCTCATCTTTGACCAAGTTTAATAGTGGTTGCTTATTTTAGCCTAAATGGCCCACGGAAAATTGGTCAACTAATATTAACAATCAATGAAAAGTAATGAATTTGATTATTGTGATGCCACAATCGGCATAACTTATTTCCTAGCTTTTCAAATTTCTTTGATTTCATTAATGTTTTAAATCATTCATTATCTAATTTTACCATTTGCTTAATTTTTATTACATTTCATAAAAAACAAATATAAATATTTTATTTTCTTCTTAACAATCAATCTAAAGACTATTTTTTAAAAATTCAATACAAATGTAAAACTAATTAATTCACTGTTGCCGCTAAATAAACATCAAAATATATTTATAATACACATGAATCTTTTATTTCAATCAAAACAAAAATGTTTCAGTTACAGGGTTATATTAATTCTCACTGTCTTTTTGGCAATTAGCCTTAGCCAAACTATTTAAAATTTTATATTAATTACAGGGGGCTGGTGCTGTTTTTGGTCATTTTATCTTTCAAAAATCGACAACGGCGTACCTCTTCCCAGGCTTCTAACTGTTCGCCGGGAACAATCCATTCACTTTTTAATTCTTTATGCTAGGACAGCCGGACCATTAATTAACTTAACGAAATTCTTGATCAGAGAACAATCTCTTTGAAGGAGCATTTTATTTGAATAACTAACTGTACATGGCCATATTGCTTTTAATAAAGTTTATAAAATAATAAAGTAATGATTTTTCTTTAAACGATTTTGTTCAATTATCTATAACTCAGTCGCAAGAAACAAAAGTGTATCTGCTATGGCTAAAATATGTTTAAATACTACAATTATGCTATCTCCATCATAAAATTGGATTAACTACCATCACAATTATAAAGATGCTCAGGGGGTGGCAATTCTATTGACTGCTGTCTTGCACAAGTAAATAAAACAATAAAAAGCTTGTAATACCCAATTTCTATCAGATCTTGTCATGGGGTGGCCAGTCAAATCAGATTTCAAATTTCTTTGATTTTTCTAGGTAAAAATCTTAAAATTTCCAGGTCTGTGTTTCCCCCCCCCCTTTTCTTATAAAGTGTAGGATGTGTACAAAGAAAGTGTCTATATTATAAAATATTTTATTCAAAATGACTTTTTGTTAACATATCTTGAAAAAAAAATTTTTTTTTGTTACAAGATTTTGTTTTTTTATTTTTTAATGTTTTGGTACAACAATAATTTTTAAAAAATTAAGACACATGGAGAAAATATGTTTAGCTTGTAGAACGTATTGTTTTCATTGAATAATTTTTTTTTAATGTGTTACTTTAAGTTGATTTGCTCAAAGTGTACCTACAAAATGGCAAAAACAGAATGACCAATAAAACCTTGGATAAGTATTGTTTAATATATTTTCATCAAGCAAAGGAAAACCGTTTCAGGTGATTATATATCAATACTCTACTCAAATTTTTTTTTTTTTTTAATTTCGCCGACTTTTCCATACGCCAATCAAGAAATTTCCAGATTTCCCTTTAGGGAATTAGAGCCATAAAGATATTAATTTTCTAAAAAAAAATCACTTCTCAGATATTGATAATTGAATATAATTTATATTCGAAATCAAAAACCAAGCAAAACATTTAAAATAACACTTTTTAAATTTATTTTTAGTTTAAAGTGATTTTTGAAAATTTCCTTAATATGAAACTACACATTCAAGCATAATAACTTAAACCATAACCTTATTTGTTAAAAAGGAATTTAAATTAAAGAATAAAATTTTTTTTAAACAAAAATAAAATTCTTATATTTAAAAAAACACAAAATAAGATTTAAATACTATAGTAATAGAAAGGCAAAAACTTAATTCAAATTTCTTTTTACAAAATATTTTCAATTTGCCCCTTAACTACATCTACTTTTATAAACAAAGACAAAATCTGAATTTGTTAAAAATCACAATAAAAATAAAATTAATGATTAAGATCCTTTATCATGCCATTAAGTTCAGCTAACTGTCTCTCTGCTTCTTGCTGGATTTTCGTTTTCTTCACTTTAAGTTCTTTTATTTCCTCAGCAGCCCTCTTTTTCTTATTTGCTAGTTCTTCTGATTCTTTCTCCATAAGTTTTTTCGTTTTTAGCTCGTCATGATAGCAACTATGAGCATTTCTTGCTGCAAGTATCATCTTTTTAGTTACATGTATCTTAAAATAAACCTCCAGCATTACTAATACCATCATATACAGTTCTTAAAGCAACTACCGACTTTTCTTGCATGTTTTCAATAAGCAAAGCTTTATTAATACCGAAACCAGTTTCCACAGCAGCATTTCCATGAGACATAATTAAAATATTTTTAATTAATACGAACAAGTTTTGATAGTTCGTGCTTTCAGCCACCTATGAAGAATATAAGACATCTAATCTTCCACTCTCACACTTAAATTCCGACATTTCTTTTTTAACGCGATAGTCTTCAATAAACTTAGAAAATTCTGATTTTACTTTATCGGCAGTAACTGCTGACATTTTATTGCAATCAACGAAATAATCCAAAGCCATTTCTATCTTTATAATGCAAGATGAATTTGAAACAGATATAATTGTTGGGGACAGACCACTAGCGCCTCTCACAAGCTTGAAACACAGCAGATTCCTTTCCATCAATTTTAGAGTAATTTTTTTGTAAAAATAAGAGACACTCCTTAAAAATAGACTTAGCAGTATCTGTGGCTTTGCTTTCTTTAAGACTACGCCTTGTTGCAAATCCAATGTCCACGTCTGTAATTGGTAGAAGGTTACATTTTTGGGGGACATCAACTTTCATTAACTTCATTGCAGAATCATTCTGCTCTATAACAGATTTTTTTAACAAATCTCCTCATTAAATTGCTAAGCATCAAGTATATTTCTGCATACAAGAAAGGTGCCATTGGTTTATCAGTCTGGAATCTCATTAAAAAGCTGCACACTTCTGATGACACAGAAATAAAAAAGCCTAATTTTGCCTATAGCAGCTCAGTACATTTTAGCATTGATTTTACTGTGCCATAAGTCTTTGTATTTGGTTCTATCTTTTCAGCTTCTACCTTTTGAATAAAGACTCTGAATGGTGGCAAAATCTCTAAAGCCCTCTGTGCCACAGCTGAACTTTCGACCCAACGAATAGAACAAAATTTCAGGGGGAAGACGTTACTTTTTGTAAAATGCACAAAATCAGCACGTCTGGCAGGTGGTTCTTAAAACAAGTTAAAGACAGCATAGAGAAACTTATTTAAATCCCAGGATGTACATTTATGTCCTGTCTTGAAAGTGCCATGAACAATATGAAGACCACAAGAACCAATATTCAAAAGAGATTTAGAGCCAGATTGCTCCTGCAAATCACTTTGTAGTAATGAATGTAACTTTAGATTTACATTCGGGCCATCCATAGAGAGTTGAAGTATTTTCTTCATAACAGGATCAGGTATAGAACTTTTCAGAGTATTAAATAAAGATTCTGCATCCGAATGCCCTAGCAAAACAGATGTCAAATAACGTGTTACAACGGTATTCATATTTTTCTGCCAAAACCTGACATGTATGTCCATTTGACCTTTCTGGACAACTTTGTTTTATGATTCATCAAAACATACAACACATGATTCTAAATCTAAAGATGAAAGAACAGCGATTAATTTATATCTAAAAAAAGGAGCCAATCCAAAACAAATTGTATATGATGTCTTGTCTTTTTTCAGCTTCAATTTCTGGGGAATGTCACTATCAGGAAGCATCATTTTAAAAATATCAGACAAGTCTGAATTTGAGCGATATAAGAGGAATGTGTCATCACTGTGCGAAGACACCACATTATTTCAGCTTTACTTACTTAGTCATCAAGGAAGTACTTATCTATAATTTTTTTAAAACTTTTAGAAGAATTTCCTTCCAGACTCTCTGCATTATTAACAAGCACTGAAGAACTGGTCGAAGGCACTGACTCTGCTATCACAGGCACTGAAAAACTGGTTGAAAGCATCGATGCTGTACTCACAGGCATTGAAGAATTGGTTGAAGGCATTGATCTTGGACTCCCATGCACTGAAGAACTAATTGCAGGTTTTGTTTTACAAACTGCTGCATAAGCATATTTGAAGAATTTTTAAATCCCAATATTTTTCTGATGCTTTAGTCCTTTTCCGTGACTTATAATGGCTTGTCTTCCTATATTGCTCAAAGAAATAGTTTTGCTACATGCTGAACATATAGCAGCACTTGGATTTTTTTCATGAGGTTTCAGCCATTTTGGCCAGTTAGGGTTAAGTTTCTCATCACACCAATCAGAATCAAATACAGTTTTCCTTGAAGACATTTTCCAGACCAAAAACAGATTTTTACAAAAAAAAAAAAAAAAAAAAAAAGATAAAAATTTCTACAAATCAAAAAACCACCTAAGCAGTAAAACTTAGCAATACAACCTAAAAACCAGTTTACCCTTATTTGAAATACAGTAGAGCGCCGATTATCCGAACTGCTCGGGACCGAACGTGGTTCGGATAATTAAGAGTTCGGATAATTGGAAAGTTGTTTAAAATCTAGTCTAAATGATTATTATTTATGCACGAACTTCCCTTCACACTTTTTCTAGGCTTAGGACTGGTAGTACTATCTAAAATGGCTCTGGCGTGTTTTAAATTTTTTTTTCTTTCAATTTTTAAATATTTATTATTTTTAAACTTTTTTTTTTCATTTTGAATTATTTTTATCATATTTCAGCATTTTATAAATTGTTTTTATCAATTACTGATTTTACCACATTTTTCTTTATTTTCCATTGCAAAAGAAATAAAGCAAAGACTTTTGTTTCAAAGAAGATGATCTTTTTTGAGCAGCCATATCCCTTATTCTTTTTAAATAAATCAACTGAACTGGATTAACATTATTTTGACGTTTTAGCCAATTCATTGCATTATCTAATGAATTGCATGCTTCTATATGAGAAGGTCCACTATCACCTCATCCACTTGAATTTGATCACCTACTTCTTCTTCTTCGTCTGTAGAGTTCCGATTTTCATTCAAAATTTCAGCAACAATTTCATCATCATTTAAAATTTGAAATCCTGGGTCGTTTTCAGTGTCTCGACACCAGTCTTCTATTTTTTTTCTGCTGTATAACCTGGCATCTTTTCATTGGGAAGATCTACTGGTTCAAAAACTTCAGTTTCGTTTATTTTTTTGATAAGAATTTTATTCCAAGATTTAAGATTCCAAGCACTGTAATCACTAATCATTAACCATAAATGACAAGTACCCATCCCCCAATTGTAGAACTTCAACACACATCTATTCATAAATTCCTTCCTCATTTCAACCATTGTAGACTGTCAAATTGAAGTTCGCATTCTTGGAAGATAATTTTCAGTTGAAGAGGGCTAAAGGGGTATGTAGGTTTAACTGTATAACAATACATATATGTATTGGCTACTATAAGAAAACTGCTAAAAAAAAGGTTGTAAATTAAATATGGTGTCTTCAGATGTAGTGGATATTATTTATTCTTCTAAATTTAGAAAAATTGTCGATAAGTTAAAAAGTATTCTAAACATAAAAAAAAAAAAAAACGAATTCGGCCATGGTTCGGATAATTGGACGTTCGGATAATCGGCGCTCTACTGTAGTTCATCTTTTATACATAAGAAAGAACTAAGCAGCTTTTCATTGTGGATTGAAGAACCCACCACCCCTAAAATTGCTTGACACACCTACAATTGACACACCCACCATTGCTTATAACTGCCTGAGGGAGGGAGAAAGGGGATAAACAACTGAAGTTGGGGGTAAGTCCAACCCCCAAGGGAGACTGAAATTCATAGTTGTGAACAAAAAGGAGAGAGGAAGAACTGCTTAAAGAAAAGTGGTTTCTTTTACCACTTAAAAAAATGAAAAGAAATTTCATTTTCATACAAATCTCTGTTTTTCAATGAAATTTTTTTTCTTTTCTTCTTATTCAAAAAGTTTAAAAAATGTTAAAGTTTTTCTAAGAAAAATGTAAATTTCCCTGACTTTTCCAGACGGGTAGTCAACAACTTTTTATAATTACAGCAGCTCCCAAAAGTGCTCATTCACTTATAACTTTTATTGAAATAGGAAATAAAAATTCATTATTTAACCCACTGACGGTTCTGCACGTAAAAAGTCGTATTTTAACCTGCAGTCTTCTCTGCGCAGCAAAATTGGTTTTCCCACGTTTTTAGATAGAAAAGTGGTGTATTGGGGAGAAACATTTTCCCAATTTCGCCCATTTGCTAAATAGCCAGTGGGTTAAAACAAATATTTCAAAATGGCTATTTGATAATAAGATGTACAGTAGAGAACCGATTATCCGGAACGATTGGGACCATCGCTATTCCGGATAACTTACGTTTTACTATTCCGGATTAATTGTCAAACCCAATTAAAAAAAAAAAAAATTTAGAAATAATCTTAAAAAGAAGAAAAAACAATAAAGCAATACACTAACGATTAATTCTAAAATAATGATAAGGTAAAACCTCTTTTAAAAAAGAAAGAAAAATCCTAAAATCTTATAAGGAAAAAAAAAAAAAAAAAAAAAAAAAAAAAAAAAAAAAAAAAAAAAAGGTGGGAAAATTTAACGAACTTTGTTCCGGTTTTCTGATTTCCAGATAAGAGGTTCTGTACTGCATAATCTATTTGTAGCAAACCTGCACAAAATAATTTAAAAACTAAGCAAAAGTTAATTTTTAAGGTATCAATAATCAAATAGTAACAAAAATTTTACCCCACGAAAGTCATCATACAATAAAATTTTTCGGATCTCAGAATTAAAATTATCGTCCACTGCTTTAATTTTTTAATTTAAATAGTTTTCATTAAATTTTTTATTTATTTATTTGCCATTTAGGATCAAACTTATGATATCAAAATTATATTTAAATTTTTGCTTGCTGACTCCATAATAAAACAATAGACAAAATTTGATTATTTGTCATCATAAGAGGTAAATCAGTAATTAATGTTAAATTAGTCCTATTGTGTCCTACTGCACAGTGCAATATGTGATAAAATGCTTCAAAGAAGGACTTCATATCAGACATTAAAATTATAAAATTTGTGGAAAAATTCATAAATTTGCAATTGAGTGTTGCAAAAGTTTCTGTAATGCAAACTTATATCTATATATATATATATACTTAACATACATGCATTTAAGTATATATATATACTTATATGCAAACTTATAAAAGCTATTGTAGATGCGAAAGGAAACTGTACTAAATGTTAATTTAAAGGGAAAATTATAATATTTACTAATAGACAGAGTTTTTCTTTTTTAAGTGTACAATGACTTTTGTGGGATAACGTTTTTGTCACTTTTTGATGATTGATTTCTTAAAAATAAACTTTTCCTTTGTTTTTAAAATATTCTAACAGTTTTGTTAAGATTAGAATACAGTTTTTATTATTAAATATCTATTCTGAAATATTCATTTTAATTAATGGATAGTCTTATTTCATTGAAAGTCAAAAGTGTACCAACAGTTTTGTGAGTCACTGTAATTAAATTTCAATATAAAGCTATATTGTATACTGCATTATACTGTATTTTATCTTACTAGTGCTTTTTATAAAATTCATTGATCATATTTTCTTTAAGCCAATATCTCAAGTCAAACTTTTAAATAATGTTGTTTTGAATTAGCATTATTACTTTAAGAGATTCAGTATACAAAAATAAATGTCACAAATGTAAAATTGTCAAATTTTTTGTTCTATACTCTATAGAAAAAAATAAATAAATAAATAAATAAAATTCCATAAATTTTATACTTTTTTTTTTTCCTTATTTGAAATTAAAACATTTATAGAATTTCAATCTAAACACACAGTTTTTTAGTTTAGCATAGTTAATTGTTTTGGTTTTAACAACTAGAATCTTGTACAGCGCACAACTAAAACACTAAGCTTCATTTTTCTTCTTCCGACTAAACACATATGAATAAAAAAAATTATATATTTTACATTTATAGACCATTTTATATGTTTCCAATATATTCCTTAGTCTCTGTCAGCTTTTTAGGGTAAAAGGAGGGATAGTTTTGGAAATATCATCTCTGGAAAGCAAGCAACATTTACAAACTTTCGAAATTGTGATAACTATACAATTCGAATTTTGAATTCAAAATCAAATATTTACCAACAAAACAGTAAAATTAAATATTAATATATAGTTAGTTCTAAAAAAACATTTCTTTAGAATATGTTATAAAAGGTGAAAATGAAATAGAAAAAATCAGCATTAATCCAACAATTGTAACAATTTGTTGACAAACATTGCTGTTCAGTGATTGTAAAAAAATGTGTGATTGGTTACTTTGCTGAGAAAAAATAATTTACCGATTTCTTTGAATGGGAGTACAAAAGCTTTCAGAAAAAGAGTGCAATATAAAATCTATTATTATTAAATTATAACCAACTAATTTTTGGAGAATTTTAAGTTAAAAATACAAAAACATCTTGACTCATTTTGTCAAAATAGAAAAAAATTACCACCAAAGCGTCAGAATAAACTTGAGCCATAAATGGATTCAGCTCACAGACAGAATTTTAAAACAGAAGCAAATATCCTAACCCCTTCTTCCACTCCTAGCACAATCTTTGCCTTTCCTAAATGGCAGTCCTATAGTTAGAGATCAAAGGTTTCTACATTTGTTTAGCAACCATGGGAGAATTTTATGTTCTAGTTTAACAGTGTTATAATGGAACAAATTTTGATGCAAGCAAAGTATAGCTAAGTTGATGACATTTTAACTGTTTGGAGATACATTTCTGTCTAAAGAATGCATGTATAATGGATGAAATAATTTAAATTAAGAAAATTAGTAAATAATTTAAATTAGTGAAATTGAAAAAAGTATTTAAGAAAAAATTCCCAGCTTTTCTTTAAAATTCCTCGATTTTTCTAGGTTTTTATTCAAATTTCCCTGATAATTCCAGGTTGCCCAGGTGGGTGGCCACACTGTGTCTATTTTTTTAACGTTTTGATAGTAAAAATCATATTTATATGAAACAAAAGAAACCTCACAATAAACAATTCTAATGCAATAGGAGATCTATATAACACAAACTTTGAAACACAAGGCTTTGCATTATTTAGAATTTTGTGTTATAAAGATCATTTTAGAAATCACAGAACTAACCAACTAAACATGGAACAGATTAATATAAAAAATGTATAATTGCAAATAGTTTAGAACACAAAGATATTTAAGATCTATGTATACCTATGTATTTATTATTTACAGAAAAAAAGTAAAATTATCAATATTAAGCATTAAAAGTAAAAGTCAAAAATTTTATAAAGTTTGGAGGTAAAAATTGGAAAGTTAATGTGGTTTATGGAGAATTGCAATTTATAGAATTGCGTTACATAGATTTTCTACTTTATCCTGTTTTGTTGCTAAAATAATAAGAAACGAATAACAATTAATCAATAACAATTAATCAATAAATAAACTAAGAACATATGCAGAAATTTAACAGAATTATGTAGATTTTAAACTATACTGCTAGGATGCTTTTGCAAATACGTTTAAAATTTTGATTACTTACTGTATTCATCATCACTTTTTAAAATGGAAGTTGAAGGTACATCAGAATCAACTTTTGGTTCATCTAGTTGCATAAGAATCTGCTCCTCTTGAGCATCTTTCAAAGAGGAAGACATTTTTCGGCTCATAAAATGAGCATATAATTCGGTTTGGGTGATTAAAAAATTAAGCTTCCTCTGCTGTCTCTTAGCCTAACAACAAATTTGAGAAATAATAACTTTTACAACGATAATAATTTTTACATCAACAGAAATTGGAAAGGACTACGAAAAAAGATTCTACCTCTCTGAGTTCGATATCAAGACGTAACTGCTCTTGAGCTTCTTTTTCAGCTCTTTTACGATGTTCTTTTTCCACTTTATCATAGCGTTTCCAATACAGCATCATTTCTTTAGTGAGGCGGCGAGCACGGGCCGGGACATCTTTAACAAGTTTTTGGGAAACTAAGACCGATTTCCTTACTTCTCTTTGGCAAGCTTGGGCTAGCTAAAAATATGCAAGATAAAAAAGATGTTCATAAGAATTTACTTTTTCCTTTAAAAAATAATAGTTGTGGATATAAATGATACTTAGATTTTAATGTTTATAACAATACTAAGAAAAGTTTCATAGACAAGGGGTCTTAAAGATCTTTTATAGAATAAGAATTAAAAAGTAATGAATTTAAACACAAACCTTTTTTGCGGCAGAGAGTGCTTCTTTATGTGTAGTAAACATCTGCTTCTGGGCCTAAAAGGAGAAAAAACTATTAAAAAAAAGATCATTAAATTTAAATATTTTTTGAAAAAAAAAAAGAAAAAAAAAACAAACAATAAAAACTAAGATAGTAGATTTGATCTTAATTACCTTGGATAATTAAGGTTAATTGGTAAAAAACAGTTTGAGCTTGTTTATAGAAGTAAGAATTTAGATTTTATGTGAATTAGTTTTTTCATACTAATTTGTACAGCACCATCGATTTTGTCTGCTAAAAGCAGGATGTTAACTAATATAGTATAAAACAAATGATAAGCATTATGCGTATTGCATTTAAAATAATTTTAAATACTGAATACAATCAGGGGTCTGTCCAGGCCGAATTTACTACCGTTTAGCGGTACCTTTACAAAATAAATTTTTCCTAAAATTTTATTTTTGTATCCCTTGAAAAACGATAAATCCATATTTTTGTGCTGATTTTTAAAAATAATTTTTATTTTTCAAAAATTATGTCTAAATTTTCACAAAATAGGTACCTCTCAGAAAAACCAAGACAGACCCCAGATAATAGATAAATAATAAATTTATATATAATTTATTATAATGCAATGTTTTTACACACTTACTTTCAAGAAAATATAATGCTAATGCTTAACTTTAGATAACAAAATTTAATTAATGATACTCTATAGCAAATGATTTGATGCATAGACTAATATTAAAATCTGTTTAGATTGATCAATTAGCTTAGAGAAATATACTTAATAGATATAGGCAAATAAAAAAAACTAGAGATATAGGCGAACTAGAGATATAGGTATTAGATATAGGCAAATAAAAAAACTAGAGCAGAATTTATGACACTATCAATCAGAGTAAATAGCTTAACTTGTAAGGAAAAAATTTAATTTTCTTTTTGTAATTAAGATAATTAAAAAAAAAAAAAATATATATATATATACCCTAGCAATTTCTTTCTTTCCTATAGAAACATATAACCTTTTTCTTTTCATATTCATGACAGCTTCATGAGAAACAGAATTCTTTTTCTTTGAGTGCTGTTTTTGAACAGGAGTGTCACCAGTATCTTCGCTTTTACGTCCCTTTGCTTCAGCTTTTTTATTGTTTGTTGTGACATCCTAGAGATTAACATTATATTTAAAGTAAAGAAAGTATAAAATACATCAATAAAAGAATTAAAGTAATAAACTACCACTTGTTAGAAAATAAGAATAAATAAAGATGGTATCTATACAAAAAATTTAGAATTTTAAAAAATTATTTTATTAGACTATTATAATAAATGTAAATATGAGTCATATAATTGAAAAGTAGGATTTATACAATTAGAAAGTACAATTTAAATATTTAAAATTTAATCATAACAAGGCATATGATTAAAATAAGGTTTCAGAGAATTTCATACATTTAGAATTTATCAACTCACAGTGTATTTCAAGATCATAAGGGCAGGGTGCTAGAAACCTAAAAGGGCACTGTTCACAAATATTTGCATAACTTTTAAGAAACCATTAATTATTTATCGTGCAGGTCATTTTGATAGAACTAACCCGCACTTACCTGACCGCAAAGGGTACTTAAAGTATTAACACTCAACATACTGCATACAACTTTTTCAATAAATATGGAGAAATTTGAGAATATATAGGCAAAAAGGAGATAGTCATAAAATACAGCAGACGACATTTAAAATCAGGAGACTTGGCAGGTATGGGTTGACTTAGGATGGAATTGTCGCTAAACAAGCGTGTGAAAAAGTGGTTATTAAAATATGAAATAAGTTAGCCATAACATCAGATTGATTGCATTGGAATTGAAAAAACCATGAGAAAATAGACGAAAAATGACAAATAATTACAACCCCCCCCAAAAAAACAATTTAAAAAGCCTGACAAAATGATTAACAACTTCACGTGCACATTGAAACAATACGATATTAAATATATCAAATTTGTAAAACCATGTGAGAAAGACTGAAAAAATTTATAATTAAAAAATTATTAAGCAGTGAAATTATGATAGAAACATCACAAATTGAACATATTAAATACATACTGCAAAAACGATCAGGAAATCACAAGGATTTAGAGAAAAATCAACATGATGAGACAGTTTCTCCCCTTTTAATACATCGGACTACACAATCAGGTTAAAAGGGCATGCGGTACAGGGTGCCCTGACTCGCAAACTCTGCCTAGAATGAGGCCTGTAACTCATATTTTAAATGCTTTCAATTAACTTTTGTGTCAAGGTGTTATTTTAATGAGAATACACAATGGTCATAGAACAGAGTGCATATCCAAATTATTCAACAAAAAATAAGCACTTTTTAAGCACTCAAAAAATATTTTTAAGCACTTTAAACACATCATAGTTAGGCAGGGTTGGAAAGTTTTAGACAACCAATGGTTTTATCTTGTTTTAACAGTCATGTCAAAAAAAAAAAAAAAAAGCAATGTTTTTGACAATTGTCAAAAATCATGAATGAAAAAAGCACCTTTAAGAAATTTTAAAAAACGCAAAGCACCATGTAGAAGTGTGTACACTACCATGATAAAGGTTGAAAAAAGTTGAAAGGGGAGAGGGTGGAAGTACAGTACGGCTTTCAGGAGAACTCACCCAGACACCAGTCTCGTGTCGTGGCAAGCACTATGGTTACGAGGAAAGGTCACTTCCAATAGGGGTGTGGGGTGAATAGTTTTGTCTAAATCTTACCGTAGGTTGTCGCAAATAAACCAAACGACACCTTCTTTCCATTTCACCCCCCCATTAGAAATGTGCTCTCGCTTGTTACCACAGCAGCAGACAGCCCAACTTTCAGTCTGGAGGAGTACTTCTCAAAGCCGCACTGTACACAGCAAAACTTTGTTGTTCCAATGAAAAACTACAATTTAAAATTTATGGTAGTGAATGAAGCCAACAAAAAGTCAATATAAAGGCATGGAAGAGGAAACTCCAACAGGGAGATGGAATTAGCTGGATCACATACTTAGAATGCCTAGAGAAAAAACATATGTTGCTCTCCCATGATACCCATTCCCAATAATTTTTTATGATCTATATGAAATATAGAAATTAAATAGTAGTTTATACTTTTGCTACCTAAATTTTTGGATCAGGCACTATTAAGTTTAAGACTTACTGATTCTTCTTTTACAGACTTGCTTCCTTCAGTCTTTTTCTTTAATTTTGCTAAAGGAAAAAAAAAAAAAAAAAATTGTAGATAGGCATTAAATTCTACAGACATGTATTTTTATCCAATTTAGTCATTTAAAGAAAATTGTTTTTTTTTCCCCTTTCTTTTTTAACACGAAAAAACTTTTATGAAGGCCAGGGGTGATTGTGAGTTCAAGTTAAAATTCCGGAAAATTTCTTGAGTTAGAAAATAGTTTAAATTGAAAAATTAGAAAAAAAAATTAAAACAAGGTTTTTCTTTTGTTTCTCAATATTTCTTAGTTTACTTAAAATATATTTACAATTTTACACATACCTATGATGACCTGCAGAAGTAATTGAAATTTACAAATATGTCTTTCTTAAGTTTATGATTATAATAACTAGTGATAAAAAATGAATATTAATCATGAATATAAGCTTATAAAGTATCTCTCAGGCTTTCCCTTACAAACAAATAAAATAACCTTCGATCTCAGGAAACTTCCGGATCACTGTTAGCAAAAAATCCGGAATTTTTCCGGAGAACAATCAGCCCTGGAAGGCAGAAACATGAGTGAAAACTCATCTATATCCTTAACTATGCTCATTAAGTTGTACCATTATGCTATTTTAGTAAATTTTTTATATGTCAGTTATATTCCTATTTCTCCCCTATCATTCTTCTCTTTAAAAACTAAAATTTAAAAGAAATTTAGTTTTCAGTCTTACAATTACTATGCAAGGTTATAATCAAATAAATAAATTTTTCTTTTAGCTTTTTCGTTATAAAACATAGAGCATTAGATACTTATTGAAGAGAATACAGAAGTAAAAGAAATATCCATATCATATAACACTTAACTAACTATATAAACACTTTACTCCATCTCAGAAAACAATTCATAAGAAATAGAATTTTGAAACTTATATGTAGATCTGTTCTTTAGATGTCACTATCAGTTCAAACTAAAATCAATACCTTTTGCCAGTAATTAATGATTATAAAAGAAAGTTTATCAACAGCTTCAACTGGTATATGGTATACTGTATAAATTTATCATAAACACATCTGTTCATAAAAATTAAATTTTTAATCAGTTTCTAAAACTGAAATAAAAATGTTTGACATAATTCCAGTAAACGTCTAGAAAAATATTAAACGTATTATCTCAATTTAAAAGGAGAATTGTTTTTTTTTAACACATATCCACTTTACCCCACCTGACTCTATTTCAGCAAAATACATATTTTCAAACATTCACTGAAGGGTGGAACATAAAAAGGAATTTTACTAATTTGGTAAATATGAGCATCCAAGTAAATAATTTATAAGTACCATTGCTAATTTAACATAATTTTTTACCTTTTCGTTTTTCATTTTTCTTTTCCTTCAGTTTTTTGGAACCTAGAACAAGCTTTTGATGTTCATAAAACTTATCACAATTTGATAAAAGACCAGATCCATAGTATTGGTATTGTCGAAACTAGGAGGAAAAAAACCCATTTTAAATGATTTTAAGCAATTAATTATATTTTAATGCTAAAAAATATTGTCTATACAACTGGAACTGGCTAAAGTATAACAATACAATGATATTAGCTTTGGAAGATTATAATGAAAAGTTTAATTTAGGGATTGGTTTAATTTCATATATTAGTATATATCTCTTATGTTAAATATGTTATTCATTAACATTAATACCATTTTTAAAAAAAAAAAATTCTTTCAACTACATAATCAAGAGATTTTTTGGTTCAATATCAGAGGGTGGAAAATGAAGTAAGAAATTGAGAATATCTTGCAAATTGCAGCAGAGTTGCACATGAGAGAGCCATAATCTCATCGAACTCAGCTCAGTAGGCGCACATGCGGACTCGCAAGTATTTCATCAACCAAGTAAAATGATTGGAGCTATCATACACTATGGACGAGGTATGCCGAAATAGATTGTGGTTGAATGAATTGTGAAAATGATTAATAGAACGATGTGAAAAGCACGATTTTGCATAAGACATGCCAAAAAAAAAAAAAAAAAAAAAAAAAAAAATTTTTAAAAGTGAAAATTAAGCACTTTTAAAAAATGCAAAGCACCATGACAGTTTAAGTTGGAACCACTTAAGACAAATACTTTTAAAGAGAACTAATATTTGCAGATATGTCACATTCATTGCTATTTTTTTTGTTTTGTTAATTTTTTAAAAAAATCCTCATAATATAAGTAAAATGGGTGTCACTCTAAAAAAAATTTCAAGAAAAATGTTTTTTTTTTTTTTTTGGACCAATAAACACGGAATTTTTCAGAAATTTATAAAACACTTTAAACGAGAATGATCCATATATTATATCAATAACTTGATTACTTCTTCTAAAAAGATACATTTATTAACTTATTTTACGGCAAACGAAACAAAAATAACAGCTAACCTCACATCTTTTTACAGCAATCACTATTCATATCTTTACTTATTTTTCACTTTATCATCATCCAATTTTGTCCCATTTCTATAAACAAATTTTTTTTATAAAATAATCCTATTTTTTTTTATTGACTTGGCAGAAAATACTAGGAATCATTTTCTTAAGGAAAAAAAAAAAAAATAAATAAATAAATAATTTTTACTTTTAAAACTTACAAAACTAAATGGAAATAAATATTAATTGGAGGTTGGATTTCACCTTACTGCTCTTTTTTCAAGACTGATTTCAGTCTTCAGGACTGAAGAGTGGCACCCCTGAAGTAATGTCCATTTTATATATTTCAATGAGAGAGAAAAATCCCTCTTTTATTACACAAATGTATTTTAACAGTAAATACAAATAAATGATAGAATCTCAAATCCTAAATAAAAGAACTCTAAGAAACAGAAACATTTGAACAAAATTGTACAATTAAATTATTTAATATTTAAAAATAATTTAGTTCTGCAACAGAGGAAAAATAGTAAACAAGAAAAAAAAATGTACATTTTTTCTAGGTTATTATTCAATTAAAATTCTTTAATTGCATGCAATTATGTTTTTGTTATTTTAAGTTCTTGCCTTAAATCCAGAATTCTGTCAGATTCTGAATTTTGGATAATATACTGTACAATGTATAAAAGGCATTTAACACTTTTTATTAGCAAACTTTTACCACTTATCCTTTAATTGATTTAAGGAAAAATTTGCACTTTTTAGTCTTATTATCAGTACTTCTAAATATTTTTTTTTTTTAAAAGCTAATATTTTTTTGCTCCAACTACTCCAAATGTATTAAAAAGACAAATTTTCCAAATATTTTTTTAAGTGATTTTAATAGCAAGCTGAATTTAGCAATTTGATTTAAAATAATGACACATAGAAAAATTTTCATTATCAAACTACCCATCGTTATTTTTTTAAACTTAGTTACTATAAAATGGCATACAGCAAAGAAATTAAATATTTTAATAAGAATAGAAAAACCATGAGAATCCCCCCCCTTCCAATGCGTGGGAAAGGCATCTTTTGAAACTAATTCTGCAGGGAAAAAAAATCTTTCGGCAGAAAAGAAAATCAACATTTCTTACTTCATTTTCAAACGAGAATAGAAAAATTACTAGTATTCCTTTCCCCTCAGATGGCTGAGTAAGGCATCTTTTTAATAGCAAGCTGGTTTTAGTCATTTGATTTAAAATACTGACACACAGAAAAATTTTCACTTATCAAACTAACCATTATTATATTTCTTTTAATTTCTTAATTTAGTAGCTATAAAATGGCATACTGCAATGAAACTACTATAAATTCTGAAAGCTTCCTATAGAATATTTTCACCTTCTATAAAATATTTTGAAAAAAGCTTTGTAGTTGTCAGCCCTGGATCTGTGGTATATGCAGTAACATTTGCTTGGATTTTATTAAACTTGTTACATTTTGTCAATAATTTAAACACCAAACCATTATGTTTCTAAACATATACTATTTCTAAACAAACAGAAATGTTGCAATAATTTAAAACTAATAAAAAATTATGATGAACTAAAGGTTTGATCACATTTCCACCAATGAAACTTACATCTGTATTTTTGTGAAATGTATCTTGAGCTGATTTTTGAAGCTTATGAAGTTTCAACATATCCCTAAGATCTTCTTCAGTGATTGAGCCACTACTGTCATCACTATCAGATGAATCACTAAGCAAAATGTCCTAATAAAGAAAAATTATTATTAAGAAATAGCAATTCTTATAATATTACTGTATGTAAATACTACAAACCTTTAGCCACATTCTATTTTTCTTAACTTTGCTGAAATTATACAATCTGAGTCTATCACACCTCCTTTCTAAGAAGAACAAAAAGATAATATTAAAGGGTATTTCAAAATGTAAATGTCCGCAAACAGATATTTTATTAGTCATGTCAATCTTTCACAATAAAAATATTTGAAGTATAATCCAAACAGAGCGATTGGTAAAAAAAAAACAACAACCTGATTAGCTACGATAAGATTAATTTCTTATAACTGTTCAAACGAACGCTGCGGCAGAAATTTTTTGGGTTTTCTGAGACTGAACTCTCTAGCACTAATATCTTTCTGCAAGATAATTTTAATAATAACAAATATGGAATTTACTAATTTAAAGTAACAGTAGGGTAGTGTTTACAAAAAAAAAAGTATTCAGATAAAATAAAATCGTTAATAATTTTTTAAATCGATTATATAATATCTTTTTTTTTATAATACTATGGGCAATATGCCTTTATTTTGCAGGAGGAAAAAGCATTAAATTATCTGCACTTTTTAAATCATCATCACATTAAAATAAAAAATTCTAAAATCTGCAGTAGTAACTACAGGGGAAAAAAATTGACGGGCTAAATCACGTGAATCACACTTTTTAAAAAGGGGGTACTAAATACATATTTCATTTCTAGATTCCATTGTTGCCATAAATAATATTGTATTAAAAATATCGGATTTACAAGGAAATTAAGAGCAATAATTGACACAAAAAATTGATAGGATCATTGCATTAAAAAATAAATATTCAAATTCACTATTTGAATTTATCATATTGTCAGTAATAAATTGGGATATTAAAAAACCATGTGCAAATTAACAACAACAGCCGAAAATACGATTGAAACACCACATCGATTTACAATTATTACCGGCATAAATTAAGCGTGTCAATAAGAGATTATTTAAATGTGTGACTCAAATATTACATATAGAAATAATATAAACTGAGAAATAGCCAGAATTTAAATCCCTTGGAAATTGGTAGCACTAGCAATAATAAAAAATTGAAAAATCGATGCTGAAAAAGAGGATGAAATTGTCACATTAAAAATAAATAATCAAATAAGTGTAACAAAATTGTTTTTTGTTGTTGTTTTGTTCAAAAGATGAGAAAATTTGCGGAAATATTTGTCGAATTAACAACTAAAACACCATATTGATTAAAGAGGACATTGGTGCAAACGGTACGTACAAGAGATTCGAACTTATGTCGCAATTAGGACAGGGCTATAAATCGAGGCAGCGTGAGATATCGATTTAACGCACATACCGGCATTCCGATGCACCAGATTTCTGACGTCGAGTAGAGGCGACGAGTGCAGGCCGATAGGACTTCATTTTAGGCGATGCATCAGAACTCTGGTTTGAGACAGCTGGAAAAAGACAACGCTCGCGGTTTAACGATATAACAAGAAAGGATCCTTAACTATGCTAATGCTTTCGCCGTACATACAAAGACGATTTTGATTTCATGTAGCTGCAGAGATGTTGATAGCGCCTAGCTATACGGAAGATGTTAGTCGAATGACGAAGAGTGAATTCAATCAGAACTCCCAGTTTTGTGTGAGGATCAGCGCTGTAATATAGAAAGCTATGCAGTTTCTTTATGCGCAATTTTTGTTTTTAGGATTTTACGTTTCTAGTGCCTACGTTACGCTTCTGTGCATTTTATTTCGTCGAGAATAATTGTCAGGTTTCTTGTAAATTATTTATTAGTGAGACTTTTGCTATTTAGCGATCATTTCGTTGTGCGTTATTTCGTAATATTTTTTTTTCTGTCTGGATTTAATGATTTTTGTCAATTATTTTTAGTAGATCCACTGTTATTTTGCGATCGCTTTTATCTTGAATTTCCGTTCTAAACTCAATTTATATAATGAAAAGAAAATATAAATGAAAAAAAAAGAAGAGAAATTTATAATGAATTAAAAAAAATTCTTCATTGATTTTTTTAATTATTGTTTTTCATTTTAAGTGATATAATTTAATAGGGGTATTTTGTATCCAACTTTGTTATAAAAAGTTTTAAAAATTTATTTAACGCAGGTAAGAATAATAATTTGATTATTTTTAAACCAATAAATGTTTAGTTCACTTTTAATTATAAAAAAAAATTAAAACAAAGTTAGCGTTACTTTTTTTAAAAAAAAAATTGGCTATTAATTAAATAAATAATTTATAAATTTGTTAATTTTTTTTCTTAAAGTTCTTTCAATACTTGTTTGCTTCATAATTTATTAGATAGTCAGTACCATTTTAAAACAAATAAATCTTTAGTCAATTTTATTTTCAAATTAGAAAGTAATAAATAAATAAAAATATATTTACATTTATTAAGTAAAGAATTTGACTAACTTTATTATTTTAAATAAATAAATAAAAGAAAGTCCAATGATGTTTCAAAAGCATGGTTTTTTTTCAACAAATAAATTAAAAAAATGTTTTTCTAAAGTGTTTACTGAAAAATGTTTTTAAAAAGTGTTTACTACATTTCTTTGGTTTGTTTTTACTGTTTTTCTTTTAATTTTTAATGCATGTATGTAAAATATTTTGTTACAGTCTTATTATTATTTTTCACCCAGTAAATCCTAAATTAATTTTAATTAAAAAAAATAAAGTAAAGCTTGGGTTTGTTTTTACTTTGACATCTTTATTATTTTAATTGAAAAATTAAGCAATGCTATAGATGTTAAAGAAGCATATTTTTATAATTAAAATTTTCTTTTATAATAGATTTATTGCTTTTATTTTTTTTCCTGATTGATTTAAAGATTTCTGATAGATAATTTCTGAACATGTGCTAAATCACGATCCATCGTTATATCGCGACTCCTAACAGATGATGTACCACAATATAAAATTTCTTACATCGCCCAGAGTCGTAATATCAATATTTTCTTTAAAAATCGGAAGAAGGACTGATCATGCACTTTGTAGGGAAGACCCTGCTCCCAGGTCAAACATTTCAAATGTCCGCTAATGAGTCTAGAGGCAGCAGTTTGATCAGATTTTTCTCCCTTAAAATCTGAACTCTTGGAAGCTGATGGAATAGCCAGATCTCTATTTCGATAGATTGATCACTTCATGCAATTGACCAGTAGAAAATATTCATAGTACTGTTGTATTTAAAAAAAAAAATAAGCAGCATCAATTAGTTAACATTCTCTCATACTAATATTTACTTAACATTTGTTGAGTTTCCATCAAGTCAAACGATTTTAAAGAAGGGTTTCAATTATCTTGAAACAAAAACAGCAAATATAATGCTTAATCTTTTTGTATATAAAGTCATTTAATGAATGAATCCTCAAATCAACATTTAATAAATTATATGATAAGATTACTATATTGTTGGTTGAATCAATTGTTGGTTGAATTTAGCTGAATCAATGATTGTGAAACTAAAAACTCCACCCTTTACAATTTGTGACTGAATATGCAGAAAATAATAAATAAGCCTATGAAATATGAAATTTTGCTACTGTCTAAGTTGTTGCATTTTTGACAATGGCTACTTTCTCAAAAATTGAAATTTTTAAATGATTAAGCAAAACTGTTTATTTGAATAATGTAAAACACAACTTTTGAAGTAATTCTCAAATCACATTAAAGAGGTTCATTTCTGAAATGAAGAAATATTTTAAGAAACAAGCGAGAAATAAACTTCAGGAGTATATTCATAATAATTCAATATGAAGTAAAAAAGTAATAAAATGCATGGGGTATATTTTCACCAGAAAAATTTGTGATTGGATGGTAAATGGCAGAAATGTTTTTAATCGTCATTTGTTATATTTAGCTTAGTTGGTGATAGTTAATTTTTCCCAACTGGGTATGACCCTTGAATTTATCCACATAGAAATTTTATAATAAATACATAATTGAGTTTTTTTTTGTAAAATGGCTGAATTGCCAAAAAGTTAGAAATAATGAGTCCTGCAGTAAGGGTTTTTGTCTCAACCATGCACACAGGCTGTCACAAGTTTAAGCTATTTGTATTTGAAGAAAATAGGATGCTCTGTAGACAGATAAAAATCAGGATAAAAAGCTAAAGATCAGAAAAAAAAAAAATTTCTTAAGGAAAATCAGAGATATAAGGACAATGATAAATTCCGTAAGAATGTTTAATACATTAATATGGTACATAATCAAATTTAATGAAAATTAAAGATCAAATATCATACATGAAAAAAACTAAAACAATAAAATCTGAAAATTAATTTATAAAATCGCAGTGAAGATAAAATTACGATTATGGTAAATTCTTTAATTTCTATCTAAAAATGAACTAAAATTTTCTAATCAGACATCAAAAAAATAATAAGTCAAAATAAATTTACCCTGTCTATAATTAAACTTTTCCTTAAAAATGTCTTCATCCAATTCAAAATCAGAGCGACTAAAGTCATCTGCATTGTCAGCATCACTACTAAAAGATTTAAATATATATATACATACAACAATGCAAAGTAAGTGATGAATATTAACAATTACTAAATGTAGTTTGAAAGTATAATTACCTAGCGGACTCACTGAAGACATTTTGAATGTAATCTAGAAAGGGTTCCAACCGAACAGCATTTTCTAATCTTTGCAGATGCAATGGTTTTGCAAGTAAGCCATGATCATTATTTATGGAGGCCTCTGTTTCAGCCCTACTAGCCATACCTAAAAAGTCACAGATTCATTACCATTGAAATTTAGAAATAAACTTGGTAAGACTTTACACAAATTTCTATCATCATCATAAAGATCACAAGTCAAATTGGCCTTACATAACTGACTATAGTCGAGTCAATTTATTGACATAATTTAAATATTTGCTCTTTATTTAGAAATTTATCATAAAAAATCCTATTAGTATTTATTTTTTTGGAAGAAAAAAAGAAAAAAATTTAGAATAGCGTAGCTAAATTTTTTGACGGGCCTAATCGGCGCAGTTTTTCTATTGTCATTTCCGTCGTTTATAATTACACACTAACACATAATTTTAGAGCTTCCTCTATATTTGTAATACAATACATAAATTTGAGTTTTAATAACCACCTCTAGCAATCTTTACTGCGCTGATTTCATCGTAAATCCACATTAGGGACGTACCAAACAGTGATTTGGCCGAATACATTCGGCGGATAAATAGCAACATTTTTTAAAAATCATTAATAAATATTATTTGTTATATAGAAATAAGTTTATAGTTTTTATTGAAAAATAATGAAAACTTAGCTATATTACAGCTGTTTTTTTTACAAACTTATGCTGTAAAATTAAAAAAAAATATATATTATCTTAATTTTTAAAACAAAACTTTAATAATATTTTCCAGAAAAAACAAATATCCATAAAACACTAAAATAAATAATTTTTATCAGAAATGCTAGAATAAAAAACGCCTATAAAAATAAACATTATATACAAAAGCAACACAGAAAAATTAAAAATTATCTTAATTTTTGTCTAAGTCTAATTTTTGAAAGAAACTTTTAAAGCTAAACATTTAAGTTTTTTAATTGCTGTATTTTTAAGAAAAAGTGAAGATTAAAGTCTAATAGAAGCCCTCTTAATTGCCACATAAATATGTTAAAAATGTCTATAAAAACATGTTTCTTGAAAAAGAAAAAGCTAGATAGAAACCAAACAAAAATTGTTCTCAACTTTAAAAAGAAATCAAATAATTTTTATTTTTACGAAATAAATTAAAAAAGGCAGGTTTAAGATAACAAAATTAAGCAATGCTACAACAAACTGAGCCTGACACGTTAAAGAAAATGGAGGAAAGTCACAAAGAGCTATTAGACACCTTTACTTTTTCTACAATGTCATTAGAAGTTTTTGATACCAATTTCAAAATTTCTCTAAATCGGAAAATGAGGAGGTCCATTGAAATATGCAGAGGGAGATATTTCCATAATTTGTAGATGCAGGGGTGCAGAATATGTCAGACAGCCTAAGGGAAATTTTAGGTCAAAATAAATAAAAAAATTTGCCATAAAAGTTTTTATTGTAAAAAAAAAAAAAAAATTGTTGCTTTAGAAATAATAATTAATACTATTTTAATATACTTTGTTTCTACTATTTTCTTTTATATTAAAACAAAAGTGCTTGTTTATTCATAAATTATAGTTAATATTCTTCTTTGTTACAGAAATTTATTTTAACTTTTACAAAGTTTATTTTCTCAAAATATTTTAAAAAACTTATTGTAACTTTAAAATCAAAAAAGCTGCTCTGGCAAAATATTACTTTAAATTTCTGCACTTCCTGAGTACCTGTTGTGGCCAAGTAAAATTTTTAGTGAAACTACCTGGTTCTTGTACTAAAATATTTCTTGCAGAAAAATATGCGTATGATATAATAAATAAAATAATTAATATATACATCATAAGTGGTCAAAAAGCCAGATGGTCATTTTGGTAGAGATATACTAAACTTAAGATGTGACAAACTTGCAACCACTTCATATTAGAAGAAGAGCCAATCTAGTTAAGTACTTCTTATAAGATTTCCAGTTAAGGTCCACAGCATCGCACTTCTCTGTATTTGCACAATTGGCAAAATAGTCATAGGTTAAAGAAATGCAGTCTTTTTACCTTGGAGGAAACTCAAAACCTGATCTACCATGAGGTTGAACCTAAATCTTTGAAATCTTGTATTGATTCTTCAAAGGGACTGCCAAGAGTTTTCTTCCACTTTGATTTGAATTCCTCTGCAAACAAGCAAACTTAGCGTGAAGAACATCTTAGGCTTATGTAAAGTTTTAGATGTTAACCAGCGTAAAAATGAGGAACCATTCTATCAGTTGGATCTGGAAATTGTTATTGCATTCCTAAAGATGTTGTGTGGGCTTATAGTGACAGTAGTCGTACAGAAGATTGCATGAACAGCCATATTTACATTAGAACCCTTATCCTTGAGACCATACTAAAGCAACGCAACCTTGATTATTGCTTAGTCTTTAGTAGTCAGCTATCTGCAATGAATGTAGGGCTTGATGCTATCTTTTCCTACGAAAGTGATTTTAGTGAATTATGGATTTTATCGGACAGCCGCAGCTCACTACAACATCCAAGTGGATAGTCTTCTGCTTCTGCAAGCGATGAAACCAGCCTTTCTATTCTATACAACCTATTGCGATTTTAAAATCAAACAGTGAGATTTGTATTCACACTAAGTTATAAATCAAATATTGAAATTCCCATGCACACGATTTTAAAACCTAACATCAAGATTCATATTATTTAACCTGTATCTTTGAGGTCTTGTGTTGATTCCTCAAAGAACTATCAAGAGTTTTCTTCTACTTTGATTTGAATTCCTCTGCAAAATCACTTTGAAGAACATCTTAGACAGTTGGTTCTGGAAATCATTTATTGATTTTATTGAATTATGAATTTTATCAAACATCAGCAGCTCAGTACTGCAAGTACTGCAGCTCAGTACGGCTGGTCTTCTGCAAGAGATCAAACCAGCATTTCTATCCCACACAAACTAAGGGACTCTCTCCATGCATCACGATGTCCACCTCTAATGAACCCTACCACAAATGAATACTTGCGGTAATGAGGTAGTGGATAGATTAGCGAAAGGAGAGAGATTCACAATCATGCAATTTTAAAGTCAAACATTGAGATATGTATTCATGCAAAGTTGGAAATTCCTATCCACTCACTTTTAAAACCTAACACCAAAATTCATATTATATTTCTTTAAAGTATTATTAAAAAATTAACCAATTAATCATAACGTCATATGTCTATTACATATAGGGTGACCCGGGGTAATTCACGATCACTCTGTTTCTGGGGTAAATAATGATCACCTAAGTTTTATTCAAAAAAAATTATTATTTTTTAAATTTGAGACATGGACAAGAATGCTTGTACACTTTACTAAAGTAAAACTACATTTACTTAATAATAGTTCTTTGTTTAATCTAACAAAATAAGTATCTTGTAAATTGCTTTCCGTATTTTCCACTTCAAAGATGGGTTTCTAAATGTGCACATTTCTGCAAAGATCCCCTTCTTATCCTTCTCTTAATAATAAATATTTTGAGTTAATAATAAAATATAAAAATAGTGTAAGCTTTTTTTACAATTGTTTCACATCTACTGTAACCATTATAATTGATTATAGGAAACTATATCAAATGTTGCCCCCTTCAGATGGGGTAATTATTGATCACTGGGGTAATTCCTGATCATTGTCATTTCTTCTTATAAATAGTATAAAAAATAGCTAATTGTCTTGTCTTAAATAAGAGTTCATATACAACTATAAAATATATTTTAACTGTAATCACAAAATTTGTTTTTAACTGTATACAAATCAAATGTGTTCTGATTTGCACCATTTCTGGTTTGTCTTACCTTGCTTCTATCTTAATTTTATGTGTGTGCATTTTTAGAATAATTTTTAAGTTTATAAATTAGCCTAATATAAATATGGTGAGAAATTATAAGCCTAAAAGGATGCTAAGCTTCTAGAAAGCAAAATTAGCCAATTTCTTTTAATGATTGAAAATGAAAATTTCAGTGTGAGAGCTGCTGCCAGAGCTGTTGACATACCTTACTTAACTTTACACTCTCACTTAATGAAGTTAAAAATTCAGCAAAAGTAATCCATGTGGGAACTCTTTCTTATATTCCAGCAGAACATGAGAATGAATTGGCTGCTTGCCTAAAATGTATGGAACGATGCAAAGATTTTTGGAAAATTTAAAGTGATTTTTATTCTTGCTTTTGAATAAATCATTTTATTAGCTGCTTAAACTTATCTTTTTGGTTTATTTGTTTGATCTTGATGTCTTATTTGTTAATTATTTTTAAACAGCCCCTTTACTATGAAAACTGGTGATCAGTAATTACCCCATAAATGACCAAGAGAAGGGGTAATTCCTGATCACTAGAAATTTAAAATCTTTTAAATTCTAATTAGATTTTCAAACAAAAGAAGGTAGCATAGGACTCATCTCATATAGCCTCAAACTTCCAGTAAATATTAAAATTCTATCTTGAATAGTTTTTTTACAAAATAGATGTTTGCATTTTTTGATCAGGAAACCCCAGGTCACTCTAGCAATTCTTAAATAAAACATTATATTATAATGATTTTAAAACGAAGCATTGAGATTTGAGTTGACACGGTTTTTAAATTAAATGTCTATATTCATATTTACGTGATTTAAAAATCACTCAATATTTTTACTAAACATTGATAACATTCATTTTTTCAATTATTTATAAAGTGTCTTTGCACATAATATTTTTGGATTTCAATTATCTGCTTTTTACCTAACTTATGCCTGTAGTATAAATCAAGATAGAGTTATATTAAAAAAAAATAGTGATTTTCAAAAAAATTTTAACAAAAGGAGTTGGCCATGAAAGAATTGAAACTATTATAAGAGTTAATCAAAGCGTGCAGAAGGTTTTTGAATTGAGATTTCATGTTAGCATAAAGCTTTACATTTTATCTAATTCAGATGGCTACAAGTTACAAACCTTGGCAATTATTTTGGCTTAGATACCTACTGATACTACTCCTAATTTAAACACATTAACATATTGCAGCTTGCTGAAAATATGAACGAACTATAAATATCTTTGAAATTATAGATAAATTATTTTGGATTTATCTGCCTAGTTAGCTTCCTAAAATTGTCAAGCATTATTTACTTAGTAGTTTAAGACATATATTCTGTTAGTCTCACTTCAATATCAGCACCTATTTTGAATAATTAATATCATCAGTCATTTAAAAAAAATTTCCTTTTTTTTAGTTATCATAAAACTATTCTTTGCTTTTATTAATTACTTTTAAATATATACATATTTTAAAAACCCTAAGAAGTTAGATAGATAATTTAAAATAAATGTAAATAAATAAAATCGTAATATGTAACTAATATAATTTTTTCTTTCATTGTAACGAAATCAACTGTAAAGAACAAGAGTTCAAAATTATTTGATGTGAATCTGAATTTAGAATTACAGTAGTTTCTCTGTTAATGTCACCAAATTCAATCACCGCATTCGTATAACAATTCATTTAATATTTATATCTAATGACATTTTGTAATCATTGGGTTTGAGGGTTTAACAAATTTTTTATATTTTATGACGAACTGCACAAGAAAAAATTCATTCTTAAACAAATAGTTAATTATCACTTGTAGCTACAATCTTTACAAATCTCTAATATTTACTTTCGAAAAACTATGCAAAATACATGAGCATAAAATTAAATATGAATCTGTCCGAAGACTTATTATACTTAAATTTTAGAATCAAAGTGATTGATTTTTATAAACATACATTGCTTGGGAAAACAGAACGATAAAATCGATTCTTTTGCATGCGAAATAGTTTTAGGCCTATTAATATTTCGAAACCTACAGAGCAGACGAATCAGTCAAGTAAAGAGAAGATTTAAACCAAAACAAACTTTGTTTATGCAATTTCAGACTATCTCCATTATCTTACCTTATATTTATCAAAAATATGCAAGAAGAATATTCCATCAATAAATTTGTCTTGAGATTTGGGAGTAGCAAAATGGCGATTGCAGGAGTCATTCTCTTTCCATTCACATTTCTTTGGTAAATCGTTTCTCATGACTTTATTTTCATGTCGCAGGGGGCAAATATTCGCCATATCCAATATACTCTCGATATCAGACTTATCAAATAAAATAAATAGACAGAATTTGTCAATGAAATTTAGTTTTATGTTTAAAAGATAATTTATTCATTATTTTTAAATAAAAATTATGAGTAAAATTACAAAATATGTTGAAAAAAACAAAAAAATTATGTTTTATAATCTCGAGTTTGCTAATTACGCAATGCGCAAACTCACTCCTGCTGTTTTCAACTCAACTTCACTAGTTCCAATGCGGTTGTTTGTTAGGTAGGTGCCATATGCATGTTTATTATAATTCTTGATTAATTAAAAGTTATTTTGAATAATAATTGAAAGTTTGTCTTATTTATAATTTTGATATTCAGTTAATTGGTAAATTGCATTTTTAAATATTACTATTAGTGATAATGTGCTTATTGCTTTTTAGCGGCTTTCATTGAAACTTGTTATGTTTGGTGTTTCAATAGTATATAATTATGTATGTTATAATATGTTAATTAGACATGTGTTTAGCTGTCGGTAGAGTTATTGTATGAACGATGTTACATGAAAACTGATATTTTTACATATAAGTTGTACCTTCCCATACGCCTTATTGTTCGTTTTTTTGTTGAAGAGCTTTCTATTTGCTCCCTCTCGTTAAAATTTGCATCGGTTGAATTTAAAGGAAGATCGTGTTGATTAGTAGCATTTTAATGAATTTTAGAAAATATATGAGAAACAAGAAGATAAGAATTATAATTTGTGTTCTAAGTTCACAATATTAGTAATAGTTGCGCCCCTCTTATTCGATTTTTTGACACCAAGGTCGCTGCTAGAAAGTAATAAATTTTTGTCATGCTTATTACAAACATTTTTAAAACAATCGGATCACAATAAAACTTTTTATGTTAACAAAAAATATTAACACTAGGCCTTTCAAAACAATGAAAGTGAACTTTGTTAAAATTTTTTTCCACTGTTTACCATTGTTCAGTACCCATTTACCATTCCAGGGGTCTATCATAATATAAATTGATGCGTTTTATGTAAAGAAAATTCTGAAAATAATTCACTGCTTGTATCTTATAATGAGGAAAAGCTTTTTTTTATTCCGATTTTTACAGAGAAGAAACAGTTTATGACGTCAAACACCTAATCCTTTTTGGATAGATATCTATATCAATATCAACATTGATGTGGTGGCCAAGTTTTGGTGACAACCATATAATGGCATGCAAAATACTGAAAAGAAGAAAAAACCATTGCAGCTAGCTTAAAGTATAGAGTTCATGGCTGTCTCCAAAGCAAGGAAACTAATAATTTATTTATTGTATGTCAAAATGGAAAAACTTTCTCTTGGATTCTTTTACAGGGTTGAGCTAGTGTGCACTAAATTCTATATTAATTCTTTTAATTACCCTATATAATATTTTTTTCTTTTTAAACTACAGAATTTTAAATATATAACATGTATGGTTTTCAAACAATGTAATTTACCTGCAACTATTCAACTTGATAAGTTTCTTTTTTCTTTATATCACAATCTCTAATTATAATTCATTTCCACCAAGATTTCAAATTTAGATAATTTTCTTTCATTTTGCCTTCTATTAAAAGTGACAGGTAATCAGTTAAACAAATAATTTAGTGTTATTACATTTTAAAGCTCCTAAAAAGTTTTATAAATAAGTAGTTTTATAAATCTAAATAAGCATTCTAAAATTTTTAAAAGCATTTTAGAATAATTCTACTTTCCATATTATATTTTATGCATTTTAGTTAAAAATTTATTTCTTAAAGATCTTTTAGCTAGGTGATACAGTTGGTTAAATTTGATTATTTAAATATTTTTGTATTGCTTATTAAAATATCAGATTATAAATCAAATATTAATGTTTTGAATTAGTTTTAACTCAAAAATTTTTTCTCTCATTAGGTTGACTTATGAGTTTGTTGAAATTAGTTTATAATTAATCATTAAACTACTAATTATGCACTTAATTATTTTTATAAGTTGTAATTTTTTAAATTTCAATAATTGAAGTTATGTTATAAATTATGCTTATAATTTCTTAAAATCTTATTAGCAGAAGTATTGTGCAACAATTTTTTTTGTCTCAGGGTTGCCACAGACTACTAAAATGCGACTATTTGCTACTATTTTCGGCCTTAGGCGACTATGTCGACTTTTTTACTCTTGGCGAAGTTTTTCGCAAAAATGAACGTTACTTTTTAGTCCCCTCACTAACACATACGTAGTTAGTGCTGCCTACTACGTGCATAGTGCTCAGTGACTTTTAATAAATCAAGTTAAAAATGGGTTAAAAGAAAGAGCTGACAAGTTTCCAGAAGAAGCGAATGAAATACTTAAAGAAGCCCTTAAGGCTAAAGATGTGCAAGGAATTAGATCGCACAAGGCATGATTGAAACTAGTCTGCGATTACGGCAAAAAGAAAAAGAGCATAAAAAGCAAATGAAAAAAATAAACGAAATTGTTAATTAATAAAATGAAGCAAACTCTTATACAATCATTTATGTTCAAAAAGCCAAAAATTTGAATTTCCATTAGATTTAATAAAGTACTTGTTATTTTTTCTCTCTGAGAGGCAGTTTTGTTATTTTTAATTGTTTTTTTTTCTAATAACATCCATATTTTATTGCAATTCGAGTTTAATTTCGGTATCTTTTTCCTAACATGTATACCTTTTATATTTGTACAAAACTTTTTTTTAATTGGAGCATAGTAAGGACTGGGGGATAAATCGATGTATTGCAAAATATCGATTTAACGGTAGGTCGAAATAGTGACTTTCGTTATGGCCGCTGATGCATCAGAAATCTGATTTAAGCTGCTGGTTTAAGACTATGATCGTGGTTTAACAATTTAATATGCAAGGATCCTTGACTGTGCTAACGCTGTTATCGCACTGACGATTTTGATTTCGTCTGTAAGCTGTGTCTATTATCGTCTATTATAGCTGCAGAGATGTAGATAGCATTTAGCTATAAAGACGAAGTTAGTTTCGTGATGTTGAATGACGAAGAGCAAATTAAATAAGCCGTTTTCGTGCGAGGATCAGCATTGTAATATAGAAAGAACACAATGCATAATTTCTTTATGTCCAGTTTTGTCTTTGGGTTTTTGCATTTTTTGAAGATTATTTTCAATAGGACTTGTGTCATTTAGAGATCGTTGTGCATTTTATTTCATCAAGAATAATTGTAGGACGCTACTTAGCGATCGTTTCGTTTTGCATTATTTCATGCCATTTTTTTTCTGTCTGGATTTAATGATTCTTGTCAATTATTTTTAGTAGACCTACTGTTACTTTCGCTTACTGTTTGCTGCACAATCGCTGTTATCTTAAATTTTCGGTCTGAACTCAATTGATCAATTTTTTTTTTTTCAACAAATAACGAATTTTTCAAAAATAATGAAATTTTTTTTTTCTTTCTAAAGTGAATATTTCTTTGGTTTGTTTTCTACTTTCGTTTTTTCTTTTAATTTTTAATTCATGTATGTAAAATATTTTGTTACAGTATTATTATTTTTAAACCAGTAAATTTTAATTCATTTTTAATTAAATAAAAAATTAAAATAAAGCTTGGGTTTGCTTTTACTTTAACTTCTTTATTATTTTAATTGAAAAAATTAAGCAATGATATTGATGTCATAGTAGAATATGTTTAGAATTTAAATTTTTGAACTAAATCGTGATACTTTGCTATATCACGATGTCTAACGAACAATGTATTAGGATTTAAAATTTCTGACATCACCCATTCTTAATCATAGTATTTGACTATTAAGCTATAATTTTAGTTATGTGGTTACTATTTTTGATAAATTTTTGTTCCTGTTCAGGCTACTAAAAGCAACTACAGTTGAACCTGTTATCTCGAAAACCTCTATATCTCGAAATTTTTAAAATTCTCTACATTTACTGTCTATGATCAATGTATTTTTCATGTTTATGTCTAATTTTTTTTCTTCAAAACCTGAGTTTCTCGAATTTCTAATAATAGAGCACAAGTGTCAAAACTTTTATTTTCAGTAGAATTCGTAGACAGAGATGAATTTCGTGAATCCACAGGAATTAGGAATTAACAGGTTGGGGTGTTTCTTGGAATTTTAATCACTACCCCTGCACTTCCTTAACTAGAAAGGAATACAATGATTCTGGCAGTAAGTGAGGGGTTAATGAGTAGTGACCATCAGGGGTTAGCTTTTCAACATAGATAAGAAAGCTAAGAATAGAAATTCATTTTTACCTCAAAATTGCAACCAATGGATCAAAGAATAATTAAGAGTTTTAAAGCGAACTATAGAAAACGATCTATGAGGAATTTGCGATCTTTCTAACCTCAAAAGAATAATCCAAACAAATAAGGTTATCATTCAAAAATCTTGGAAAAATTATTTTCAGGGTTAAATGCATGTTAAAAAACTGTTATGTAAATAGATGTATGTGGTATAATAAATTTTAAGAAATGTCTATATTTTTCCACTGGAAACAAAGCACTTTTAATAAAATTTCTTAATTAAGTAAAATTTTTTTAGAATACCTGTGTAACTCGAAGCCTCTTTATCTCGAATTTTTTGCCTCTCCAGTGAGATTCGAGATAAACAGGTTCGACTGTATTTTCGTTCATTTTTTACTGTGGCAACCCTGTACTTTGATTTATCTATATTAAACTGTTTATAGAATTATAGGTTAAGCTGAAGTATACACAATGAGCACTAGAGTATATGTTGGAAGATTGAGTTATGACTGTACTGAAAGAGATTTGGAGAAATTTTTCAAAGGATATGGAAGAATAAGAGAGATTTTACTTAAAAATGGATTTGGATTTGTTGTAAGTTGATGTATTATAAAAATATTATTATATAATTCATTTATTATTTTATATAATTTCTTAATTAACAGGGCAAATGAAAGTTATATTTTTAAATTTAATAAATAATAATTGCCAGGGTTGGCCAGATTTTGCCGCAGGTGGAAAAGACCATGGTAAAAACCGTCCTGGCAAAAACAGGTTATTGCCAAGCAAAGTGGCAAAAACCTATATTTTCCAAAATGAGAGGACAAAAACACATTTTTGATACAAAGTAATTCCTAAAATTGAAATATATACTATAAATATATATAATTAAAAAAAATTAACCAAATTATTATTCCATAATTAAGTCATTATGCATTAATATATCATTTTAGTAGTTTAAAACATTATTGATCGGAAAATTAGTGAATATTCTCTTTTTTCCAGTGAAATAAACTTATTTTAAATTAATATAACTATAATTTAAAGCATAAAATATCTACCAACATGTGTAGTTAATTAAAATATACAAGTATCAATGCAAATTTTTAAATTTGCCCAAATTAAATACTTTATTAATCATCACAATACAATTTGTGCTGTCTCAACATAGCATAACAGTGCACTAGTTTTGAAACATTATTTAGAGTCAACTTATTCCGAATTTTAGAATGTACAAATGAAAAATTCAAAAACACTCTTTCAATGGCAGTACTACTAGAAGGACATGAGTGTAAATGAGACATTAATTCCCAAAATTCACTGGAAATTTTACAAGAATTTAATTTGTGTGGTTTTTTTTTTTGCATTTTGAAGTAATATTGAGAAATGAGGTGATTATCAAAATATATCTAATAAAACATCCATCTTAGCTTTCTTATGTCTCTCTTTAAATATAGTGTAAGAGTGATATGTAAAATAATACATATCAAAAGTTATTATGAAGAAGTAAAAAAAATACAAAAACATTTATTTGTTAAAAAAACATTTATTTAAGGATTCTAAAATGAAGAGAGGTCAAAAACTTTCAATCCTTTAAAAATCCCAAAAACTCCAACCCTGATAATTGCAGTGTTTCAAGTAGATGAAATAAGCAAATTCTGTTGCTTCTACAGGTTTTAGTAAAGCATTTGATAGTTTTGAAAGTATTATTATTATTATTATTTTTTTTTTACATTGCTCAAGGAGATTTTTTAAGTTATTCTTTATAGAATGTTAAAATCTTTAATGAAAAAGAAAATGCATTTAATTGATTGAAAAGAAGTCCAACAAAAAGTGTCAGCAACAAATAACATTACAAGAAGTTACTATTCTGTCTATTAATAAAAACTTTTAAAAAAATTTCTAGTAAGTCAATATTTACTTTCTAATAAAAACTATTAAAAAATTGCAAATTATTTTTATATACTCCATTATATTGGTATTTATGTGTCAAAAAATTCTAGGTATTTAAACAGCTACGTATAGCTGCATGTTCAACTGCAGGATTGGAAATTATTATTGAATGTCTTAATCATAATGGCTATGAAAGTTTGATAATTATAATTACTTTCTTAACACTCTGGTTAATTAATTAATTTTGATGTTTTTGGTTCATAACACTTTATCAAATATACACAAATATTGTAGAATATATCTTATTAAATAAATATTTTATAATTATTTTTATCAATGTAATTATTACTTTTCTTCATAGGAATTTGAAGATGGTAGAGATGCTGATGATGCCGTTTATGAGTTAAATGGAAAAACCTTACTTGGTGAAAGGTAATTCTTGCAGATTCTTTTTACTTGATGAAAATGTATGCAATTTTTGTGCATGTAGTATATGGTTACTTGCCTTATTATTCATATATAAATATAGATAGATATTGACCCTGTGGCAGAATTTTTTCGAGCTATCTGCGACTAATCTCTCTAGCGCAAATATCTTTGTGCAAGATACTTTGAATTATAACAATCATTTATGTTACTAATTGAAAGTAACAAATACGCTGTGTTTACAAAAAAGACTATTTAACTTTTTAAAATTAAATAAGTAATAATTTTTTATTTTAATATTGTTGGGAGAGAAATTATTAAAAATTATTTGTGCGCTTTTCCAAATTATTAAATTTTGTAAATAATCATCACAATAAAAAAAAAAGTAATTAAAAATCATGATATCCATGGTTGTAATAGTTGAAGAAAAAAAAGATAGACTGCTTATAAAAAAAGATAGGAAGATAAGACTATAACTTATTTAAACATCTGATTTTTAAAGCTGTACATAAGAAAATTGAAAGGAATTCAGAACTTATAACTGTTTGCAATTTTATAAATTTAAGAAAGAAAAAAAATCTGGAAACAGATGACATTCATGTAAAAATAATTGTTATATGATATTTCATATTGATTTGTTACACCATAGACAAGGTTTGCACCCCTGTGGCAGAATTTATTCCAGCTATTTGCAACAACTGTCTAGCACTAATATTTTTCTGCAAGATACTTTTAATAATAATAAACATATATGTTAATAATTTAAAGTATAACAAAAGAGCTATGTTTACAAAAAAATTTTTTTTTTCCTAATTGAACATGTAATAATTTTTTATTCTAATATTATGGGTGATATACTCACATGCTGTCAAATTATTTCCTTCACATTTTGTAAATAATCATCACAATAAAAAAATAATTAAAAATCATGAAAAAAAAGATCGATGACGAAATCATGCGAATTGGACTCCTCAAATAGGGGTTACTCAAATGCATAATAAATAATTGTAATATCGTATAAAAAATATCGGATTAAAAAACTATTGAGAAATCAATGCCAAAACTTAGAATCATTGCCTTAAAAAGTAAATACTCAAATGTAAGATTTGAATTTTCCATATTGTTGGAAATATATCAAGATATTTAAAAACCAAGTGAAAATCTATCAATAACTCCCGAAAATACAATCAAAACATTACATTGATTTACGATACTATCGGTGTAAATTAAGCTCGTCAAGAAGTGATTATCTAAATGTATGGTTCAAGTATTACGTAAAAAATTTCTGTAGAAAAAAAAATCTTAAAATTTTTTACGTTGCAAAAGAAAAACCTTTCTGCAAGAACTGTGTAACATTCTGTAACAATGTCGCCACGTCGCTGCGATTTTGCCACAGGGGTTTGCACAACCTGTAGTCTAGGGAATAAATGCAACCCTTAAAAGTTCAATGTTTGGTCTTTATCTTGTAACCAAAACTGAATGAAACAAGCCTACATTATTAGAACCACGAGAAAGAAATTTTGTAATATTTTTCTAATTTCAACAAAATTAAAATGAAACTAAAATTGTAACATTACAGAATGTGAAAACAATAATTAATTGTATTACAATACAGTAGCAATACAAATTTATTCCTACTTGTCAAAGTACAATTTCAGATGTCAAAGTATTTAAATCTTTCTCATAAAATTTTTTTTATCGAAAATTTTCTTTTCACTAAATCATGTTTGAGACTAATAATATAAAGATTTATTTAAAATAATAACTGTGATTTAAATTAAAATTAAATCAATTTACTACAGTTATGAAAAATTTTCAGTTTTTATGAAATAAAATTATTTATTGAATTTTCATAAGCTCTAAGATATAATTTAAATTAAGTTTATATATTACGGGTAAATTTCTGTAGAAGAGAAAATTAAAATGTTTAGCTTTTAACCTTATTATTACCTGTTTAAGTTTATATAATATTAACTTTGCCTGGCCTCATTTACTTACTAAGGTTCACTCAGCATTTCATCCCTTCAGTGGGTCGATAAAATAAGTACCAGGCATGCTTGGGAACTAAACACTGGACATTCCTCGTTGGGCTTACAACCGGAACATCTGCCCTTGCACTCCAGGAAAAAAGAAAACTGAGATGAGCACAGTAGGCCTTGGCTCTCTATGCTCTGTCGCGCTACTGAGTGTAGTTTATATATTATTATAGAATATATAACTGATTTTATAATATCTATTAAACTAATTAGTCATCAGTTTTCTATTATTGAATGAAAACTTAATTAAGATTTAGTATTGTTTCTCATTTGTTAAAGTTAAATACAGAAATTTAAATTCACACTTTATTTTTTTATATTAAAAGAAAAATGTGAAGAAAGAAGTTTGAGGGAAAAAAACATTAAAAAATTTGCTTGAGAAACTAGTTTTTATATTTATTGTTAAAGATGCACTAAATATTCAGTTGCAAATTCATTACCATCTTACTAAATATTAGATTAGGTCAAATAATTTCCCTTTTTTCAAATTAAAAAATGATTCATTTATAAGGGTATATTAAAATAATTAGTGTTGAAAATTTTTCATCTTATATTTTGCTTAACTATGACATGATAAATCAAGTCCTATTTCAGGTAGATACGAGTTCTACTAATAAATATCCAGGCACTATGAATTGTTGTATTTTTCCCCTTCATTATACTT
Organism: Parasteatoda lunata; assembly: GCA_949128135.1. NCBI lineage: Eukaryota > Metazoa > Arthropoda > Arachnida > Araneae > Theridiidae > Parasteatoda > Parasteatoda lunata. The sequence goes on along the minus strand of OX421970.1, from coordinate 7,199,652 downwards.
AGTTTAATTCGATTTAAATTCGTTTCAATTCAAATTTTTATTGATTAAAATGTGCATTTATGCTTTATAAAATTTTTGAGGCAAAATGTTTAATCTATTGGCTATTTATAAGAGCATTAAATATGCAATATATTTTATTTTCTTTCATAATGTTGTGTTTTCTTAATATAATTTTCTACTATTGTGATTTGATATTTATTTTTATTCAAATCAAAGGCTTAAAATTAAAAGTGATATTCTTTCAATATTACTTTTCAATCTTATAATATTACCTTTTTATGAAAAACGCATTGAAAACTGTAACTTAACTGCTTTGCAATTATTTAACAGAAAATATGTTACATTTAATTTCAATAAGTTTTATATTAAACTGTGGCAGAATTTTTTCGAGCTTTCTGCGACAAACCTCTCTAGCACTAATATCTTTCTGCAAGATATTTTTAATAATAACAAATGTATATGTTACTATGTTATGTATGTTACTATGTTATGTATATGTTATGTTATAAATGTATATGTTATATGTTAATTAAAGTAACAAAAGCGTTGTGTTTCCAAAAACAAAAAACCTATGTTGATAAAATAAATTGTATTTTAAATATTTTTAATTATAATATGCAATATTTGTTTCACTCCAATACTAGGGACGTGGACGATAGTCTTTGTAGGAGAAAAACATGCTAATTACTTCCTTTTTTGCATCTTATAAATCATTATTACATTATCATTAAAAAAGAACTAATTAAAAATCGAGAAATCCATTGCAGTAGCTATTGAAAAAAGATCAACGACGAAATCACACGAATCGGACTCCCTTAAGGGTTTAATCAAATGCATATTTTGTTTCGTGATTCGGTTTTTGTAATAAACATCATATTATGAATATCAGGTTTTAAAGACCACGCGAAAATCAGTTTCAATAACTGTCGAAAATACAATCGTAACACTATGGGTTTAGAAAACCAAATTTTTAACTTCCCAAAAAAAAAATCTTTCTGCTAGAACTCTAACTTTCTGCGACGATGTCTCTGCGATTCTGCCACTAGGTTTCCAGTCAAAATATGCACGTAAAATAGATGAATATAAAACAATAGAAATTACTTTACAAAATATTACTATATAAGCAGGTGATCATTAAGTAGTTTAATATGTAGCCATCTGTTTGTCATTGAGAATAAAAATAATAGTGTAGCGATCTAAAACCTCCCAAAAAATGGTTGCTATGCAACAGTACAAGTTTTAAGTAGTTATCCATTTTTTAACTTTCATATTAGCAGCAAATCCCGCACTCTCATTAAAGGTGTAAAATTTGAAATGCTCCTTTAAAAAAACCTCCCAAAAAGCACAATTTTAAAATTTTTTTAAACTCTGCCTTGCTGTTCCTTTAAGGTTGTTTTTTCCTACACTTTTCTAAAACTGAAAACTCTTTTCTTATTTTAGATTACCGAACATGATACACAGATGATGAAATTGAATTTTTCCCCTAAAAATTTTAACTTTTTATGTTTTACTTTATTTCTAGTTATAAAGTTAAGTGTTTGTAAATATTTTTGAATAAATCCCTGTTTTACTAAAAAGAAAAAAATTTGAAAAGGGGGGGGGAATGATTGGTATAGTCTAAGCTATCTAATTATTGAAACCAAACAAATATTTTAGATACATGCAGCATCAATGAATTTTAATCGTAGCTTTCATACTGATTTTTATTTGTTTATTCTTAATTGATTTGTGTAAGTTTTACTTTTGATTTTGATACTTTTTGAAGTAATATTTTTTGATTTCGATAGAGTTATCTTGGAGATTGCTCGAGGTCCAGTTAGAAAGCAAACTGGTGGGAGATTTGGTTTCAGAAGACGAGGTAGCTGGATTGATAAGTAAGTTAAATAGTGTTCTAAATTGTTATAAGCATTAATAAAGAAATGAAAATTTTATGAAATTTAAAATTACTATGGTACAGAACCATTTATCCGGTATCCAGAAAAAATTTTACTCTGTTTTTCCTTCATTTTGAACCAGAAGTGATTGAGGAAAAAAGTGGAAATTTGACTCATCCTTGAAGTTAAGTAGAGGCAAATGTTTGTGTGTGTGTGGGGGGGGGGCGTTAATTCCCCCCCCGTTTGCCCAGAGTAAACTTAAACATTTCTTCCGTGACCTCGAAGATCTTTCGATCGAGAGAAGGCAGGAAAGGGACAAATGTTTTATTTTCGCCTGTGTGTGAAAGAATTGTTCAATGATAAGCTGCTGTCGATCAAACATAAAGGAGTGTCATGCCGATTTTGTTTTTTTATTGATTCACGAGAAGATGGAAAGAATGCATTGCGTTATCAGTGAACAGAAGATGAAAAACAAAAAGAAAAATATATTCCCATACTTTATTAAGAAAAAGTGAAGTGGAAAATTACTCAAGAATTTTGTAAATTATAAACATAATTGGCTGTGCCAGTGGGGGGGGGGGACATACAAAAACCATCAAGCTTTGTCTGGACTATGTTACTAAAATTCGTAATTCATCCAATCCAAATGAAATGAATAAATTTTTATTATTGCTACAATTAAATGACTTCAAAGAGATTTATAAAACATTTGTTCGAATCCAAATTTGAGTAGTTCCTTTTTTTAACGCATTATTTAGAAAAGCAGTTTAAATTTTTAAAAAACTTGGTAACCTTTAATTAAAAAATTACAGGTTTTGTTATAATAATTGTTTAAAAGTGAAATGACTGATGCATGAGCTCAGTGGCGACTTTTTTACTCTTAGCGAAGTTTTTTCGCAGAAATGAACGCTACTTTTCAGAACGTTATGAAAAGAAAACAAACTTTTATAGAATCATTTATGTCCAAAAAGCCAAAAATTTAAATATCCAATAGGTTTAATAAAGTACTTGTTATACTTTCTCTCTGAGGGGCAGTTTTTTTATTTTTAATTGCTTTTTCCTTCTATTAACATTAATTTTTTTATTGTAATTCGACTTTTATTTAGATACCTATTTTCTAATATGTATACCTTTTATATTTGTAAATTTTTTTTTTTTAATTGGGGCATAGTTGGGACTGGGCAATTAATCAATGTATTGCGAAATATCGATTTAACGCATATATCGGTAGGCAGATGTAGTGACTTTCATTTTAGGCGATGCGTCAGAAATCCGATTTAAAGTCGCTGGATAAGACTACAATCACGGTTTAAGAATTTAATATGCAAGGAGCCTTGACTAGGGTAACTCTGTTGCCGAGCTGACGAAGACTATTTTGATTTAGTCCAGCTGCAGAGATGTTGATTGCGTTTTGCTATAAAGATGATGTTAGTTTCGTGATGTTGAATGACGAAGAGCGAATTGAATCAGAACTCCCGATTTTGTGCGAGGATCAGCGCTGTAATATAGCACTCAATGCATAGTTTCTGTATGTCCATTTTTTACTCAGGGATTTTGTGTTTTTTGAAGATTACAATGGGACTTGAGTAATTTTGAGATCGTTGTGCATTTTATTTCGTCGGAAATAATTGTTGGGATTCTTGTAAATTATTTTCAGTGAGGCTTTTGTTACTTAGCGATTGTTTCGTTCTGCATTATTTCATACCATTTTTATTTTCTGTCTGGGTTTAACGATTCTTGTCAATTATTTTTAGTAGACCTGTTACTTTGCGATTGCTACACAATCGCTGTTATCTTAAATTCTCTTTCTGAACTCAATAGCTCATTGAAAAGAAAAAATAAATAAATAAAAGATTCTTCATTGATTTTTTTCAATTATTGATTTTCATTTTAAGCGATACAATTTAATAGGGGTATTTTGTAGTTAACTCTGTTATAAAAAGTTAGTTTTTTAAAAATTTAGTAAATGTGGGTAAGTATAATAATTTGATTATTTTTAAACCAATAAGTGTTCAGTCTTTTGTAATTATAAAAAAATTAAAACAAAGCTTACTTTTATTTAATTTGCTTTTATTTTTGATAAAATGAAGAAAAAAATTTAAAAATATTTGGCTATTAATTAAAAAAAAAAAAAATAATAATTTTTTTAAAAAATGAAATAAAGAGTTTAGTAATGTTTTGACGCTGTTTAATAATTTAACATTAGTACTTAAGTATATATTTTTTTAATTTTTATTAAAATTTTTTCGATACTTGTTTTATAATTTGTTAGGTAGTCAGTATCATTTTTAAACAAATAAATCTTTAGTCGATTTTATTTAAAAATAAAAAAAAATAAAAAAAAATAATAATAAATAAGTAAAAATATTTTTGCCTTTATTAAGTACAGAATTTGACCATTAGTTAATACTACTTTTTATTATTTTGAATAATTAAATAAGAGGGTCTAATGATGTTTCAAAAGTATGTTTTTTTTTTCAACAAATAATTTAAAAAAAATATATATATTCTTAAGTGGACATTTCTTTGGTTTGTTTTCTACTTTCGTTTTTTTTCTTTTAATGCATGTATGTAAAATATTTTGTTACAGTATTATTATTTTTAAACCAATAAATCTTAAATCCTTTTTAATTTACGAAAATTGAAATAAAGCTTGGGTTTGGTTTTACTTTGACTTCTTTTGATTGAAAAAATTAAGCAATGATATTGATGTCATAGTAGAATATGTTTAGAATTAACATTTTCTTTTGATTTTTCCTTTATCCTAGATTTATCCTTTTTATTTATTTTTGATTGATTTAAAGATTATTAAGCTATAATTTTAGTTATTTGGCTACTATTTTTGATAAATTTTTGTTCCTGTTCAGGCAACTATTTTCATAGTTTTAGGCTACTATTTTCATGCTTGAGGCTACTAAAAGCAACTATTTTTGTTCATTTTTTACTGTGGCAACCCTGTAAATTGCACTGTAGGAGATTAAAAAAATTCCGAATTTTTTTTTCTTTTTTCTGAACCAGGTGCATTTTCAAGATTCTTCTATTAATTGTTTCTGAGTGTTGTAAATTGGATGTCTGATTTAAGAAACTTGAAACTTATTGACCTCAAGAGTATTGGCATGTTAAGAATTTTTTAAAAAGTTTTCCTTGATGTGGAATCACATCTGCTTTCATTAAAAATCGTCTGCTTTTATGGAAAAATAAAGGAGAAGATTGTTTATTTATCTAAGCATACAATTATTTATTACTAATACTTTTTAAAAAGTGCTTAAAGGTACTTATTTTCGATTTTTAAAAGCCCTTAAAGGTGCTTTTTTATTAAGTTTTAAAAAAGTGCTTTTATTTTTCCTTTTCTAAAATGGAATTTTTTCTTTGCCATGTTGATTTTTGCTGCAAATTATGCAAAATGTATGGTTTTCACATTGTTTGATGCAATGTTTTCACAATTCATCCAAACACAATCTATTTCGGCGTGCCGTTGATCTGTACCGTATGAAAGCGCCAATCATAATTTACATGTTTGATAAAATACATACGGGTGTCATTGTATGCACAAGCGGTCTGGATTTTGCAGGAAGGATTCTCGCACTCTCCTGTGCAAATGTGCTGTATTTTGCAAGGGATCATACACATATTTTTATGTGAGTTCCCAGAGCAGAAAAGAATCACAAAGCTTCATCTCCAATATCCAACTATCTTTTATTTATTAATAAAGAGACAATTTAGATTTTTAATCCTAAAAATTTTTACTAGAGGGACTATCCAACAATTGCATAAAATTTTTGTAAATGTTTATTGTACTTTACTTTTTTTAAAATATTTACTTTTTATTTTAATGTGACAGAAACTAGACGTCCAAATTAACATGGCCAACGTTATCTCACCCATTGTGGTGGTCCTGAAAGAGTGGATACCACTTCTGGAGAACACACTAGGTCTGCTTATCGGCAAGACTGATTGTGCAGCTCATTGGGGAAAAAAAAACTTTTTATTATTTTATAATTACTTTTTATTGTATTATTACTTTTAAAATTTTTAGTTTTTTTAAAGTTGTTTTATGGAAACACTCAATAATATTTACAGACAAAATTTTAAAAGAAGTATGAAGTGAGGGGCTTCCACTATTTTTTAAATGCAGCAAAAAATTGTATGTTTTTCATATTTGTAATTATGCAAAACTATAATTTCTCTCTTAATGATTTCATTTGAAAACAATTAAAATAAAAAATTCTATCTTAGATTTGTTAAATATTATAGGCCCGGCCCCGTGGCAGAAACACAGCGACATTGTCGCAGAAAGCGACTGAGTTCTTGCAGAAAGATTTTTCTATTTGGGTAATAAAACTTTTTGGTTTGGCAGAAACAAAAGTTCTCAAAAAAGATTCTGCAGAAACAGAAGCTGTTTTACAAAAAAATAATTTCTACAGAAACGGAAAATTTCTGCAGAAGCAATAATGGTTCTGCAAAATTTTTTCTCACAGAATAGTTTTTAAATGTTTTTCTGGCGTACCGCGGAAGGGGAAAGCGCTCGTGATCTTCCGTTAATCTCCAACACAAACAGTTACTGGATAAAAAGGGGAGAAATTTTTCCCCTTTATTAAGCTATTTTTGGAATTTTGCCAACTTTGGCCTCTATCGCTGGCGCATTAATTTGCTTTGTGTTTTCTTATGAGAACAGAGCGTTTTATATTTCTTGCACTTATGTGGAAAATTTCAGGCGTAAAAAGGTTTTTTTTTCTTTTTTTAAAAAAAAACATTTCTAGAGAAAAGGTTATTTGTTGCTCTTGTAAAGCAATAATAATTTTAAAAAATTTGAAAAAGAAATAAGATGGAAGTCGACAACATCTAAAGGCTGAAAGATATCTCACTATCTATGATTTTTTGGCATGCGAATGAAAACCAGATTGGTGGAAAATATTTACTGGCGAAACACTTTCAATACGCATCCATACGCATGCGAAAAAAATCGCATCCAATGAGTATGGCTCTAATACCGATGTTTCAGTACTGATGAAGACGATTTCGTTTCGAGATGTTGAATAGACTTGATCGTATTGAGTTGGAAACTGCGTCTGCGTACTTCGTGGGGAATCAATGCTGTACACAATACAGTGCGATTTCTGTTACAAATCACAAGCGCTGTGCATTTTTTACCTTCTGAACTTAACCTGATTACTAAAAAAGTTGTATTTACCTTCTTTTTTTTAAAAAAAAAAATCTTTCAATAAGTCAGTACAATATTAATCGAATCTAATTAATCTATAATTGTTTTCATATAGAAAAAATTGAAACAAAGATTATGTTAATTTTTTTGCTTTTAGAATTCGGATATAGTCAATCCTATTTTATTATTTTGATTTTGATTACTCAACTTCAATATTGATTTTTTCACCTGATTTGTTTCTGTACCTGATATAACTACTATAATGAAACATTAAATCATACTGTTTTAAACTGATACTTCAAATTCAGTTATCTTGTTTTGTAAATTTAATCTTTTTGTCCATTCTTGGCTATTTTTATAAGTTCCATCTTATTACAGGTTCTGGGTAATCTTTATTTTTGCTCTAGTAAGCATTTTTGTCTGCAGATCTATACATTTATACTTTTTCTTTATTATCAAAGATTATGCAAATTTTGACATCCAAGATTGTCGTGGAATATCGTCTTTGTATGTTAATAAGACAAATAAGAGAAAAACGAAGTTTCTGAAGAAACAAGTTTATTTAAAAACATAAAAAAAATTGTCACAAACAGAGTGACGAAAAGAAAGAATACACAAATGATCTTCTTCAACAGAAGCTTAAATACTGACAACGGGTGACGTCATGATCCACGCAAGAACGACCAACAGCAAATGAAAATAAACTGGCCGATCCCCGCAGACCATGACCTCACCGACACAAGTTGAATGCATGAGATCGAACCCCATACCTTTATTTGTCTAACATGCGGCCCCCTCTCATGCCTTCAACTTTTACAAAAAAATACAGTTTATCAAAATCTTCAATAAACTAAAGAAATATTTAATTTCCTTTAAACTAACACTTAAGTTCTTTCATTCCTGTAACCATCCAAAAGATTAAACTTTCACAAATACTTTTGAACAAAAATTTTCAACTTCTAACTTAGTTAAAGGTTTTGTAAAAATGTCCGCTAAGTTAAACTTACTCCTAACGTGTTTAACAGCAAAAAATTTATCATAAATTAAATTTCTTAAAAAATGATACCTTACGTCGATGTGTTTCGTTCGACTATTTTTGATAGGTGAATGAGAAAAATCAATTGCAGATTGATTGTCACTAAATATAATACAATCACTTAAATTTATGTCTTTTAAATTTAATTCTCCACACTCATCTATTATACGCTTAATCCACATTACCTCTTTGGCAGCGTCAGTTAAAGTCACATACTCTGATTCCATTGTAGATAGACTCACACATCTTTGTTTGAAGGTTTTCCAGAATATCGGAGTTTTATCTAAAAACAATATTATACCACCTACTGATATTCTGTCATCCCTGTTAGCAGCAAAATCTGAGTCACAGTAACAATTAACATTTAATTCTCCAATATTTGACAATTTTAAGAAATAATCTTGAGTATTTTGAACATAACCTAATAATCTTAATAAAGTATTCCAGTGCTTTAAACCTGGATTTTCTTGAAATTGTGATAATATATTTACCGCATAGGAAATATCCGGTCTTGTGCGATTAGCTATATAAGCCAAACAACCCAAAATGTTCCGAAACGGCAATTTCGCCATTTCATCCACTTCGCTTTTAGAAGATGGACAATCAGCTTTTGATAATAAGTTACCCTTAGTAATCGGCAACGATGACAAAGGATATTTAAAGCTAGAAAACATTTTACAAACTTTTTGGATGTAACTCTTTTGATGTATAAACATCTCACCATCTTTTTGAACAAATTCAACACCTAACAACTTATGCGTTTTACCCAAAATTTTTAAATCAAAATTATCACTTAAAAGTTTAATAACACTGTCTACTTCATATTTTGTTTTAGCAAAAATAATTATATCATCTACATAAATTATAAGAATTACATTTTTATATACATATGTACAATTACACCATTTCAATCTTACAAACTTTAAATTTTCAAGTGTATTATCTAGTTCAAAAAACCACTCTCGACCACTTTGTTTGAGTCCATAAATAGCTTTCTTTAAATGACAAACGTGGTCTTGCTTATTTAAATCAACAAAACCTTGAGGTTGATACATAAATACATCCTCATTCAAATTTGCGTAAAGGTAAGCACACTTAATATCTAATTGGGTATGATACCACCCTAGCATACAAACTAAGATTGTGAAAAACATTCTTACAAGAACAAAATTAACCACAGGACTAAATACTTCATCATAACTTTCACCTTGTATTTGTTTAAATCCCTGAGCAACTAAACGTGCTTTGTATCTTACAATTTCCCCCTTTTCATTTACTTTAGTTGTATAAACCCAACGGCTTCCCAAAATTCTTTTATTTTTAGGAGTTGGAACCAAATCCCAAACTTTTCTTTCTCTCATAGTTTTTATCTCATCTGACATGGCTAATTCCCAATTTTTAACTTGGGGAGATCTTAAACAGTCTTTATAATTTCTAGGAATTTTTATTTCAATATGATTAGCTTCGTGTTTTATGTTATGATTAACCTGAAAATTTGAAACTTTACCAGAAAAAGCATTTTTCCCACTGAAATCAAATAAATCCCTATCATACTTTATCTTGTTACTATTGCAGTAATTTTCTACATCGTTATAGGATCTTAATCTCATATTTACCCCTTCAATATTATAATAAATATCAGTTCGACTATTATCTGGACGGGATACAGCTTTTCTAATCCACGAAATGTTTTTACACGGAATTAAATCTGGTTTTACGCTTGAACTACCTGTATCTTCATCTGAAGAACTTTCCTCCAAATTGGGACGTTCCGGTTCAAAACTAGCAAAATTACGTTTAATGGGTTTGGTGCCCAGTACGGCTTCCACCCCAATTACATTTTCGTCAAAACGAACATTTATTGTTTCAACAAGTTTCCTTTCGTTTTTAAGCCAAATTCTATAACCTTTCGTTTGTATTGCATATCCTAACATAATACCTTCTTTAGCTCTCATTTGAAGTTTATTGCGTAACTGTTTTGGTTGACCCATAAATGCTAAACAACCAAATACTTTCAAATGGGTGACTGATGGTTTTCTACCACTATACAGTTCAAAGGGAGTTTTAATTTGGTTTTTGTGACAAACTCTATTAAAAGTGTAAGTAAAGCATAGTAAAGCTTCAGCCCAAAAAGCATTTCCTAATTTACTAGATTTTAACATTGCTTTAATATTGTCTAAGGCAGTTAAATTATAGCGTTCACTAACACCGTTTTGCTCTGGCGTATAAGCATTAGTACGTTCAGCTTTAATGCCTTCATTTTCAAGAAAATCACTAAACTCTTTATGGCAAAATTCCATGCCATTATCAGTTCTGACATTTACAATTTTACAGTTTAAAAATCTCTCAGCTCGCTTTTGATATCTTATGAAACTATTAAAAACATCCGATTTCCTTTTAATGGGAAAAGTAGTAACTTTCCTTGAAAAATCGTCAGTAATAGAAAGAAAGTACCGACTTCCACCATGTGAAACGACAGGCATTGGACCACATACGTCCATATGTAAAAGTTCCAAAGGTTTCTTAGACCTTATACTTAAATTTGGTTTAAACGAAATTCTTTTAGATTTAGCTAATTTACATTCTATACAATTACTATCTGAAAAATTGAGATTAGGTAATCCTTTCACGCTAGAATTTTTACTAGTTTGAATTATATAATCACAATTTATGTGGCAGTATCTTAAATGCCAGACATCTAGATCATTTATCTGAACAGATACATTAAACAATTGCTCATTCGAGTCACTAACATTTTTATCAATAATTAAATCTTTATCAGGCTTAGTATAAGCATTAGGTTTAAAATAATACAAGCCATTAATTCTTTTACAATAGAAAATCTTCTCATTTACTCGATTATACACAGAAATACAATTTTTAGCACCTACAAAATAACCTCCAGCTTTCTCTATTACAGAACCAGAAATAAGATTTCTTCTAAGTTTAGGAGAATACATGACATTTTGTAAAGTTACTCTGTGCATTTTACCATTTAACTTATTAAAAAATTGCACTTTTCCAATACCTAAGATTGGGCTTTCAATGTCACCTATAGCTAACGACATAGAAGCATTTTCTACAGTTTCATATTCAAAGAATAAATCCAAATTATTACAAAAATGTGTTGAAGCGGCAGTGTCAAAAAGCCAACTTTCTTTCTCAATTTCATGACACACATTGCCAACATTTGCTTCAACGATATAAAGACTATTATCTAAAAAATTTGTAGTTACATTACAGTAAGAATTATCACTTGCATTTTGTTTAAATTTACTCTTTATATTCTTTGAATTATACTTTAATTTTTGCTTACAATCGGATATTAAATGACCATATTTATTACAACGATAACAAGGTCCTATCTTAGATTTATCATAACTAGTTTTGAATTTAGACTTAATATTAGCAGATTCTAAATTTCCCTTACTATTAGAAGAACCAGATTTAAACTTATTAGTTACACTTAACTTTTCATTAAAACTTGAATTAACATTATAAGCAATATCACTAACATTATTTAAATCAAAATTTAGTTGCTTAAGTCTACTTTCCTCCAAAAGTAATTCGTCTAAAATGTTCTTAAATTTAAATTTAGTGTCCTCCCATCTATAAATAATTTGAACAATACCTTGAAAGTCCTTGGGTAAGTATCTTATAAGTTGGAATCCTTGGTATAGGTCGTCCACCGGATGTCCTGCTTCTTTCAGCTGAGAAACCAGGTTTTTCAATCTCGCTGCAAATATTCCAACTTCTTCTCCTGGAGTGTATTTCAGGTCGAAGAATTGGTCCAGGAGTTGAACAACTCTCGCTCTCGTAGTTGGCTCAAAATGTTGTTTTAGGATTTCCCAGGCTTCAGCACCATCAGTTGTCGCTGAGATCAGACTTCGGTATTCGGGTTCAATACTAAGAAATATCGACGTGTACGCTTTGTCACGTCTCCAGAGGTATTCTTGACTTTCTTTTCGACTTGCTTCTGTAGGTAGGGCAGGCTCAGTTTTGGAGATAAAACTCCACACTCCTCGGTCCATGAGGATTACTTTGATATTTTCTTTCCATGTACTCCAATTTGACGAATTCAGGAAATCTATATGCAAATTCGATTCCATGATGAAACAGTTACAATTCAAAGATTCTTAAAGGGAATATCGTTCTAGACTAGATACCAAACTTCGTAATCCTTAGAAGTAGCCATCAAATTCGGATGTGCAGACTTATACTCCGAACAAAAGTTCTTTTAAAAACTCTTACTACTAGTTTTGTCAACTGGAAAAAAATTCTTTAGAAGAGTCATATTTTGATAATGTTCTATTGTTTTTTTTTTTCTTCGAATCCTCAGCATCTTTAAGTACACCATAACCAACTTGAGATTTTACTGACGATTCACTTTGCAAAAATGGCGTGTGGGAACGGCCCCCATCTTAAAGATTCTCCATTTGAAGTTGACAATGACTTTGCTGAGTCCAGGCTAAGGAAAATTCAATATTCAAGACGATAGAAAATAAATCCCGGTTATGCCTAAAACTTGGCCCATAACCATGACATCCAAGATTGTCGTGGAATATCGTCTTTGTATGTTAATAAGACAAATAAGAGAAAAACGAAGTTTCTGAAGAAACAAGTTTATTTAAAAACATAAAAAAAATTGTCACAAACAGAGTGACGAAAAGAAAGAATACACAAATGATCTTCTTCAACAGAAGCTTAAATACTGACAACGGGTGACGTCATGATCCACGCAAGAACGACCAACAGCAAATGAAAATAAACTGGCCGATCCCCGCAGACCATGACCTCACCGACACAAGTTGAATGCATGAGATCGAACCCCATACCTTTATTTGTCTAACAAATTTAAACTCAAATAGTTTAAACTTATTTAAGAAATTTAAACTTATGTTATGAAATTAAGAAGAAAAAAATCTACACAGTTTTATTCTAGGCACGTAGGCTTTTTTTTATAAACACGAATAGCATCTATTAAATTATAAATTTATTACACATATATTTATAACGATAAAAATATCTTGCAGAAAGATATTGGTTCTAGTTAGGTTTGTCGCAGAAAGCCAAAAAAAATTCTGCCACAGGGATTATAGGTATAGGGATCATATGATAATTTAGTGCAAAATTTTTTAGCTTTAATACTCGCTGTATTTACATTTCAAAATTATAAATTTTTTTTTAATCATTTCATTAAAAAAATACTGAACCAAATAGTTTTGATAAAAAATTCATTTGGGACAATTCATTTATATACATTTGTAATAGTAATTTATTAAAGTTTTCTTAGTTTGCTTAATTCTTTACATACCTTTATAAATTCTCTATGATCAATAATATTAATCTGGTAATTGTTTTGTTGAATCTGCTTTTTTTAAATAACTTTTATTTAAATCTAAAAAATACCTTTAATATTTTTAATAACAGTTACAACATTGAATATATTTCAAATTGTGCATAAATTGCTTTGATGGTAGCTGACATAAACAAGGAAAGTTTTCTTTGTCAGAAGCTAATTTTTTTTTTATCATGATCATGTAAGAATTTTGAAAATTATTTTGCATTTTGTTAATACATATATGAAGAACTTTCATCAATGGGAAGATAAAATTTTTATTGGTGTGCATATCCTAATTATGATATATTTTTTAAATGTGTTTAAGAATATTTTTTGAGTGCTTAAAAAGTGCTAAAAGGTGCTTATTTATTGTTAAAAAATTTGGCTACGCAAACTGTCATACGCACTTCCCTCAATGAAATAGATATCCCACAAAAACAAATTGATAATTTGTAAGCTACAAATCATTTGTGGTCGCCCCCTTTTACATGGTGGATGCTAGAAGGCAGGGAACTTGAATGGTGAAAGGACCACTGATCTGGTCAGCAGAAGGGGAGATAAGGAGTGATATATTTATGAAGAATTAGAATGTAGAAAGCCTTATCTTAACAATTTGTTCTTGTGGAATATAACATTTCTTTTTTGTGGGATATCTATTTCATTGAGGGACGAAAAAGCTGCTAGTTCTAAGCTTGCGCTCTCCCTAAGAAGCATTACAATTTTGATTCCACTACGTTTTGAGTTTTTTTCCCACTGTTCACATTAAATTTTGTATTCAATAAATTAGTTTTTTTATTCATAAATTTAAATATTGAGTTTCTTTTTTTAATTCAGTTGATTTTATAATATAATGCCTTGTCTGGGGTTTTAATATCTATTTTTCTTGTCTAAACTTGTAAATGTTTTTATTGTTTTAAATTTTATTTTTCTACCGTTTCTTATAAAATTTAGACGAGCTTTTCTTTCTTTTCTTATTTTAAAATTTGTTACTCTTTTTCACTATAATTTGGGTTTGATAAAACATTGATTAACGTCACTTTTCGGCCGATCCAGAAAACCGGTAATTTCAGACATCGGGGATAGTGATGGTCCCGACCGAGTATCCCAGATAATTGGTTCTCTACTGTAGTTAAATTTATGAAACTAATTGTAATAAAATAAAGTCATTCAAGTCGTTAACGTATGATTACTAATTTTTTAGTTACTATTTTATTAAAATGATTTGAAAAGGATAAATGTAGCCAAGTGCTATTCAAAGCATTTCAAACTTAATCCTGTCATATATATACACTTTTTGATAATGTTTTCACTGCATACAGCAAAGATTTATTTATGTAATATTTAGTATAAGTGCAAATATTTTAATTGCACCTAATTTGTTTTGATAAATTTTTGATTTGATTGGTTTCGCTTTGATACATTTTGTTTGATTTGATTGGTTTTGTTATGATTTATTTAAAACTCCTTTAAAAGAAAATGCTTTTTAAATGTATGTTTTTCATTTGATATCTAATTGACTCTTCATTTGATATCTAATTGACAAATTAGCTCCCTGGCTTTACAAATTCTAACAGTTTTAAAATGATGATTATATTTATTCAGCAATCAACTTGTATAATACAGTATAATGTTGACAATTTTAGTCAGAAATATGAAGTATTTTAGTTTTAATATTGTTAAATAGAGTTTTAATATTGTTGAGAGCTTTGATTGGCAAAAAGGAAGTAATAGTAATTCATTTACGCCACATTAAAACTACACAATGAAGAATTGGCAACATCCTCGAGGGAGATTCGAAGACGTTCCACCACAAAGACTTGCCATCAATAAAGAGGCTCTCTTGCTTTGGTAACCCTTTGCAAGTTGAGTACTTTGCAGTTAAACGGTTTAACGAGGATTGTTATCACAAACCATCTATTCCTTTTCGGGCTGATCAAAGCTGTCGCTCACCCAAATGTTGACTACAGTCAGTAATGCTTGACTTCTCTTGAATGGACATATATTTTTTTTTTTTTGAAATTCATGATTTTTATATATTTTAATTTCTTTTAGAAATCTCTTTTTATTTTCTTCCGAATTCATTTCTATTTTTTATTAATATTTTCAGGTATGGTCCACCAACTCGTACTGATTATCGCTTGATTGTTGAAAATTTAAGTAGTAGAGTTAGTTGGCAGGTGAATATATTTTAAATTTATGTGTTTGATAATTAATTGCAGGATTTTATTTATGCTCTTTTCGGTTTTAGTTCCATATTTTTGATATTAAAATAAACAATGCAACTCTACACATCTTATTTCACTAAATTCTGCTAGTATAAATCTGTTCTGAAATCTTACTTTATTTAACAAAGGGTTAGTAATTTCACGATATTGAAGTTGAATTTCAAATGTTGCCAATTTACGCATGTATAAAGATCAAAATAAGAGATAAAAACTCCTTAAAAAACTTTTATTTTATTTTATAGAACACTGAAATATTTGTATAATTTTAAAATAACCATTTTATCAAGACCTTTTGATTTCAACATAATTTGTGCAAAATAAAACAGTTCTTTTCATATTTTAAAGCCTTGCAACTTTGTAAAAAAAGAAATGTAAAAATCCATGGTATTTTTAGAGTTTAAAATAATGAGAACTCAATTTTTTTAAAAAAGAATTTAATTGAAAAAAAGAATTTGTTTAATTAAAATTTAAAAAAAAAACATGCTTTTCTTTCAAAATTTTACAAATTTATTAGTAAACTAGCAGCATTTTGAAAATAAGTATTGTTTTCAAGTTCAGAATATATATCGTTCATGGACAGATGGTTTACTATTGTTTATCGATATTTTTCCAAAAGTTTACTCAACAAAAACCACATACCCTCACTAAAATTGTCTCCGTAAAATCTGTAAAAATTTTGTACAATAATTATCTCAGCAAACCCTTCTGCAGAAAAATGATTAAATTAAATAATTAATTTTTTTTAATTGTAAATATGTGTAATTCAGATAAGTATTGTAAAGTAATGTAAATTTGAATTGTGTATAGTGTCACGTTAAAAAAGTATTTGTTCTTAAGAGTTTTATACAAGTATCTTAAACATTTTTTTATAATTAAGGAAAGCAGTTGCTTTGAAAATAATGTTTTATTATTTTTATTTTGAAGATATTTTCTGGCGGAAAATTCTGATATGCTAAAATTTTTCACAAAAAGGAGTATTAAGTTAAAATTCCTGACTTTCTTTAAAGAGTGTAAAGTGATAGTCCTGAGGGGGAAATAGCTAAACTCAATTTGCTTTTCTATATATTATATTCAATGTTATAATGATCAAAATTGCTATACATTTTAATATAGCATTCAAAATTTTATTTTTATTCTAAGGAAGATGTTTAATCATTTTTCTGCTTCTAACTGAAAGAAAAACATGTTTTTGCATCATGTTGCTCACATCCCACAATATTAGACCTTTTAAGAAATATTTTAACTTGCTTGTGATGATAAATATCTTTCACACAGATTTTGTTAGTGTTGTGTTGGCTCTTCCCCAATCCATGTACTCTAAGTGTAACACTTTATTTTACTTATTTCTTTGCCTTTTGGGAAAATAAATTCTGTTAAGGAAATTCAACAAATGGAATCAAACTAGTGTTAGGTAATTAAAAAAAAAAAAAAAAAAAAAAAAAAAAAAAAACAACAACAATTGATTTAAAAGTAAAATTAATTACTGGAGTATTAATAATCTCTTTTGGGTGTTAATGTATATAAGAATAAAAATTTTTTTATTGTTATGTCAGTCAGTTTTAAATTTTTTTTTTGGTTCTATAGGTAATCTACTTACTTTAATTAAATTTAGTTAATACATTTCATTATGGTATTTTTTGTAGTCAGGATTTGTGATGTGCACTATTAATTTTTCTTACTTGTATGCAAGTATAAAAAAAATATGTTTGTTTCATAACTCGAAGCTCAAAAACTTCTTTTTGGTACCTAATATTGGCACTAAGATAATCTATTTGCAATGCTTAAATAAAAAATTTAATTTTAAAGCATTGGATTTTTTTTTCTGTAGTATTAACTGATTGAATTTGTGGTATATATTCATGTTTATGTTTTAAATTTTTTTTATATATTTTTTTTGAACGTTTAAATAATTTTGAAAATTTTTCATTGGTAATAAAGCATAATTATATTTGAATTATTTCAAGCTCATAAAATATTTTTTGGTACCAAGGACTATGTAAATATAACTCATGGAATGATAGTTTTCATAATTTTCTTCCTAACTCTCTAAATGTAAAATTCTTGGGTAGATTGTAATTTTTGTTCAATGGACAATCATATTATAATTTTGCAATTTTTTAAGTGTTTTTTTTTTTCTTCTCTAAATCCTCTTTCAAATTAAAACTAAGCTTGGTAAATTATTTCATTAATAAGTCTCCAATTATCTAAAAATTGAAATTATTTCTTAAACGATATTTCTTTTAATCTTTAAAATTATTGACAAATATTTCTACATTATGTTAAATATTTCGTCTTAATTTTCATCTTTTTAATTTGTTCTATCTCTTGAAAATCAAAAAAATTAAACTTAGAGACTAAACATATTATTTACCCATTTACCCATTAAGGGCAAATGCACCTGGGCAAGAGCATTTGATGGGCCTATGTTTGACGCTGGTTGTGGCCAATGATGCCTGGATGTTTTAGGCGGGTTGATGATGTTGCTAATGAAAACTGATGTGATGGTATTAGAACTCAGACGCATGCTCTTGTGCACCAGGGCTGAAGACCCTTGATGTATAAGTGTAGTGAAGTCTGGTTGTTCCATATTTTCTGATGATTAAGATGTCAAACTGATGTTGTAAAAAGAGAGAAGGTAAATTAATTTATTATTATGTCAACAAGGCTCATACTAGTTGGTAACATTTGACAAAGCAGATCTATAGTTTAAGGAATCAATATGTTTGCTATGTAAACGTCATTTCTTCCTGTGGCAGCAGCTCATGGAAATTTAGCACCTTGACACATTGCCTGAGGACTGACTTTTGAATTTTTTTTGTTGATATTTTTTCTCTCAAAAGCTTCCCGGTTCTTAGATTCTATTTTTTTTTTTTAAATTTCAGAATGTTTGAATTTTTTTTTGGGTAATCTTTCCTAAAAATTACCTGATGTTGTTTTTCTTTAAAGTGCGAACCCTTAGGTTTTAACATATACCAAAGAGTTGGCAAGGTCTTACATATCACAGTGGAGAAATCAACAATAAAAACTCATTTTTTAAAATCCTTCTGTCATACTTGCCTAAA
Source organism: Parasteatoda lunata (assembly GCA_949128135.1). Lineage (NCBI taxonomy): Eukaryota > Metazoa > Arthropoda > Arachnida > Araneae > Theridiidae > Parasteatoda > Parasteatoda lunata. Next base: position 7,180,953 of record OX421970.1, on the reverse strand, counting down.
GCTATTATGTTAGCTGCTGAACAGAATTAGAAGTTTATTTAATTTGATTAAAATGTTTAAAAATAACAAATAGTAAAATTGTATTAAATCCTTTCTACATTTCATTGCCTAAACGGTTTTAACAAAATTTTACTTTTTCTAATCTTTAAAAGTTGGCAATTTTGAAAAGTTGCATATTTTGAATATGTTTTTCAGATAGGCAATGGAATGAATCAAAAATTTTTGAAAGGATATTTTTTTTTTTTATGCAACTAGTGAAACTGGAAGGATAAATTTTCTTAAAGTATATATTTTTTAAAATTTTCAATTGTAAAATGTGTCAAGAGTGAATACATTAGTTCCATTGGCTGCTTCTATTGGACAAAATGTTGTTCTTGTAGTGTCACATAACTTTATCTTTTAACAATTATCCTTTGTCTTCTTTTAGAACAAAAACATAATAATGGTAGTTTTTATCTAAATATTACTATTTTTATGCCAGAAAATAAAGATTAAGAATTGAACACTTTACCGTACTATTTTGATAAGCTTTCAACTTATATTTCCTCAAATCTTGTTCTAAAACACACTAATAACACATTCCAGTTGGTGCTTGGATGCTTTTTTATTAACATGATTAGTAAATGTGGAGTTATTCCCTTTGTTTTATTGAAAGAAAATGAATTCTATTTGTATCTAATAGTCAACAATCTACTAGATACAAATGCTATATACAACAATCAATTTGCATCTAGTATTCTGCTTGCTACAAGTTTTTTGATTTCTTTAACATCTTTAACATCTTTAAATATTGCATTTAATTATAAAAGTATTGGCATTGTAGATTAAATTTTTGTTTGTTTTTGCATTTGTTAACAACAAAGAATAAAAAAAATTTATATTAGTTTTTTTGTTGAAGTTTTAAATTAAATAGCATTTAATAAACTTATTAGGATTTTGGTATTTTCCCTACATTATACAGATACTTTACTATTTGCTTATTACATGTTTTTATGTGCTTCTTTCTTACTGATTTTTATTCCTACAATAAACAGGATCTGAAAGATTACATGCGTCAAGCTGGAGAAGTTACGTATGCTGATGCTCATAAACAACGTAGAAATGAAGGGTATGTTTGTTTCATATTGCTAGTAACTGTTTTAACCTCTTCAGTGGTTTGTCCAGGCCGAATTTACCACCATTTAGCGGTAGTTTCACAAAATAATTTTTCTTAACATTTTATTTGTGTATCCCTTAAAATACGATAAATCCATATTTTTACCATATTTTTGTGTTGGTTTTTTAATATAATTTTTAATTTTTCACAAATTATGTCTAAATTTTCACAACATAGGTACCTCTCAGAAAAACCTAGACAAACCCCTGCTATTGCACTGCCAGGAAAAAAACAGACATTCATAGGTAGACAGTTGAGTCCTGTTTTTTTCCTCCCCTACTTCGTTACATTAGTTTTATTTTATGTCACAGTTTTATTTTATGTCACAGTTTTATTTGAAAGGAGTCTGGAGTATTGCAATTTTTTTTTAAAACCAAAAACTGGAAAAATTATGTTGAAAAAAAAAATCTCAGAATGGTCGTAACTAGAAGTAAACAAGTGACTTTTAAACATTAATTTTAAATAAGTTTAATGTTTGTGACAATTTTTTCTTTTAAAAATTTAACTGTTAGGTGACTGAAATTACTATGTGTCTAAGTTTCAAGTCAAACAATCTTGTTTCAAACAATCTTTAACAAGATCTTTTAATGAAAACTAGCCATGTTAAACAGAAATATGTTCCAGAATTATGTTGAAATGCTTTTGGAAACCTATCACTGGGTGGGATTTTTTTTTACTTATATTAATTTTGCTGACTAATTTTTTTTAGTAGGTTAAATGATGTAACATTTATTTAAGTGTTAGCATATATTATACATTATTTCTCTTAAAATCTTTTTACTTTTTAAAAATTTCCTTTTAAAAAGTCCACATATGGTGTCAATAGGATATTTTTAATCACTTCTTGCCTTGTCATTTAAAAAAAAAAAGAGAAAAAAAGAACTTGAAACGAAGAAAAAGTGTTTTACTTTAACTGCTAATGTATTTGTACTGTCATGAACTAGTTCTCTATGCATAAAAGGATTCAGGTTATAACCCAAACTGAAACCAGGGCTACGAGTGAAAGGGGTAAAATATAGGGCATTGCATGTTTTGACTCACAAACTTGCTTCAGTTAAAAAAAATCTCAGTGTGTGGGGGAATACTAACATGAATTAAAACTAATATGAGCCATCGAATAACGAAATAAAACTAAATTGCAAAAATAAACTATTTATTAAAAACTCTAAAATAAAAACTTAATAAGAACATACTTCAAACTTCCAAAGTATTTGGGAAAAAGGCACTGCGCTCTGAAACTCTTAAAGCCAGAGTAAAAACATGCTGTCGTGAAATCGCTAATTCAACTACGGCTGAACACAGTGAATGGTATGGAAAAACTTTTCATGTGTTTTCTTACATTTTTTGTGTGTATCTAGCTGATGGTCATTTCTTACGATGGTCTAGGGTAAATAGGACTAGTGAAACCTGAAATTGTTACTAAATGAAAATGTTATATTGAGTAAAAAAGTCTGGAAATAAAGCAATTTTTAGATAAAACCTTGAAAAATCACAAAAAATTGTCTAAATATTAACGTATCTTGTTTAATGAAGGCCACATTACATAATGGTCATGTTAAACGTATTTTGAATAACAATATTCCAAATAAACAAGTTAAATGCCTATTATTGTTTCATGTTGAAATTTTTTTTAAATGTTACAATTTTTTTGGATTTTGACTTATAAAAAAAAATCCAAAGTTTGGAATATTGACTTATAAAAAAAATAAATAAAAAAAAAAAATACTTTCAGGGAGAACAGGGAAAACCTGGAATTTTCAGGGAATTTTATTTTAACTCTAAATAGCAGGGACTAGTCAGGAAAAGTCGCAATATTTTACAAATAAAAAAACTTGTAAAATTCCTATATTATACCTGGAAAATAACTAGTCCTAAAATTGTTAGTAACAGTAATCAGTTATTTAGATTAGAGTTTAATAGTTCTAACATCTATTGCAATTATTAAATTCCACTTTTTAGTGAAACTGTTCTATGTTTCTATTCTTATTTTCTTATTTTATTTTATGGCTTTGCTTACAAAATCTAATATTTAACATAACAATTAAAAAAAAAAAAAAAATTCACAATTTTCTGCGGAAAAATTTCATGGTATAAATAAAATATGGCATGGATTTTAATTGAAATCTACCTGATATACCTGTAAAAAGTCCAATTTTTTTTTTTTTTTTTTTTTTTTTTTTAAATTGAGTGAGAGCCTTCTCTTTTTTGTTATTTTTTATTATTTTTTTTATTAAACAATTACCTATTTAAATTTTTTTTTTTTTAATATGATTGATTTGTTGAGCTTTCTGCATAAATTAATTTTAATTCTTAGTCATAAATAAGATGATGGCTGTATGACTGAACGAAGAATTTTAATATTTTTTTGGTTCTTGTTCAAAATATTGCTTTTATTTGTAATTTACATGGCTAGTAAACCTTCATCTTGTAACATGTCTACTTATCTACTTATGCAGCTATTTATTTACAAGTTATACCTTTATCACGAAATCATGTTGGTCAAATATCATGTTTGTTTATCACAAAATGTTATATTTGACATATTTTCTTCCAAACAGTTATGTTTCTTATTAAGTGAATAAAATAAAATAAATTATGATTGAAAATGTTGTATGGAACTTTTGATTCTTTCCTGGAAAATGCAAAAAGGTCAAGGAATTTAAGATCTTTGTTTTAGCAAAACGGTTTCTATGCAAATGTTATTACTTATTTTTTTAAAAACTTTGTCAAAAATATAGTTAAGATATTTTAGTTTTGTTGCAAAAATAAAGTAATTGTGCAACAAAATTAGTTGTAATATCTTTTAATAAAGTATTTTTTCCTTTTTAGTGTTGTTGAATTTTCATCTTATTCCGATATGAAAAATGCATATAACAAGTTGCAAGATACTGAACTAAGTGGAAGAAAAATTCATCTTGTTGAAGATTGTAAAGATAGCGGTAGAAGGTGGGTTGTCTATGTTTCTTTCTATGCTAGACTAAATAATATTTTTATATTAGCATTGTTTTTAATATTTAAATAAAGTCTTCTGGTTAAAAGGGGAATATTAATGACAAGCTTTTTTTTAAAATAAAGCATTGGTCGCTTTGTTTTTAGTAAATGATAATGTATTCATTTAACTAAATATAATAAAAATTCATTCTATTTCTAACTGTAATTATACAAATAAAGTACAGTTGTGCACTAAGTTGTGCTTTGTGCCTGATGTGTGTTTCTGTACTTTATTCTGTGCTTAAATATATATATATACACACATTGAAACCTCCTGTTATAAACGCTCCTGCAAATCGGATGCCTCTCAATACAGACATATTTTTAATTCCCCACTTCTATGAATAAACCATTATGTACATTCTCTGCAAAGCGGACACTCCCGTAACCGGAAGTGGACAGTTATTTTGGCCCGAAACGTTATTTTCTATCTCTTCAAATTGGACACTATTTTTCCTAAATTAACAAAAAACATTTTTTCTTTTCACCATTTTTAAAGCATGTAAAAATTTTGCTTCTTCCTCATTGAAAATTTCTTTAATTTTCTTATCAATTTGAAGACTTGTTTTTAACACAGCTGGGGTAAAAAAGAGAACAAAAGTATAATCTTTGAGCTGTTCATATAAATGAAACATTTATTCAGACACTTGATAGCTGATCAATTGTGAATAATCAACTCCATAGGTCTTCATGACTTACAGGTGTGCATTGCTTTTTTTTCTGTGAGTCGTGGTAGGTTTTCTTTCAAGAAGGTATTAACCACTTTCCCTATCAAATGATAGATAGGTGTAAGGAGATGTAAACCTAATAATTGAAACCTACTGAGGACTGAAAGCTCCTATAAAATTTGAACATCTTAAATGAAGAAACCTTCACGTCGTTGCAGAGAAATGTGTTCTGGAAGGGGTAGTGTTCTGTTGTTCGAAAAGGTTCTGAACAATACTGGTTAATAGGGAAACTAGATAATGGGGCAGATGTTGAAAATAATGTAAGATCCAGGAAGAAAAGTGAAGCGGATTTTATTCTAAATGGCGTAATGCGAAGCTTTTTCCAAAATGTGAGAAATTCAGGAATTTTAAAAATGATTTATGGAATGCGCGAAATTCTCGCGCTAATCATTTTTAATGCGAGAAAAGAATCAAATGTGCGAGATTCTCGCGGTCTCGTGCTGTAGTGAAAACACTGTAAAGTACCACCTCGAAAATCCGGACTTCTAAAATCCGGAAATCTATAAAATCCGGACTCATACGTCCAGTTCGACAGAAAAATTCTCAAAAGAAAATAATAAAAAAATTGCTTAAAATAAAAATTTTAATGCAAGAGCGCAAAACCACAACTCTTCTCCAATAATGAAGCAGTAGATGAAGAGGTAGGGGTGGGGATTGAATGAAAGCTCATAGCTGATAAAGAAATTCCAGTCATTCTTATCAGCTCTGTATAGATAACAAAGAATATAAAAGGGAATCCACTCCTCTTGAAGGGGAATCCCCTCAGGAGGAGGAATTCTTCTATACTATGTTTCACATTAAGTTGGCACTGCAGAAAAGGGTAGGGAATGGAATACTCCGCCTTTAAAAAGTAGTTCTTCAGTATTTTGGAATTAATTGCAGTTTAAATGCGCGTACAAATATAAATAAATGTTGCATAATAAGAAAAGTTTATCTTGAAACTTGTATTAAAAGTTTTTCATGTTTAAATGTACTTAACTTATAGTAAACCTTCTCAGTAAAGCGAATGTACAAAGAAGGAGGTGTTTTATTTTGGCGCTGAATTAGTTTTCAAGGCCAAATAAATTGCCGCATTGGCTAAGTTTTTACACTAGTCAGCGAGCTCTTTCCATTATTCTTGCCCTTGCTTAAGTGTCCTATCTCTTGTGTAGTTCTTATTTTGCTTTCTTTCACTCGCATCGCTTAATTGTTCTTTTGTTTTGTTTTTTATTAATTATTAACTGTTAATCAATTGTTTTTACAATGTTAATCTACAATTTTTTGGTTTTTTACTAGTTATTTATTGTTAGCTCGTTTTTTATAGTTATAAATTTTTGTGTGCATTAATTGTTAATTTTTTGTTGTGATTCCTTGTTAGATTTTTTTTCTTCTTTTTTTGTTGCTAATTACTAAATGCTTCAGTGCCTGGCATAGGAAAAAAAAACCAACAACTAAATGTCAGCATGTTTTTTTGTTAGTTTGTATTATTTTGTTACTTATTAATCGATAGCTTTTTTTCTTTTATAAGTTATTAATTTTTAGCTTGCTTATATATATTTCAGCAAGCAAATATATTTCAGAAAAAAATTACTTATAAAGTAAAAAAAGAAAAAAAAAACTTTTCTGAAGAAAAAAAATTTAATTTTTTATTTATAAAAAAAAAGAACAGTAAATATTAAAAAAAACATAGGTATGATATTTTTCATGATCAATAATTTCCTGCTTATGTCTACTTTTCCTTTCCCCACAAAACGCTAATGTTGGATAAATTAACATTAATCTACAAAAAATAAGTAGCATATAAAAATAAATATTTAAAACAAAGTATTTATGCGCATCTATGCATTTCTTTTTTTTATTTAGATATCGGTAAAAAAAATTCTTTTTAAATATATATATTTTTTCTATTGTTAAATTAGTTTCGTTTAGTTAAAAAATCATAATAAGAAAATCTGTTTTTTTAAAATCATAATAAGAAAATCTGTTTTTTAAAAATCATAATAAGAAAATCTGTTTTTTAAAAACCATAATAAGAAAAATCAGCTTACAACTAGTATCTTAAAACAATAATTATTAGAAATGCTCTAAAAAATCGTGTTCTTTTCTGTATTCTGTTCAAAATTTTAGTAAGATTCTTGATTAAAAATAAAATCCCATTTTGTTTTCTTTAACGCCAATACTGGCCACTTTCTCTCCCTTTTTTGCTACCTCATCCCCCAACCGACTTAAAGAGTAACCCAGTTTCTATAACAACAGCTGTAATCCGGTCTACCTATCCTTCTCTCCAGTGCCAAATTAAGGTGGAATGGACTATACCACCTTGTTTTTCTCCCTTGCGAAGAGAGAAAACTGGTTCTTTCTTAACCTTGAAACTTAGGAGGCGGGGCAAGTTCTTTCATCCCCCAACAATAAAAGGATTAGTATCAGCTGGTACAGTCTAGTCTAGAATCATCTGTTTTAGTTATAAGTTGAAATTCAGCTCGCGTTTTAAGCCTATATTTTTAGTTTTTAATTGCTAATATTATGTTATCTAAACGATCGATTACGGGGGAAAATGACGAAAGTTTGAGTTTTAAGTCTCTTTATTTATTATTTAAAGAGTATATTTATGTTAAAATTGAAGTCGCAGGTCTACACACGCGGGTTTAATCGCAAAATTGTCCTGGCCAATTCGAAACTTCGATAATTCTATCAATTTAAGTAAGGTATCTAAAATCCGGAAATTTCAGAAAACCGGACCTTTCAACCCCCCCTCCCCCCAGCAGTCCCGATTTTCGAGGTTGCACTGTAAATATATGTATATATATAATATAGAATTAAGTTACCTGATATGGATTCTGTTAAATTTAGAATTAATGCTTTTTTTAATAATAAAAAAAATTGGAACTATATATGAGGCTGCAGCTGAATATATCATTGAAATTACATTGAACGTCTGCTTTGCCATTATATAACCTTATGCCTAAATAGCTTTGAAAGTCTTACACTATGTTAAGCTTAACATGACAAAGAGGAAACTTAATGTGATATTGAAGAAAAAAATTACTGGTTACTTTCTGTTGACTACGTGCTTCTATGAAGCAGACGTCCAAATGGAAGACTTTCTACGCTGGGATTGTAGATATATTTTCAAATATATTCTATATTTTGATATATATTCGATATTTTCAGTAAGAACGTTAACCTTACTGTTGAAAAAATATTTTCATTCGTTATATACAAATTTGAAAAAATAAAATAAAAAATCAATCTTACTTTTGTTTATCTATATTTTTGTTCAAAATTAAAATTTAGCAAAGTTTTTATCAAATATTAGCATACAAAACTAAGATTTCTCAATAATAAATTTTTCCCGCAGTCACCGAAGTAAAAGATTCTATCTGAAGTTTCTAAATATTTTTATTTTTCTAAAATTTTATTATTACACAAATTATTATTTTTTGTTAAGATATTTGAACATAAAAGTTAGCTTTTCTGTCCCTAATCGATTGAACAGCTCAAATTGAACGAATCCAAATTAATTAATTCATTCCAAATAAAGTTTCTTATGCTTAGCATTTTTTAAAATATCTTTAATTCAAAACCTTAAAGATACATAATAAATTTATCATACAAGAAATAACTTAAAAAAAAAAAAAAAAAAAAAAAAAAAAAACTTCTGTACATCAAATAAAAGTCTACACCTGCCCACTAAATTGATTATTGATTGATCTAGTTTGACCAGTTCCTCATCATAGGAGGGTATATATTTCTACTTAAAGGTTTGGAGGGTGAACGCAGGTATAGTCTAAGAATGAAATTTTAGAGGGAGCAGGTGCAGTCTTAATTAAGATTTTTGTAGGGAGTTAGAGTGTACTGTAGCATGTGTTTGCTGCCTTAATAGAAACCCTGGGATTACATGGCCTCTCAATGACAATTTTAACAAAAAAATGAAAACATAAAAAAAATCTTTTTAAAAAATAAAACTAGTCTATATATCCATTGATTTATCAAAAAAACCCTGTTACTATATACTTTTTGTAATATGTATTCCATTTGAAACATATATCAAATCTGTTCTGGGTATTTAAAAAAAAAAGTCTTGCTTATTATGTCGAAATTAATAATGCTAAGTGTCATTTTTAGTTTAATTGCTAATTTTATGTACCTAGTTTTGTTATGAATATATAAATCTAAAAAACTAATTATTTTTTATTACTACATCATTGAAAAATTTTAGGTTGTGAATAACATTTCCATAAGTTTAATCTATTTTGAAATATTTTAGATCCAGGTCTCGCTCGCGGTCAAGATCACGTTCTCGCTCTCGAAGTCGCCGGAGTCGCAGCAGAAGCGGAAGTCGATCTCGCTCCAGGTCCCGTTCTGAATATCGATCTGTGTCTCGTGGCAGGTCCGTATCGAGGTCTCCTTCCAGAGAAAAGGAAAGGTCGAGAAGCAGAAGTCACAGCAGGCAGAGGTCACGCTCCAGATCTCCGCCTCGAGATTACAGCAATGAATGAGTCGATGTTATTTACAATGCATGTGTAAATTTTTCATGTTGTGCCTGAGTATATTACTGTATAAGCATTACTTTCATTAGTATTTTAAACAGTCAGCCAAAATTTCTTTTCGTAGTGATGCTTTTTCTTAAGGCAGTGTAATGTATTTGGTCATGGAAGGCATAAATAAAGACTATCATATTTGTCAAATGTTATGTTATTACACAAAGGAATGCTGAAAGTTTTTAAAAACTTATGAAAGTAGATTATAAAAAGGATTGACATAAAACAGGCTTAAAAATTTTAAAGTAATTCTTCTCAGTACAAGGGATGGGGATTCCTAGAAAATAATTTACACAGGGTTCCTACACGGTCAGGCAAACCTGCAAAAGTCAGGATTTTTCTTACATATTCATAAAGTCAGGAGTTTTCTTATATATTCATAAGGTTAGGAAAAAAAAAAAAAAAAACTATAGTTCATTCAAAGACTGACAGGCAAAAATAAAGGTTCAAGGAAAAATTCTGTAATTCAAAATATGTAATTTCCTCATAATAACATTCCTCTTTCCCTGGTAGAACCTGTCCTGTTAGCAATTTCCCTCCTGTTTATCCAATGATAAGGAATTTTTGATAGGGTTGCTAGGTTTATTGCTCTTTATGTGAATAACTGGTTTACAGACAACAGTTGAGGAAATTCCCTCTTTATTGCACATGGAACATTTGTCTTAACCAATATTTACTTTTTTTCAGTATTTTTCAAGATAGATTTAATTTAAGTTGTTGTATAGTATGACATGTGGCATTTCAAATTTAGTTCCAGAATTGATCATTCAACATCCATCCATTGCTCAACAAAGGATGGATACCTGTCTGGAAATTCTCCATGTTAATAACTGGATAGCTGAAACAACAGCAGAAAAAGCAAGAAAGGAATTTTTACTGTTTTGTGATGCTGCCAAAAAAAAAAAAAAAAAGCAAAAGAGTTTCTTAGAGTTTAATCCACAGCGACAGAGATTAGATAATTTTTTTTCGAAATATTTGCACAGAGAAAAAAAAATTTAAAGTTTGAACTGAAGTTGAAACAGAACTGGATGTACTTGATTTAGAAATTATCAAACAACAAAATATGTTGAGAAATATTATATGACATGGGGAGCCCCTGAGTTTCTCTGGAAGCTTACAGTATTACAGAAATAAATTTAAAAATACTGAAAGAAAAAAAAGATAATTTTGATTTTATTTTTCTCACAAGTTGCATAATTTTTCTATCTGAATTTTTATTTGTATATAATTAACTTTTCTTGACTTTTTTCCCCTTTATATTTCAATATTATCTTTTAAAAGAAAAGTCAGTTTGAAGTGAATTGGTGATTTTTAAAATTTACTAACTTAATGTAACAAATGTTCTAGTATGTTTTAATAGTAAATATTATTTGAGGATACTGATACATATCTCACAGATTTGATTAACCCTTTATATCCTGACGACACTCATGCATTTGGTTCCAATTAACATTAAATAAAATAATATTTCCATAATCCAACAGATTTTCTTGATTTTAAATAGTTTTTATATCTAACTACAAAAACACACTAAAAGTTCTAATCATGATAATTAAAAATATGTTGCACAAGTTTTCTGAAAATATAATTTGGGATATAAAGTGCTATTACGCAATTCCACTTTAATATATAAGTGTTTATCCTATTCAATATATGATACTTATGACTAAGTAGCATATTATTGCTAATTGAAACTGCAATGTTAAAAGTTTAGTTGGAGTGGGAAACGGCGGGTCAGGAATTTTATTGTAAAAGGTCAGGAGAAACCTGCAAAAGTCAGGATATTGTTTTCTCAAAATAGTGTAGGAACCCTGTTACAGTACTTGAACAATAAATATATGTTGATATTTCCTTGTTTAAATACAAAATAAGTTTTCATTTTTTCAATATCATTTAATTATTTTTCCTTATCTAAAATTTTTGGTATCTTCTGTCCGAGTATTTCGTGGTGATCATTTTTCATGGTGGCCACTCTACAGGGAAAAAATTGGAGAATACAAGGAATTGAATAATCACTTAAAATAACAGTGAAAATGCAGAAAATTGTGAGTTTATCTTTACAAACTGAGAAAATGCAGGGAATTTTATTTCTTATTTTTATCTTTTAAAAAATGGTGACCACTCAAAGCGATATGACTAAACTATGTGATATTTAAGGCTAAACTAAACTATTTAAGGATGGTATTTCAGCTATACTAATCTATTTAATTTACTATAGCATTAGTACAGTATATTTAGCTGTTCCTTTTTTCCTCCCAAGTTTTTCTAGCAATTAAAACTAGTAGAATTAGTCCAATATAGCTCACACAAGAGCACAGTAATTGTGTTTTCTCTTAATATATTGTGTATAATATGTACAGGAAAAACAGTTTTATTTTTCCAGATTTGAGTGGCAACTTTGTTCTTGATACGAATTTTTAGAGCAAAATAGCCTGCCAGCCTAGTGCAGGCCGGAGCCATTCCAAGTCATATCCATCTGGCTATCTGTTTATTATAACAAAGTAAATAAAATGCGCGTGGGATGCAATTTCTGCAAAAGAATTGGCGACTGGCAGACAATATTTTAATCGCAATTTCTTATGTATTAGTTGATTGGTGGGTTCGGTCGATCGATTGGTGGCGATCATTAGTTTAACCCTATATCGAAGTATATTCAAGAATATTATTTCCTCAAAATATAAAAGATTGCAATATGCAGGGTTCCCACGGTACTAGATAACCCTTTAAAATCCTTGAATTTTGTTGAAAAAAATCAGGGCCCTAAAAAGTCCATGAATTCAGCCATAAGGTAATTGAAAAGTACTTGATTATTTTGGAGTTAAAATAATACTAATCTTTCTTACAACAAAAAAAAAACATAAGAAATTAGTTAATAAATTTAAACAAGAATTAAAAAAAATTCTGGTAGATACAATTTTTAATGCTTGAAATGAAAAGGGGTTAAAGAAGATACAAAATTTTTCACTCCAGATTATTGTTCATCTCTGATGTTTAGAAAGCTGAAATTTCTAGCAAATTTTAGTTTTTGTAGTCATAGTTTCTGAATGATAACTAGTGTTTCATCAATTTAGAAATATGTTCAATATGTTAACTTCATTATTATGACAGGTTAATATTGTTATCCTATTTGTTTTATTTTTTTTATTTATTTATTTTTTTTTAATTTTTATAAGAAGGATCATTAATTTGTTAATAAAATCAGATTTTTACATTTAATATTTTCTGCTGATAAATAAAATTGAGTTCTAGATTTCATGAATTATGAATAAACATTGTGATCACGTTAAACTGATTCTTGATTTATGGATCGGAATTCCTATAAAATGTTCTACGAATTGGGATTCAAATGAAAGTGATTAATGAATCATATATCGAATGTTGCTTTAAAGTGATTTGCAAATTACTTATCAGGCTTAATATTAAGGTATTTTATAAATCACACATAATGACTCATATTAGAAAAATGATTTATCAAACACACATGATCTCAATTAAAGTTATTTCTATATCATGTATACAACATACATATTTAAGTAATTTCAGAATCATGCATCACAATTTTCATTCAAGTAGTTTACATGGTATTAGAAGGATTTAAGATTAAGAATTTTATCATGATTCATATAAAAGAGATTTACGAATTAATGCTTGCAATTCTCATGGAAATTATTTATGAATCGCAGAGAGTTGTTCTAAATTAAGCAACTTTCAAGTCACAAATTGCAATTTCCTTCATAATGACCTCTATTCACATGAAAATTATTAGCTAGTCACGCATCAGAATTAACATTCAAGTGATTTAGCTTACATTGTGATTTACGTCTCGTTATTTCCTGCATTTCGTAACATTTGCTATTCAAGTTGTTTTGATTTAAGAAAACATACACCGCAATTCAATTTACAAATAGCACATTGTGATACATGATTTATACAATCTTCGAGACTTACTTCATCTTTCTTATAATTTTGATTTACATATAGTATATCTAGATTTGTATAAATGTGACTTTAAAAAATTACGCATGTTCATAAAATTTTCAAAATCACGCTTGGCATTTTGTGGATCTAATTTAAAGAAAATAAAGTTTCGTAAGTCTTACTTAATTATCTGTAAAATATTGTTCAACAAAAGATTTTATTGTTCAAAATACATTGCTGATATTCTGAAGTAACAAAATTGATCATCTGTTATTAAAATTGAAACACATGTGCTAAATGGGTATATTTTGATATTTTATCTAATTATATACATTTCCTGTAACCAAAAATTTGGATTTAACATATTAAAAAAACAAGTTTGTATTTTAATAACCGTGCAATTATATAAACTTTATCAATTATTTACTATGCTTGTTTAATGTAATATTATTTTTCATATACTCTAATTACACATCAAATTTTTCATGAAAAGTTTCACTGATGCTAATTTTTAAATGTTCACTAGTATCCATGTCAATTGGTGTTTTTTTAGTCAATTGGAATTTTTCAAAGTGATTTGAAGCAGCAATATAACTCAACCATTTGCATTAGTGACTGATAGATTAAATCATCATCATCAGTAGCTCGAGAGTCCTGGGTGGACCCTGGCTTTCTCAAGAAGACTGCACCAGTCCTTTCTTCTGCGTGCCACGGCTTTCCAGTCTCTGACCTTGATTGTGGTAAAGTCCCTTTGGAGGCAATCCGCCCATCTCAGTCGGGGTCTGCCTCTCTTTCTAACTCCAGTTGGCCTTACCAAAAAGATTCTTTTAGTTATTCTGTCATCGTTCATTCTTACAATGTGTCCTGCCCATTTCATTTCATGCGCTGGATCTTTTGGTACTTCAGATAGATTAAACTATTAATATTATTATTTTGAGAAATAAGCATTGTGTGGAAACATACAATTTCTGCTTTGACAAAATTATAAGACCTGGTTGACTTGTACTTAAGTAAAGTAACTGTAATACTGAATGGGTCCTTGAATAATTTGATTTTAGGTCCTGGAATTTTTTTCGAAAATTGAGTGGGAACCCTGAAGCAATGAGGTTTCCCAGCATTTAGTCACTTAAAGCAGGGAAACCAATTTACAGAAAATGGTGAAGAGAGTTTTATGAGAAATCTAAAAGCAATTCTAGTATTTTGCAGTTACGCTCAAAACATAAATAGATCCATGCGTGCGATGTTGCTTAACAATTTTTCAGAGTAGTTAAAAATCTTTTGTGTTCTAACATATAATAAAATAGTAAAAATTTTTTTATTATTTTTTTTTTACCTAATAACAATATATCAGATAAATTGTGACACTTTCTTAATCCAAGTTTTCTATTAACTTAAGGCGTCGGGAGAAGGTTTTTGAGCACACGTAAAACTAGCCTAAGGACTCGTCTCATTTCAAAGTACATAAGTTTTTTTTAAAAACAATATAAGTACTTGAATGAAAAAATCTAATCTTTCTGAAGTAGAAGGCGAGGAAAGAATAAATTTGGCGATAGCGGGTTTCGGAATATCAAAAAATGATGGTATTAAATTTAATCGTAGAAAAACAAATTCCAACTTTATGGCAGATAAAACACCGCCAGCTTCCTCCCTGTTTTCTAATTCTACTCATAGTATGAAGAAATCTTGTGTATTTTGCAAGGGAAAACATTCAAGTGCCGATTGCTTTAGTGCTCAAAAAATGGGTTACTCAGAGAAACAAGCTGTTTTGAAAGACAGAAATCGCTGTTTTTCTTGTTTAATGCCGGGATATTCAGCGAAGAAGTGTAGAGTGTTTCTAAAGTGTCTTTTATGTGGAAGGAAACACGTGCCATTATTGTGTCCTAAGCTTGCCGAAAATGAAACCCCCGCATTTAAATAAGAAGACAAGAAACCGGATAACGAAGTAAACATGGCAAATGTCTCTAAAGCGCCAACAGTTTTTCTTCAAACTCTTAAGGCCAATCTTATTTCCAATAATAAAGAGACGTGTGAGAGTACTGTTAGATAGTGGCTCACAAAATTCATATGTGTTGAAAAATAGCGCCAAAGAAATGGAATATATGCCTCTTCGCCAACAAAATATAAGGCATGCTTTGTTTGGCGGCGTTACTACTCAAGAATGTATGCTACAAAGTAAGATTAGCTAATTTAGATGAAACATTCAAATGCAATTTTGAAGCTTTTGATGAAGACAAGATTTGTGGAAGTATTTTTCCTGTTAGAGGTCCCTGGTTAGAAGAGCTAAGAACAAAAAATATTGTTTTAACCGATGTCAGTGATGCATCGGAAGCTATTCAGGTCTTAGTTGGCGCCGATATTATTGGCAAACTTTTAACTGGGCGACGCGAAGTGCTGACTTCTGGCCTAGTCGCCGTAGAAACTCTGTTGGGTTGGACTTTGATGGGAAAAGTGCCGTTGTATCATTCATCAAAAGATAGTATTGCAATGATGGTGACATCTCTTTTTGTCAAAGAAGCAGAGATAGCTGATCTGTGGAATCTAGATCTTATAGGCATCAAAGACCCGATAGAAAAATTGTCAAAATCCGAACAGGATTTGAAGACTAAAGAGCATTTCCTTCAAACAGTTAAATTTAATGAAGATCAAAGATACGAAATTAATTTACCCTGGAACGAAAACAGTACGACATTGCCAGATAATTTCCACTTGGCAAAGAAACGATTAGAAAAAATGACCGAGAAGCTGTTTCAAGAAAACTTATACCAAGCCTATGAAAATGTTTTCTCAGATTGGTTAAAAGAAGGGATTATAGAAGAAGTTCCCCCTGACGAAGTCGATTTGTATGGGCATTATCTTCCACATCGACCTGCCATTAAACTAAGCAGTAGTACAACTCCTATTAGGCCAGTATTTGATGCTTCAGCGAGAGTAAGAGGTGGTACTTCATTAAATCAGAGTTTACAATGTGGACCAAATCTAATAGAACTTATTTCTGACATCCTTCTTAGGTTTAGAAAAAATAAAATTGGAGCAACAGCTGACATTAGGAAAGCATTTTTACAAATTAGTGTTGCTAAAGAAGACCATGATTATTTAAGATTCCTATGATGGGAGAATCAAGGCCTGAAGACTCACAAGTTCTATCGCCACACAAGGGTTGTTTTTGGCGTGAAATCCAGTCCATTCCTCTTAGGCGCCGTCATTGAATATCATATCAACAAATCTGACGAATTTGATTCAATATTCAGACATAGACTTCAAAAAAGTTCTTATGTGGACAATGTGGTTACTTGTTTGATTGACGAAAAAGAACTAAATGAATTTGTTTCTTCATCAACACAACTTATGAAGAAAGGAGGATGTGGCGACACTACCTTTGAACTTTCGTGATCTGGCAACTAAAAAATGTTTCAGTTTAGTTTTCTGTGAAAAGAAGTTATAGTTTAGCTTTGGTGTTCTACGGGAGAAAAAACGTCAGCGATCTTTGTCTATAATTGTGTTCTAATATTTTCACGAATGTTATTTACTTGTTAAATGTTATATTAAAGTTGTTAAGTTTTTTACTCTCCTTATTTCATTTACTTAAGGCATTAGTTTCAATTACATAGACTTATATATCTGCTAAACTGGTGACAACGGACGTGATGGATGGCGAAAATAGAAACAGTTCTAAAACGGAGCCTGCAATGCCAGAACTTTCGCGTGTAGCTGTTAAAGTTCCCCAATTTTGGAAAGAAAATCCTGCAATATGGTTTTCACAGGTTGAATCTCAGTTTATCACTTCTGGAATTACTCAAGATAGCACAAAATATCATATGATCGTCGCTTCAATCGAGACGGACATTTTATCGCAGGTCAGTGACATTATCACTTCACCTCCAGTTACAAACATGTATGATTCTTTAAAGCAAAGATTGATTGAAATATTCAGTATTTCTGAAGAACGTCGTTTAAAAAAACTCTTACAAGATATCGCATTAGGTGATAGACGACCGTCTGCATTGCTGCGACAAATGCAAAATTTGGCTGGTGATCGTGTTGGCGACGCATTGCTAAAATCATTATGGCTTCAAAGACTTCCCACACAAATGCAAGCTATTTTGAGTACTTCATCAGATACTCTTAATAAGTTAGCAATAATGGCAGATAAGATTGCTGATGTTACTTTTTCAAACGAAATCTTCACTGCTAGTTCAGAAACGAAACAAAAAGTGCCAAACGATGGCGATTATTCAAATACTATTGAATCGCTACAAGCTCAAGTGTGTGAATTAAATAAAAAACTTGATAAAGTGTTGCGTTTCCGAGGTAGAAGCCCTGATAAAAATATGAATAAACACCGTAATCGCTCCACAAGCAAAAATAGACTTTGCTGGTACCATTATCGTTTTCGGGAAAGAGCTAACAAATGTACCCAACCATGCAGTTTCAAGCAGGAAAACTAGACGGCCATGCGTTACTGGCGGCGAATGCCAACGGCCATGCAAATTGTCGCCTTATAGTTATTGATAGGACATTAGGTCTTAAATTATTAGTAGACACTGGCGCTGATATTTCCGTTTTGCCACCTTCTCAGAATGAACGCAATAAGACTCCGTCCATCTTGAAACTCGTTGCTGCTAATGGTTCTCAAATTCCAGTTTATGGAACACGAAAATTGAATCTTGATATTGGACTGCGTCGCATCTTTCCCTGGACATTTACTATTGCTGATGTATCACGACCCATTCTTGGAGCTGATTTTTTATCACATTATGACATTTTAGTGGATCTAAAATCCAAGTCGTTAATTGATAAGCTAACTAATGTAGCATTTCGCGGAAAAATTTCTTATGAATCAACGCCTAAAATAACTGTGTTGAAAACGTCTGCGGAATTTCATTCTTTAATTAGTGAATACCAAGACATTTTCGAGGAGAGAAAACTAGAAAAAAAAAGACTATACCTCATAATGTCAGTCATGTCATTGAAACAAAGGGTCGATCAGTGGTTGCAAAGGCGAGAAGACTATCTGCTGATAAATTGGAAGCGGCAAAAGCAGAATTTAATTACCTAGTACAACAAGGAATATGTAGTCCATCCAAAAGTTGCTGGTCAAGCCCATTGCACATGGTAAAAAAAATCGGATTGTTCTTGGCGACCATGTGGAGACTACCGTGCGTTAAACGCCAATACACTTCCTGACAAGTATCCCACTCGCCATTTACACGATTTTTCTACTAATTTACACGGAAAAACTGTCTTCACAACGCTTGATCTCCGCCGAGCTTACCATCAAGTGCCCATGCGCAAGGAAGACATTACAAAAACTGCCATCATCACCCCATTTGGACTTTTTGAATTTAATTTCATGACTTTTGGGTTGAGAAATGCTGCACAGACGATGCAGCGTTTTGTTCACCAGGTTCTGCAAGGGTTAAACTTCTGTTTTGTCTACGTTGACGATATTTTGATTGCCTCGTCCACAATCCAAGAACATCTCCTTCATGTCAAGGAAGTTTTCGAGCGTTTGAGACAATATGGCCTCATCGTTAACCTTTCAAAATGCACTTTTGCTGCAGAAAAAGTCAAATTTTTAGGTCATCTGGTTGATGAACATGGTATTATGCCATTACCAGACAAAGTTGAAGCGATTTCTACTTATCCAAAGCCAACAACAGTAAGCGAACTCAGACGATTTTTAGGAATTCTAAAGTTCTATCGTAAATTCTTGCCGCATGCTGCTCAAAAGCAATTACCATTACATCAAATGCTGGGACGTTGCAAGAAAAATGACAAAACTCCTCTCTCATGGACAATTGAAGCTGAAAACTCATTCCAATCTTGCAGAGCAGAATTAAAAGAAATCTCTTATTTGGCTCATCCAAATTCATCTGCAGTGCTGGCTTTGATGACAGATGCTTCAGATACTGCTGTTGGTGCATGCGTTCATCAGAAAAGTCATCAAGATGCGGAGTGGCATTATTTAGGTTTCTTTTCTCGTAAATTGAGTGCTGCAGAGAAAAAGTATAGCGCATATGATCGTGAACTTCTTGCAATTTTTACATCCATAAAATACTTTCGTTACATGTTGGAAGGAACTAATTTTATAGTGTTTACTGATCATAAACCGTTAACTCATGCATTAACTCAAAAATATGACAATCTTTCACCACGTCAAATTCATCAACTAAATTTCATCAGTGAGTTCACCAATGACATCCGGCACATCAGCGGCTTAAAAAACGCAGTTGCTGATGCCTTTTCCAGAATTCAACAGATTGCAGTTCCAAGAGACTTAAATTATGCTGAGATTGCTCAAGAACAAATAAATGATCCAGAATTAGAAGCCTTACTTAACAGTGAAACTGGTCTGCAGTTGAAAAAGATTAGCATTTCTGATCCGAAAACTTTCCTATATTGTGATACCTCTACTGGGATGATCCGGCCATATATCCCAAAATCACATCGCACTGCAGTTTTCCATTGCTTGCACGATCTGGCTCACCCTGGAATAAAAGCAACAGTCAAACTTATAAGTGAGAGATTCATTTGGCCAAACATTAAAGAAGATGTCTCCCTCTTGACAAAGAGTTGTGTATCATGCCAACGTTCCAAGATCACGAGACATGTGCATTCTCCTCTCTCTAAATTTACTGTTCCCAACAAACGATTCAATCATATAAACATTGATTTGGTAGGTCCTATGCCGTCTTCGCAAGGATTTACATATTGTTTAACTTGCATAGACAGATTTACTCGTTGGCCTGAAGCAATACCATTAACAGATATAAAAGCTGAAACTGTTGCTCAGGGATTTTACAGTGGATGGATTGCACGTTTTGGGGTACCTCAAAGAGTAACAACAGATAGAGGAACTCAATTTACTAGTGAACTTTTTAAATGCTTTGCAAATACATTTGGCATACACCTGTCACGGACTACATCATATCATCCACAGGCTAATGGCCTGATTGAAAGATGGCACCGTGTTCTTAAAGCATCAATTATGTGTCACACATCAGTAAATTGGACTCTCGCCCTACCTTTAGTTCTACTGGGGCTGAGAACTGTATTTCGAGAAGACCTACAATCTTCCACGGCAGAAATGGTCTATGGAGAAAATCTTCATCTTCCAGGTCAATTTTTTTCTGACGAAGAATTAGATGTGACTGAACCTGATTTTATCAAGAAATTAAAAAAACACGTTCAACAGTTAAAACCAAAACAAACAGCTTACCATTCTTCTCCATCTACATTTGTTTTCCAAGACCTAGATACATGCTCTCATATCTTTTTACGTGTTGATGCTATGAGACCTTCATTAGCAACGCCTTATACAGGTCCTTATAAAGTAATTTCTCGAAATGACAAAAATTTCACAATTCTCTTAAATAATAAAAAGTGTACTGTAAGCATCGATAGACTTAAACCTGCTCATCTACTACCTGATCAAGATACTTCCCATCCTCTATCAACACAGCCAGAACCTACATCTAAAGAGACATCTCAGCCGCAAAAGCAAATTGTAAAAGAAATTCCTCCAGATCAAAACAACCCATTTCGGACTCGCTCTGGAAGACGAGTTCACTTCCCCGCCAAATATGCACAGTTTTCTACATAAAATTTTGTTTAAAAAAATTTTTTTTCCAGGAAGGGGGATGGTGTGGCGGCACTACCTTTGAACTTTCGTGATCTGGCAACTAAAAAATGTTTCAGTTTAGTTTTCTGTGAAAAGAAGATATAGTTTAGCTTTGGTGTTCTACGGGAGAAAAAACGTCAGCGATCTTTGTCTATAATTGTGTTCTAATATTTCCACGAATGTTATTTATTTGTTAAATGTTATATTAAAGTTGTTAAGTTTTTTACTCTCCTTATTTCATTTACTTAAGGCATTAGTTTCAATTACATAGACTTATATATCTGCTAAAAGGATTTCACCTTAGATCTTGGGAAAATTCAGTTCAATATTTGGAAAACCAGGAAATTGCAGAATCGTTAGTATTAGGATTGAAGTGGAATCGCCAATCAGATACATTGAGAGCTAATATGAGCTGGCTGAAAGAAGTTGATTTAGGAAAAATCACTAAAAGGTTCATTTTATCCGTTGCACATAGAGTGTTTGACCCGATTGGCTATATTTCACCTACTATTTTAATTCTACTCATAGTATGAAGAAATCTTGTGTATTTTGCAAGGGAAAACATTCAAGTGCCGATTGCTTTAGTGCTCAAAAAATGGGTTACTCAGAGAAACAAGCTGTTTTGAAAGACAGAAATCGCTGTTTTTCTTGTTTAATGCCGGGATATTCAGCGAAGAAGTGTAGAGTGTTTCTAAAGTGTCTTTTATGTGGAAGGAAACACGTGCCATTATTGTGTCCTAAGCTTGCCGAAAATGAAACCCCCGCATTTAAATAAGAAGACAAGAAACCGGATAACGAAGTAAACATGGCAAATGTCTCTAAAGCGCCAACAGTTTTTCTTCAAACTCTTAAGGCCAATCTTATTTCCAATAATAAAGAGACGTGTGAGAGTACTGTTAGATAGTGGCTCACAAAATTCATATGTGTTGAAAAATAGCGCCAAAGAAATGGAATATATGCCTCTTCGCCAACAAAATATAAGGCATGCTTTGTTTGGCGGCGTTACTACTCAAGAATGTATGCTACAAAGTAAGATTAGCTAATTTAGATGAAACATTCAAATGCAATTTTGAAGCTTTTGATGAAGACAAGATTTGTGGAAGTATTTTTCCTGTTAGAGGTCCCTGGTTAGAAGAGCTAAGAACAAAAAATATTGTTTTAACCGATGTCAGTGATGCATCGGAAGCTATTCAGGTCTTAGTTGGCGCCGATATTATTGGCAAACTTTTAACTGGGCGACGCGAAGTGCTGACTTCTGGCCTAGTCGCCGTAGAAACTCTGTTGGGTTGGACTTTGATGGGAAAAGTGCCGTTGTATCATTCATCAAAAGATAGTATTGCAATGATGGTGACATCTCTTTTTGTCAAAGAAGCAGAGATAGCTGATCTGTGGAATCTAGATCTTATAGGCATCAAAGACCCGATAGAAAAATTGTCAAAATCCGAACAGGATTTGAAGACTAAAGAGCATTTCCTTCAAACAGTTAAATTTAATGAAGATCAAAGATACGAAATTAATTTACCCTGGAACGAAAACAGTACGACATTGCCAGATAATTTCCACTTGGCAAAGAAACGATTAGAAAAAATGACCGAGAAGCTGTTTCAAGAAAACTTATACCAAGCCTATGAAAATGTTTTCTCAGATTGGTTAAAAGAAGGGATTATAGAAGAAGTTCCCCCTGACGAAGTCGATTTGTATGGGCATTATCTTCCACATCGACCTGCCATTAAACTAAGCAGTAGTACAACTCCTATTAGGCCAGTATTTGATGCTTCAGCGAGAGTAAGAGGTGGTACTTCATTAAATCAGAGTTTACAATGTGGACCAAATCTAATAGAACTTATTTCTGACATCCTTCTTAGGTTTAGAAAAAATAAAATTGGAGCAACAGCTGACATTAGGAAAGCATTTTTACAAATTAGTGTTGCTAAAGAAGACCATGATTATTTAAGATTCCTATGATGGGAGAATCAAGGCCTGAAGACTCACAAGTTCTATCGCCACACAAGGGTTGTTTTTGGCGTGAAATCCAGTCCATTCCTCTTAGGCGCCGTCATTGAATATCATATCAACAAATCTGACGAATTTGATTCAATATTCAGACATAGACTTCAAAAAAGTTCTTATGTGGACAATGTGGTTACTTGTTTGATTGACGAAAAAGAACTAAATGAATTTGTTTCTTCATCAACACAACTTATGAAGAAAGGAGGATGTGGCGACACTACCTTTGAACTTTCGTGATCTGGCAACTAAAAAATGTTTCAGTTTAGTTTTCTGTGAAAAGAAGTTATAGTTTAGCTTTGGTGTTCTACGGGAGAAAAAACGTCAGCGATCTTTGTCTATAATTGTGTTCTAATATTTTCACGAATGTTATTTACTTGTTAAATGTTATATTAAAGTTGTTAAGTTTTTTACTCTCCTTATTTCATTTACTTAAGGCATTAGTTTCAATTACATAGACTTATATATCTGCTAAAAGGATTTCACCTTAGATCTTGGGAAAATTCAGTTCAATATTTGGAAAACCAGGAAATTGCAGAATCGTTAGTATTAGGATTGAAGTGGAATCGCCAATCAGATACATTGAGAGCTAATATGAGCTGGCTGAAAGAGGTTGATTTAGGAAAAATCACTAAAAGGTTCATTTTATCCGTTGCACATAGAGTGTTTGACCCGATTGGCTATATTTCACCAATAATGCTTTATCCGAAAATTTGCTACAAAGGGCATGGAAAATAGGAATCACTTGGGATGAATAAATTAGAGACGACCTCCGAAAAGAATTTTTACAGTGGTTCAATCAACTAAGTGAAATCGGAGAAATCTCTGTTCCTAGGTGGACTGGAGTGACAGCAGAAAACTTACCAAATTGCTCCATCCACACCTTTTGCGATTCAAGGCAAGATGCATACGCAGCTGCTGTTTTTTTGCGTATCTTACTATATATAAAAATCTAATGGTGGTGTCGCAATTTCGTGAGTTTTTATTGGCCGCGAAATCACGTGATAGGATCCAGTTTTTCCTCATTCATTTAATTATTGTTTTGGTTGTCATCA
This sequence comes from Parasteatoda lunata, assembly GCA_949128135.1. Lineage (NCBI taxonomy): Eukaryota > Metazoa > Arthropoda > Arachnida > Araneae > Theridiidae > Parasteatoda > Parasteatoda lunata. Next base: position 7,156,957 of record OX421970.1, on the reverse strand, counting down.
GCATAAAATTAATAATAGTCGTAAAGGTATTGTTTTTCTTTAAATATTTTTGTATCCCTAATTTAAACTTATTTTCCAGTACTGCTATTATTAGCGAGAATATTAAATTATGGTTGTGAACTCATCAAATTTGTTTGAACAATATAATGTTATAAGAATATAAATGTTATTTTAAAAAATGATTACTTCGAAAAATCACTTCCGTTCATCAAGAGATCCAAATGTTTATAATACCAATAAATAGTAATATTTGGACTTGGGAAGTAGAGGCACAAGAGTAAGCAAACAGAATTCCTTTTAGTACATATATGTTAAGTGAATAATTTTAACTTATGTAGAAAAACTGTTTTCTGCCAAGAAAAGACAGTTATTGCGAAGCAATCATCGGGGTTGGTGAGCGGCAGCGAACAGGGGGTTTAGCCCCCTAGTCTAAGAAAAAACAGACTAAAGTCGTACTTCTAGCTGCCAAATCTCGAGTTACTCATATTAAAAGTGCAACCATTCCCAGGTCAGAATTATGGGCTGCATTGATAAGAGCTCGCTTGGCAAACTCGGTAATAGAAGCGTTAGAATGGCGAGAAGTACCAAGATATTATTGGAGTGATTCTACGACAGTCATCAGGGGGTAAGGTGGGCGCACGATGCGCCCACTTTAAGCTTGGGAGGGGGGAATTTAGACGAGAGAATTATTATTATTATTTTTTTTTCGCGCTCAAGAGCTTGGGGGGGATGGGGGCCACTGACAGTCATTGCCTGGATATCCAGATCAGAAAACTGGGCAGTATTTGTGCGGAATCGTGTAGAGGAAATTAGAAAATTAAGTAATCCTTCATCTTGGCATCATATACCAGGTAAGCAAAATCCGGCTGATATCTTAACTAGAGAATGCAAGATAAACCACTTCGTTTCTACTAAGTTTTGGGAAAGACCAGAATGGTTGAGAGAAATTGACGATATATTTGAAGAATCAGTTCAACGTTGTGATGAGTAAGAAATTTCAAAAGAAAGATCAAAATCTGTTAGTTTGACAACGATCGAAGACACTATTAATCGAAAGTGGTACCACCAATATTTTTCAAGTTATCTGAAGATTGTACGTTTAATAGCCTGGATATTAAGATTTAAGCACAATTGTCTCTCAAAAGAAGAACCAAAAAGAAGTGGGGAGATTACTTTTGACGAGTTTAGCAAGGCAGAGAATGCTGTACTGAAGATGATACAATAACGGGAATGTTTTATAAATGAAAATAATAAATTTGTGAAGAACCTTACTCTTTTTAAAGATGATGAAGGACTATTTCCGCTAAAGTCAAAAATAATTTACAGAAAAGATAATGAAGATTATAAAGCTCCCATTGTACTTCCATCTGATCATGAAGTAGTTACGAGACTTATTGTTGTGATAAAATCAAAACAAAAAGAGTAATCTTAATCGTTTTAAAGGTCTTTGTTTCTCTTGTTGGCAGCACCAACTAACTTAGTGCTGGTTTACATTCTTCTCTCTGCTGTGTGCAATTGTTATATGTTCATGTCCTTTTAATTAAATAATAACCAAGTATTTCTTTAGCTGGGTGATATTTTTATTTTTATACTTAGTAGTACACTTAATTTTAACAGGTTATGGGCCCAGCGATTAATCTGTTAGTATAGTATAAGCTATTCTTTGTGAACTGGTATCGGTCTTAGGTCTAACTTAGTGATAAGCATTGACTGTATTTTGTTGAGTTTTGATTATGGAGTTTAAAACTCATATAGAAAAATTAAAAGGTTCAGTGAACTGGTCTAAGTGGAAACGACAAATTGAATTGTTATTACGTCATCATGAAGTGTTGGACATCGTAAATGGAAGTAAGAAATTAACTGAAACTCTAAGTGAAAGTGCCACAAGTGAGGAAAGAACTGCATATGAAAAGCAAGTGAGAAGTTTTTCCAAAGATGATGCTTTGGCGCAGTTAATTTTAGTCGGTAATATGGATGATAGCAATGTAGAATTAACTTCTACATGTGACAGTTCTAATGCTACATGGGAGAAACTGCTGTCTGTTTATGAACAGAGTTCTGGTCAACGACTTGATAGGTTAATGGAAAACTTCTTTGCAGTATGTGAAAAAGATATGGATGAGGACATTGCAACTCACATTGCTAAACTGCAAAGAAATTTTACGGAGCTTAATGATGAGTTAAATCGAGTTGCCAAAACTATTTTGCCTGATCTGTTATTAATGAGCAGAATTCTATCAACACTTCCGCAGGAATACTTCGAGTTTAAGAGTGTTTGGGAGTCAGTTCCCATTGAAGAACGGAGTGTCAATAAACTAACTGAAAGGTTACGCCTGATAGAGATGAGGTTACCCCCCAACAGACCCCTTCGACAGCCCTAGTGGTTTCAAAAAAGAAATCTGTAAAGAAATTTGAAAGAAAATGCTATGTTTGTAGAAAAGTTGGGCATTTAGCAAAAGATTGCTACAGAAATAAAAATAAAAACAAAGTTGATGGTGATGCCTTCATGTGCTTAGGTGAAAGAAATACAAACAATGAAGTTTGGTTGGCAGATAGTGGAGCTACTGCTCATATGACAAAATATAAAGATTATTTTGTGGACTTTAAACAGTTTGATGTACCAAAGAAAGTGTACATTGGAAACAATGATGCCATATTGGCCTATGGTGAAGGTACTATCAATGTTGAAATGAAAATCTGTGGTAATTGGGAACGAAATCATTTAGCTTCTGTGTGGTATGTTCCTGATATTTGTAAAAATCTTTTTTCTATTGGACAAACTATAGCCAAGGGTTTTGAGTTTAAAGCAACAAGAACTGATTATGTTTTTATTCGAAATGGAAGTGTGCGGTTAAAGGGTGTCTGCACAGCTAATGGCCTATATGCTTTGTATCTGAGAGTCCGAGCACCTGCTGTCTCTGCAAATGTTTGCATTGCTACAATAAATGACTTGCAATTGTGGCACGAAAGGTTGTGTCATCAGAATAAAGCACATGTCAAAGAGATTCTTAATAGACATGATATTAAAGTTGCTCGTAAAAATGAACTGTGTGAAGGGTGTTGTTTTGGAAAACAATGCAGGAAGCCATTTGGAACTAGGGAGTGCCCAACAAAAGCAGGAAAGTTGATACATGCTGATGTAGTTGGACCCATGCATGAAAAATCTCTTGGTAATTCAAAATATTTTGTGTGTTTTAAAGATGACTTTTCAAAAATATCGCAGAGTGTACTTCTTGCAAGCTAAAAATGAAGTAACCAAGTGTTTTCAAAATTTCATGAATGAAGCCAAAAATGCAGGGCATAAAATCCAAGAATTCCTGAGTGATGGAGGAACAGAGTTTCAGAATTCTGAAGTAAAGAACATTCTTGAAAGTAAAGGAGTGACCTCTCGCATCTCTATGCCTTATACGCCGGAGCAGAATGGTGCTGCTGAACGTGAGAATCGTACACTTGTGGAAAGTGCACGTAGTATGCTACACTCAAAGAATCTTCCCTTAAAACTGTGGGCTGAAGCCGTAAACACAGCAGTATATGTTTTAAATAGGACTGGATCTTCATCAATCAATTCAAAAAGTCCCTATGAACTATGGTTTGACAAGAAAGTTCCTAGTATCAATCATCTAAAAGTTTTTGGAACGGAATGTTTTGTTCGCGTACCCAAGCCAAACAGAAAGAAATGGGATAGTAAGAGTCTCAAAGGTATATTTGTTGGTTATTGTGGTGAAAAAGATGGTTATAGAATATATATTAAAGAACAAGACAAAGTTATACTAAGTAGAGATGTCATTTTTCGAAATGAAGAGGTAGTCTCAGTGGGTACTAATTATTCTTCTGTTGAGGATACTCAACAATTTGTGGAGGTAAGCAAACTTAAAGAAGATCTTGTTCCTGAAAATGTTGAAAGAGTTAGTAACATTATAGATAATGAAAGCATCGTTGAAGGAACTGTTAATAACTCCATTAGAGAAGGCAATATTGAAATCAATATTGATGAAGTTATAGATGAAAGCAATGACTCTACTTACCTCAGAGATAGAAATAAATTGAAAAAGCCTTCTAAGTTAAAAGATTTTGTTCCTTTAGCTGAATTAGCTGAGCCAGAAACTTATAAAGAAGCCATGTCTTCTGAGAATTCAGAAAAATGGCTATGTGCTATGGAAGAAGAAATGAATTCGCTTCTGAAGAACAAGACTTGGGAACTTGTTGATCTGCCACATGAAAGAAAAGCCATTGGTAGTAGGTGGGTTTTTAAAATAAAGATGAATGCAGATGGGTCTGCACTACGTTTCAAGGCTCGTTTAGTAGCTTAAGGATTCTGCCAAAAGTATGGTGTTGATTTTTCAGAAACTTTTAGCCCTGTTGTTCGATGGGAAACAATAAGAACAGTTTTAGGAGTTGCTTCGAGTAAGAGACTGAAACTTTTACAGTTTGATGTAAAGACTGCATTTCTTTATGGAGAATTAGCTGAAGAGATCTATATGAGTCAACCAGAGGGATTTAATGATGGAACTAATAAAGTTTGCAAGTTGCTCAAAAGTATTTATGGGCTTAAACAAGCTTCAAGGTGTTGGAATGAGCGTTTCAAAATATTTGCTGAAAGCTGTGGTTTGCAACAATCTTCTGGAGGTCCTTGTTTGTTTTATAATGAAAATAAAACACTTATTTTAATTGTCTATGTTGATGATGGTATCATAGTCACCAAAGAAGAAGAGATAGCTAATGAGTTTCTGAACAAACTTAAAGCAGAATTTTGTGTAACTGTTGGAGCTGCTACTCATTATTTGGGTATGCAAATTGAATATCTTCATGATGGTAACGTTTTCATACACCAGGAAACTTATTGTAAAAAAAATTCTGAATCGCTTTAATATGTTAGAATCCAATCCAGTTAGTGTACCAATTGAAAAGGGCTTCATTGCAAATGAAGATTCACCATGTCTTCCAGATAATGTGCCTTACCGTGAAGCTATAGGAAGCTTAATGTTTTTGGCTATGGTCACAAGACCTGATATCGCCTATGTGGTAGGTGTCCTGTCCCAAGTTCTGGAAAAACCAAAACAACAACACTGGAATTTAGTGAAAAGAACCTTTAAATACCTTAATGGTTCTGCAAAATGTGGAATAATGTTTAAAGCTGATTTAAAATGTAATATCCAGTGCTTTAGCGACTCAGACTATGCAGGTGATCCCCTTAGTAGAAAGTCTACTTCAGGAATGGTTTTCATTGTTGCTGGTGGTGCTGTTGGGTGGAAGAGCCAGCGTCAACAGTGTATAGCTTTATCGACGACAGAGGCGGAGTTTGTGGCGGCCAGTGAAGCAGGAAAAGAAGCTATATGGATTTCGAATTTGATGAATGAATTATGCTCCGTTAATGAATTGCCTATTCTTAATGTAGATAACCAAAGTGCGATTAAATTAATTAAGAATAATGTTCTCCATAACCGAACAAAGCATATTGATGTGCGATACAAGTTCATAAGAGAACTTTATGAGAACAATAAACTAGGTGTGTCTCACTGCAGTAGTGATTCACAAGCTGCTGACTTATTTACTAAGGCTCTGCCAAAGATTAAGTTTGAATATCTTAAGAAATTGATAGGAATGTTAGACTTGTGTACTTAAACTTTAAGAACTTCATTTTTTTTTCTTATTTCTTATAGTGAGAACTTATTCATTTTTTGATTTAGTGGAAGTGTTGTGATAAAATCAAAACAAAAAGAGTAATCTTAATCGTTTTAAAGGTCTTTGTTTCTCTTGTTGGCAACACCAACTAACTTAGTGCTGGTTTACATTCTTCTCTCTGCTGTGTGCAATTGTTATATGTTCATGTCTTTTTAATTAAATAATAACCAAGTATTTCTTTAGCTGTGTGATATTTTTATTTTTATACTTCGTAGTACACTTAATTTTAACACTTATAACTTTTCATCACGAGAAAAATTTGCATTGTGGCCAACAAACGTTGTTGAATATCTTGAGAGAAAAATTTTGGATCCTAAAAGTAAGAAAATCAGCAAGGAAGGTCGTTTCACGATGCGTCATATGCAAGAGATATTCATCAAAAAACCCTGATAGTGTTTCTACTTATCTTCCAGAAGACCGGATTCGAGATGCTGCTGTGTTTCAAATCACAGGCATAGATACAGCTGGATCGCTTTATTTGAAAGGAAACCAAAAATCATGGATAGTACTCTTTACCTGTGCTGTTTTTCGAGCTATCAATTTAGAGTTAGTTACCAGCTTTTTTACAGAAGCTTGTTTGATGGCTTTGCGTCGGTTTGTATCTAGGCGAGGAAGATGCTCTACCATTTACTGCGACAATGGAACAAATTTCCTTGGAGCCTCAAACTTGCTTAGTTCTATTAATTGGGATGAAATCGTAAAGCACGGAGCAATCAATGCTATCAACTGGAAGTTTAATCCACCAACCGCTGCATGGTGGGGAATACGAATGATGAAAGATGTCTTAAAACGAGTTTTAGGGTATGCGCTTTTATCGCAAAATGAAATGTCTACGGTATGATGCGATTGTGAAGCTGTTATTAACTCAAGACCTTTGACCTATTTCTCGGAATGTGAAGACGAAGTAATACCTATCACCCCAGCTATGTTTCTACACGACATTAAGGAGTGGAAAGTTCCGGACATTGACTCAATAGATCAAAAAAGTTTAAATCGCAGAATCAGATACCGACAAACTCTCCAAAAGGCTCTGCGAAACCGATTTAGATGTGAATATCTCGGAGTTTTGGTGCAGCACGGAAAAACGATACGGATTTATCCTAAACCAGCTGTCGGTGATATAGTTTTAATTGGGTATGATAACATCAAAAGATTAGATTGGCCATTAGGGCGAATTGTACAGTTACTTCCCGGAAAAGATGGCCATGTTAGATTGGCGAGAATTAGAATTGCCACCAACACGTTACTTCGCCCAATCCAACGACTATATCCACTGGAAATTTCAAGTACTACTTATTGTTCACCCTATATCACTGCATCGGGACGAAAAGTGAAAATGCCGGAAAGGCTGACCTTATCTTCAACTAACTTTTGAACAATTCCTTCATTACTTGATGGTTTAATTATAAAGTAAAGTGGGAGAATGTTGAAGATTGACGATTATTTTCAAGGACCAGAATTTGAATTACTGTTGAAGTCATATTTGGACGGGTTGGAAAGGGCATGAAATTGGGACATGTTGTGTTGGTGGTTTGTTTTTGTTTCATAGTGAGAATTTGTGGAATTTTTTTTTTTTTTTACCTCCTTTTAGTTGAATTTTCTTATGTTTTTTTTCACAAGGGGAGATTTTGTTTTGTTAATTTTGTTAAATGAGATTTGTTTTGTCAAATTAAACATTAAAATTTTATTTGTTTTGTTTCGCAAGATTTTTCCTTTTGTTTTGGTAACTACAACATTTTCAACTACAACACCGGAGAATTCCAAAATGATATGAACGATCGAAATTTCCCAAAATAAATAAGATGAATCTGAGTAAGATAGAAAACAAAAATGGAAAAGAAAGGTATTCCTTGCAATTTCTATTTTACTCCTATTGAAGTGATTCCTCAAAGGTCAAAAAAAGTAAGATAAGTTGCACATACTACAGAATCTCTTCAGGTCTCAGAAATTTGGGTGAAAAAAGTAATTCCAATTCGTTTTATTAAATTTTAGTAATGTTAGATAAGTTAAGACAAAGGTCGCAAGTACTTCAGTTAAGATTCATACAACTAATTATGTGGGTCTCATTTTTTCCCGCTCACCATGCTCTTATTCCACATAATGTAGATAAGGCCTTCAAAAAGACCTCTATAATTTTACCTTGTTTGGAACATAAATTTATTTATATTATTTTTGTGTACCATTTGAAAGAAATGCAAATGTTTTCATTTAGGCAGATTCGTTGGCTGTTTTTATTTTTATTTTGTTACATTTTGAAAAATCGTTGGCTATGCTCATCTTCTATACCTGATATAAGGCTTCATTTCGTTTCAATGTTTACAAAATCTCAGTTCAATATATTGGAATTTTATTAAGAGGCAGTTGACGGAGATGAAATATTGTGGTTTTGATCGATTCGTGATTTTATCCCATTTCAGAAATACTGAGGATATTTAGGCAATTGTTATTTTCTCTTGCATGCAATAATATAAAGCCCAAAATGCGTGCTCTTAAATAGTGAGTTTGTCATAATACTGTGTTGGAATCAAAACTTTAAAATTTTGAAAGTGAAAATCATTTCTTAAATATTTCTAACAGAAGTATAAACTCATTAATTTACTGTTTCTTAAAAGAGAATTTTATTTAATTATCCATTTGGAAAAGAAACTACATTTATCATTATTCTAATGGTAAATATAATCGTGAGTGATAGTTTCACAGAGCGAAAAGTTATTGTTATTAAGCGTCAATGTTCACCATATCTGCTGTATCCTTTTACCTCATAAAAAATAGCAAATGTTATGGAGACCGAAATGGTTTTTTATTTTTGACTTTTTTTCAGTTATTCTTTTGTTCAGTAATTGCTAACAGTAAGCTACAGTTTATTCACAACAAATCTTCTGTTTCAAATTTTCCTCGTTAAAAACTATATGCCTTAACACAATGTAGGATCTAACTTTCTTAATCGTAATTTGGTGGCAATCTATGTTCAATATCTTAGTTATAACTCGTTCGAATAATGCAAAAGATAATGAACTGTCATTAACCGATCTAGCGTAGTATCCTGAAAATGGAAGAAAGAAATTAGCTATAGAAGAAATTCCATTCGAACACCTTTTGCTCCTCTTTCCAGACACGAACTATGACCAGGTCGGTCCGTCGCGCTTTCGGAACGGCTCACGAGTAGAGGAATGTTTGTTCTTTACTTAGCATTAGATTACGGATTATAACGGACCAAATCCGTTCACACAGCTATATCGGTTACAGAACATTTAGAAAATCGCTTTAAAAAGATTTATGCGTAAGAGATTTCGAAAAATATTAAAAAATGAGATGAGGCAAATTATAAAAATGACTGGTACTCCAAATTTGGTTTGCGAAAATTTGGGAAGAATAGCAATTTATAAAAAACTGACAATATATTGTATATAAAAAAGAGAGAGAGACTACGCCATCCTTTAACAAAATTCTCAAGTAGTTCTTTTCAATACAGTGTAACTCCTAAACAAGGGAATTCAATCGACTGCTCGCTCTGCTCAGAAACCTTACGCTCACCGATAATCATTGTTTTTTTATGATAAACAATTTGTTACATCTAATTTGAAATTTATTCAAAACTCCATTACTTTTCTAATATTTATATGGATTTAGATCCAAATATTTAGTTAAAAATTCGATTGGGATAATATTTAAGCTTAAATGTTAGCTCGGTTTCAATAAAACCTCATAAAAAACTAATTTTAAAATTTTTATTTTAAAGTTGTTAAATATTTTCGTCGGTAACACTATTGAGCAATTGTGCAAATAATAAATTTTTAATATTGCTTTATATTAGTCATTACGTATTCATTATTTTAGTTGTATATGTTGGCCAAATGCAGTTTTTGATTTAGACTTTTTTACCGTTTAAAAATTGTAAAATGTTAACTAAATATCAATATCAAAGAATAATGTTTAATAAGATAATATCATGCAATTACTTATATTAAAGGAACATCATTTTTAGTTTCAAACCTTAATTTTGACTGATTATAAAATTGAAAACGCATTAATATTAGAAAATAATAATAAAAAGAATGATAAATAAATTTCTCAAGAAAATACTGTTAAATACGGGTTAAGAAATAATGATAGCAGGTTATTAAGAAAGAAATTAGCAGGTTTGCCAGATTAGTCTAAATTTATTAATTAGTTCAAATTTTTTGACAAGTTGGACATGTTGAGATTTTTTTTAAATTTTTTCATTCGAGTTAGATATTTTAACCAAAAATATTAGAAAGCACCCCTTTTTGCAGATATAATCGTGTGAGCTGATGAAGGGATTATATCTTTTCATTATTTTGTTTTCCGGTTTTTTAATTTAAATTTTTTTTTTTTTTTAAGGTATCTGATTTTAAAATTTTTTCTTCTTCTCCTTTCATTAATCTTTATATATTTTTAATGTTAGCCGATTTTGATGACTTTTCATACCATTGCAATCACTTTCTGATCGCTAAAAACTGAATTATCAAAATTTCAAAACTTTCTTCCTTTTTCATTCACTAACAAAAAATTATTTTCATTATTGCTTTTTGGGTTTGATATTTGGATTTAAAGTTATTCATTTAATTGTAAATTGAAATACATTTTAAAACAATGTAAAAGCATTAAAAATGTTTAAGTAAAATATGACTTGTCTATAAAATGAATGACACTCATTATTATTAGTAGGGGAGATCTTAATAATCTTCGATGTTAATGCATTAAATTACGATCTTCGTGAATACATTAATAAACAGTGAATTATTACCTCAGACTTAAAACCCTCTTTTAATGTGCTTTGATGGCTATGATATATTTTATAGATATCGCATAATACCGAGTTATCATTCTGCAGGAAATCAATCAGAGGATAAATTTAATCCCTAGAGAAACATGACCTCTGGTATTAACACGTGGGAAAAGTCAGTTTAAAAGTAATTCTAATTAAAATGGTCAAATTAATAAAATTTATTCTAATTAAAATGGTAGAAATGAGTTATTTTTTTATGTGTAAAAATTTTTTAATTTTGTATTATGAAAAAATTATATCTTTTTATTTGTTTTTTATCCCATTTTTTTCGATTAAAACAAGATTTATAAAAACGTTTCATGGTTCACCTGCTACAATAATATAACCACAATTCTTAATTATAATGCTATTCTTCAGTTGCTATCTAATTTCGTTACAACATACATTTGAACAATTAAAGCTATTGTCTATAACTAATGTTAGACACCAGGAACTCCATTCTTAATTAATAGTATTTGTTTGTACTGTAAGTTTTTTTTGATTTAATGATCCGATTTTCACTCACTAGGAGTCAATTTTTACGGTTAGAGGACCTAGCCGTAATTAATATGCGCAAACAATGTTTTATGGCATGAAATCAGACGGAAGAGCATACTTTCTTTGAATATATATATGTATCTCTCTCTCTCTCTCTCTCTCTCTCTCTCTCTCTCTCTCTCTATATATATATATATATATATATATATATATATATATATATATATATATATATATATATATATATATATATATATATATATATATATATGTATATATATATATATATATATATATATATATATATATATATATATATATATATATATATATATATATATATATATATATATATATATGCATATATATATATATGTATATATATATAGATAGATAGATACATATATATAATTTCACTTACCAACTAAGCATGGTAAATAAATGCAAAGCCTGATTTTAACTTTTTAACGCTATGCTCATGCTGTCTTTTAGCTTTTAAACAGCACCTTTGAGCTGAACTATTTTTTTAAAATTTATTTTTTGCTTTCAAAGGCATTGTTTACTGTTTTAGATCAGTTTATTCTTTTAACTTAAAAATGTTTATAACAGTTAAATTTCGTTCATTTTCTGGTTCCTTCAGACATTGGCTTGAAATTCATTGGCTCTCATTATGAATAGCAGTAAATGAGCGCACACTTTGATTTTGGTAAAGTTACTAATTTGGTTTATTATCCATGACACCATTGAGATACTTCGCATATTTTTAATGTTATCATATTTTTTGATATACATTTTAATAACTAAGTGACCACGATTCTCACGATATCAAAAGAACATGTAAGAAACAAAAATCCTCTTTTACTTGAGCATTATTAGTTTAATATATTCACACATTGTCTCGATTTTTGACTTTACGAATTCTAATCTCGAAATACTTGAAATTCAACCTATTTAAAAAGGCGGACCGGCTGATATTTGATAAAGGTAACTATTTAAGCATACGTCCAAAGAAACAGAAATTTATAGATTTTTAATTTCAGAACAAACATTAAACAAAATAAATGTTATAAACACTGAATGAATTGAAATGTTTCTTTTGAGATTATATTTGTGGACAATCTAAAAAAATGAACCAGTAAAATATAAAATTTAAGAGTACAGTCTTAAGATATCTTAAATATTGTCTTTTTTCCAAATCACAAAAAAAGAAAAGGAAATTGTCGCTTGTATTATGAATAATATTTTACTTCGTAACGAATAAAATACAAAGTAAGAAAACTTTTAGAACTGTATTTGGATAAGGGAAAAGCTAAGAAGAAAAACGATTTTTTTACATATATTTTTCAAATTTTTCGCTTTCTTTGCAATCAATCTTAAAATAAAATATGAAAAGGCAATTTTCACTGTTCTGAACCATCTAATCCTTGTAAAAGAAAGGTTTTCTTTAACAGAAGACGGAAAATATTTTTCAAACATTTTTTCCAGCATTCACTTTCTGCGCATAAAACGTTATTTTTATTTTTTTATATACATTTGTCTCCAGCTGGGTAAAGATTGATTAATAGATTAATTACTATAAAGTCTGTGTGATTTCAGATTTTTATGAGAGGGTAATTTTATTCTCTTACTTGCACACTAACAAAAAATTTCCTCTTTGCACAAATTTTAGCGAAAAAATATTTTCCTATCGGTTTTTGTTGTAAATAAATAAATCACTAAGAATATTAGTTTTTCAGCTTTTAAACAAAAAAGTCCCCAAAAGTATATAAAATAATAAAGATAGATTAAACGTTATATTGTTTAATAAGCCATGTATTTACATAAACACTTAGATTGATATACAAAATTAAAGAGATGTTATCCTCAACTGCTTCACAATGAACTTTCCCTAGAATATTAAACGATAAAGATATTGCCGATATTTTACCATATGATAATCTTTAAAATGAGAACTCTTTAATATGACATCCAGTATTTAGCGGGTTTTACCCTCCATTTCAGCTTCTTTGTGGAAAAAGAAATATTGAGTCTTAAAGATATTGTATCGTTTAATAATCTATCTTTTTAGATTGAAAACTAAATATAACTTTCTGTATCAAATGTTCAGCTGTTACACGAAAAATGCCCCTGAAATATAGCACCATAATGATATTGCAAACATTGTATCGTTTAATAAGCTATATTTTTAGATTGAAAACTAATTACGACATTCTCCCTTAAATGGATTTTACCCCGAATTTCAGCTGCCAAACGAAAAATGCTCCTAAAATAACCATAAAGATATTGCAATCCAGATTTTTACCCTGCATAATTACGAAGACATTCATTTAAAATTCCTATCTATAAGCCACATGAGCTTTCAAATTATTTCATGAAAACGATACGAAAGTTATTATGTTTCGGTCTTTAATGAGGTTTCTATAATAAAAACAAGCCATTAACGTCCAGTTATCCTTTGAGAAAGTGGTGATGATAAATATTTTCTATTTTCCGTTGTCAATATCGATTGTTTTGTCAAAAGGAACACCAATGTCTAGGAAGAGAAATAGTTTTCAAAACAAATACAGAAAATGTTCCACATTCATTATTTGTCATTTCCGATAATTGCCAGCAATTAGTGAAGTTTCACGAATCGTACTTTAACTGTTTCCAGTCTCTAGGCGTTGCCTTTGATTTAAGCTGCGATTTAGAGAATCATTTAAATAATATTTGAATCAGGGTGTTAATTCTTTTTACGTCATTTGTTTAAACTTTCTCAAATATAAAATTTAGAAAAAAGAATAGGATCACTAGTGTAATAAATTAAGATTGCTTGTTAAAGACAAGCAAAGCAAAAATACTTCGATGAATTCTAACAACGGTAAATTGTTAAATGCTTAGAAATTTTTGGTTGAAATTTTACATAAAATTTTGAAGAACACATAACACACCATCGAAAAATATCAAGACAAGCTATTCGTTCTAAGGGGAATACCTACCTGCAAATTTAAAATATTTTTTATATTATACTATAAACTGAAAGTATATTTCCTTGAAATTGTTGTGTCAGAATTTGAAGTTATTTTTTTAAAAGTTAATGATGTTTTTAAACATATTTAATCATTATTTAAAAGATAATATCAGTTCCATTTACTAGCTATTAATTGAAAAACGAGTTTCACTGGGAGCAAAATCATTGGCTTACAGATAAAATCAATGTGGATGGCATGGGAGTGGCATGTAATGTCGCTGTATTATTATTTTTAAAGCTATCTAGAACAAAATAGTTGTTTTTTTTTTTTTTTTTTTTTTTTTTTTTTTTTTAACAGTTCTCATTTTTAAGCGTCTAACTATAAATCTAAATAATGTAACGGTAATAGTAAAAAAGGCCAATTCATCAGGAAAATTTCTTGATTGGGTCAAATTTTGACTTTACAGTGATTGGAATACTTTCGAGTTATACTTTTAAGTTAGTTCAAATGTAGATAATCTCAATCTTGATGAATTTAATTTTAAGAAACGTGTTTCTCTTAATCTAACAATGTAAAGTCACTAGTAAAAAAAATTAATGAAATAATTTACGCTACATTATTTAATCGTGCCTGTAAACGACTTTTAGCTTAATACATGACTGTCTAGGATTAACTGATATCGATTTATCATTTTCTTTCTATCTACGAAGAACAGATATAAAATATAAATGAATTCTTTATCTATTCTTTGCAAGAAAAAATGGAAAAAAAATAAGCAAAAGGGTAAATGTTAAAAAAGGAACTAAAATACACCGAAGTGAGTTAGCACTATTGACGTTTCCTACGTTGAATGTAAATCTAAAATCCAATTCCCCTAAGCTAGCGTCGGAATGAAAAAAGTTTAAGGAGACAATTAGACTTTTTCGGGTGCAGTATGACAGTTTATTTCACTATGTGTTTTTTAATTCATTTGTACCGTAAAAATAAATTGCGCTTGTACAAGATGTCAAAACGGATTTTGAGATCAAAATAAGCAAATCTTTTGTATTTAGTTTTTTAGAAATTTTACGTTAGCTCTATTTACTAATCTCTCGTCACCGTCTCTCTCTTTCCCTTAATGGTTATTTCTTAGTTGTTTGAACAAAGGGAAAATCTAGCAGTTGGATTTAATTCTTACTGCGTCTTTACATTTTCTTAGACTGTCTGCTTAAAATATAATTGAATTTCAAAGAATTTTCATACAGAAGTTGTTAGAATTTTTTTTTATTCTATCATCTTTATTGAAAAATAAAATAAAATAAAAACGGTTTCTCAGCTTAACCTATTTTCTAAATATGCAGGGTGTTCCTGTAAAAACCACAACAGTTCCATTGTTAAACCCAATATCAAAATGTACTGGGTGTCCTGAAAAGACCACATCAGTTTTGCAGTTAAACCAATTTTTAAAATATTCAGAGTGTTCCATAAAAACCACAACAAGTTCCGGAGTTAAATCCATTATCAAAATGTTCAGGGCATTCCGTAAACACTACTCCAAGAGTATATTACTATAAACCTAAAGAAATATCAGTATCACGGAACTAAGTTGCTTCATTAGGTGGGCTTAGTTAGTGCAATAAAATTATTGTTATTTAACCGTTTTAGGTAAAAATAGTCAATGAACGATTTTTCTCACTGATAAACAGTTTCATTACCATCTTATTTATGGTTATTTGACTTTTTTGTTTAAATATGGTAAAATAATAAAGAAATAGATTGTTATTTAGCCATTTTTTCTGAGAAATTTCTAGCAGTGCATATTACAAAGATAGATTGCATATTAGGATAATTGCAACTAGTTTTAGTTGGGAGTTTATGGCATGTTTACTTTTGGTTCATTATGTTAGGTAGCCTTAAGTAAAATAAACGTGTATGGCACGTGAAGGCGATTCGGTGTTTTTAAAGATATCTGAACCACGTGTTTATGTTTATTTTTGTTGCAAGCTTACTTTTGTAACGCATATTATAAATTAAAAAAAAAAAAAAAAAAAAAAAAAAAAAAAAAAAAAAAAAAACAGAAATTATCTTTAAAAAAAACTAATGGGAAAAAGTGCTTTATTAGCTTAAAATTTTCCTGTGAAAAGTTGGCCTAAAGCTCCATTTCACAAAAAAAAAAAAAAAAAAACAAAAAAAAAAAAAAAAAACTTTAAGAAATATTTTTCGTTTTGTTTACTTAAATAACGTAAAGTTGGTGGGAACATCTTTATAAACTTAGAATTATTTAAAAGTATTGTAATTTAAACGTTATATGCTTTTCAGTTTCATGCGTGAATGCGTTGTTTCGTTTCCTGATAGATTATTAATTTTTTGTTTTAACTAGTACAAAAAAACGCGTATCAGCTGATGGGGAAGTTTAAGTAATCAAGTTGCATGCATTACAGCTTACCAGACACTAAATTCCTAAATCAAACTAACAATTTACCAAATTTAAAATAGAATTTTAATTATTTTTCTTTTTTAAAGGAAAAAAGTAAGAAATCGATTATCTTAGCTAACCGAAAAAACGAGAAATTAATTTGAAAATTTTTTATATGAAAAATAATTTTTTAAAAATGTTTTATGAATAACAGTCTTAGAATAAGGTTAAATGTCAGGAAAGGGCTTCTAGTTTCTGAAACTGTTTTTGGCGTGTGTGTAAGCTGAGATTGAATTAAATAAGCTGAATTATGTTTTTCTGAATTTAGGCTTATAGTACTACAAACTGCAAGAACGGTTATCAGAGAAACATATTTCTTTATTCTTTCTTTATATTTAATTTTCTTTATATTTTTATATCTTTCCGTCATATTCACTGCTGTAAGAAATTAAGAGAATTTGCAGACTGGGTCGATTATCTCCAGAACTACAGGACAGGTTTTAATGAAATTTGATATGTACATATATTGATACAGTACAAAACAAATAACCATTCAACAATTATAATACACATGCATGATCGCGGGTTACACTCGTTGGAGTCGGAAGGTATGTAACAGCGGTTGCAGAATAATAAAATATAAGGTTAATAGGGGGTATGCTTTCCTCTTACAGATATGTAAGCCTTGCAACGTGATTTCATACTTGAAATGAGACAGTATATCATTTCCTTTGGCAATGGGTCTGTATTGTCCAGTGGCAATTTCATACCTTCCGACTCCAACGAGTGTTACGCACCATTGGCGTCGTCAGATAAAATTTATTGGGGGGGACCATACTTCGGAATGTATATATATATATATCTTAATGTATGTCAAAAACATGATATCAAACAGAAGAAAATTATATTTCACAATCAAATCAATATCTTTTACTGACATTCAATATATAATTATGAAAATTGAAACGTCTTGATTCTATGATGCAGAGTGTTCCATACCCATATCTACGTCCTCATATATAATTTTAGAATCATCTTTAAGAATTAAGTTTAAAAAAATATACAAATTAAAAATCGCAAACTACCATTTAAGAGTGGGATAAAACGATCAGAAAGTGGTAAGTATCACTATTAAGATAAACGGAGTTAAAACTTTAAAACCAGTTTGATTGCCGAATTTAGTTTGAAGTGTCTCAAATAAGTGTCTTTCAATTCCACTATGTTTTTTTTTGGCAACTAAACATACATTTTTAATTTCACCTTCTCAATTGATGATTGATCATGTTTTGATTTTATTTTTCTCCCCTAAAATGTTAATTTGTGATCCTTTTTTTTAACCTTATTTGTGAGAAGAATTCTAGAAATTTATCCAAGGAGTAGTTTTTACGAAACACCCTGAAAACAATTCTATGAAAAAATACTATTAAGTGCGCAGAAAATTACTAATCAATTGTAGTATGTCTAATGGAATACAACATAAAGTATCATCTGAGTGGAAACTTTCAGACTAGTGAAAACATTTAAGAAAATCCAAAAATACAATTTAAATCCCTTTTATTTAATTCTTAAAGCATATTATTAAGAAATAATGTTACATACAAGATTTGTAATCACGTAATTTTCGGAAAAACTTTTATGCTCAAAATTAGAATTTTAGCCTGAGTAAAAACTTTATATTTAAGCAACTACGGCCACTATTAATATTTAAGCAGCTGAGGCCACTAGTAAGATTTAGGCAACTGAGGCCACTATTAATATTTAGGCAACTACGAAGATTGTAAAAACACTTCTATTTGCAAATTTGTCAGGCATTTTTGCTATGTATTTTTTCAAATTTTTTGTTGTATTGTTTCGAAGTTTTGGTGCTTGTTGTGAAAATTGCCAAAGGTAAAGAGATTAACTGATCATGAAGAAAAAAAAACAAAAACAGATAGAAGCTTTTTCTTCAATAAATATTCGTACTATTGCGATGATAAAGAGAGTTCAAGAGCAAGAAGTTAAAGGGAGTTCAAGATCAAAGACTCTAGTCAGTAAGTTCAAAAAATTGAAAGACAATAATTGTAAAAAAGGATGTTGAAAGAAGAAACTGTGTCCTCGTGTCTTGAAAGACGAGATTACAATGGTATAAAATAGAGGCCTAACTTTGTTAAAATCTAGTTTCTTCTATGAAAACTAGAAAATTAGAAGTAATTCGGAAAAATGACTTTTATACAAGCTTCTCAATTTTTTATATTTTTTTAATATTCATCTTCTCTTCTAACTATCTTCATAACAAAAAGTAAAATGAGCACTGAAGTGCCCGGAAACATTTTAGCATATTAATGAAATATGGGTGAATATTTAAGTATCTATTTTTTTAAATAAATAAATAAATAAAACAGACAATTATCTAAGTGACATTATTCAGCCAACTCTCTGAGCTAATATATGTAATGCGCTATGTGGTTCATGATATATGTGATCTGGACATATTTATTAATCTAGTTAGATAAATTTTGTTTAATTTCATTTGATAGGTAGTGTTAATTTGTAATATAGTTACAGACGAATGAAATGCAGAATTTAACGGTAAAAGACCAAAACAAAGGGTACTGAAGCAAGGTGATCATTGCTCTAATGTAACTCTGGCTCAAAAAAAGAAGGAAAGATCTGGGGCTGACGGATCCGTGTTAACATACTACTGATGAGGATTATATGACGAAATGACAGAAACATTCCCTAAAAATCAAAGATTATTATTTGTTTTTAAATTCCTATCCTACATTAATGAAAATGCTTCTAATGTTTGTTTTTTTTAAAAAGTTAATTTTATATTTTAGTAAATTGATGAAAAAGTTATTAAACGAAAAAATACAGATTTTTCCATTATCTACGCGCCGACCTGAAGTATGCTATGTCCAGCTTTTACCTCGTATTCATAGAAAAATATTCTCAAAGATACTGGTTATGCATTATTTGAAATAATTACATTTTTGGCAGTATCACGGAAGTATTTTTCATTTATGAAGTTCGTCATAGTAGTTAAACGAGTTATCTAATATCAAGAGATAATAAAAATACATTTTGTTTCAAAATGCTTTTTTTCAAATATGCTTATTAAAACATGACTTTAAAGCAGAAATTCCTAATATTTTTTTACGAATATAGAAAAATAAAATTTTAGATTTAATTAAAAAACGCCATTTATTGCAGATTCTTTAATAATAAAATATCTTTTGATTTGTTTCACCAGGTAAACTCAAGGAACAACATAAACGGCATTTAGACGCAAGGTCCACGTCTAAAACCATGTGTCGTGTTTATTTTTTTTTATAGCTACGCTTTTGTAATATTTTTATAAAACTAAATATGTTAAAATCAACGGTAATTGAAAAGTTATTTTTTTGAGAGTCAAATTAATGAAGAAATTTGTCTGTAGTAAATTTCGACTATAATGAGTTGGCATGCCTGATCAGTGGCAGCTATGTTTTGTTAATCTTTATTTTGTTTAATTGAACTTCTTAAAAAATGTGTTTCTCTTAATCTAACGTAAAGTCCTTAAAAAGAGCAACAAATAAAAATAAATAACAAAATTTAATTATTTTACTTTTATTAATTGCTTTGGTACAGGCTTGTGCATGCTGATTAATATCGATTTATTGATTATTTACTTTTCTATTTTTTACCTTGTGCGCTGATCTGGTGTTCAGATTGTAAATAAATAAAAATTTTAAACAAGAGTGTTTTTTCGGATAATACAGATGTAACTGGGCAATATTAAGGTGTGATTCAAAATGGAATCAATAGAATAAGCAGTAAACACAATTATTACATTAATATCAATAAAAACTGAGTTTTGGTGAGTCGTAAGTTTGTAATTTACTTCAGGTGAAGAAAGATATTTGTCCCTAAAAACTGCCTTGAGAGCTAAGCTTGTTAGTCTAAAGTAGCTAAATATTTTTTTTAAATAAAAATACTATTTATTTCGATTATAGTAGCATACTAAAAAAAAAACCGAGTTCAGTTAGTCAAATTTTTGCTATATAGGCAGAAATCGCAGAATAGTATACGATAAGAACATTTTGACAAATTAATATTTTATTTATTGATAGTTTCTATTTTTACTTTCCATTTTTTGATTAAATGATTATTTCTTCTTTTTCTAATACATTTTTTATAAAATAGCATTATTTAAAAAAAAAATTTCATCAATTTTATTTTTTAACTTTTGAACCTTTCATATTTTTGTATTCTATGTTTGATTACTATATAATGTATGAAATACTGCAAATTTATTCTATGATTATAACATGAATTGTATCATAGAAACGACTAAAACTGATACAAATTGATATTAATTAATAATTAGGTATGCCCTCCTCGTTGTTTTGACGGTGGATGAAAAATAAACACTTGAAGAAAAGGTACAGAAAAAAACACCTCATAAATAACTATATGAATTTAACACCCTACTCAATGGGCCAGTTAAACCACTATTTAAAGTAATGAACTATTTATGCAAATGAAATTATAAATATTTCTTAAAAAATTTTAATACATAGGGATTAATTTAAACACTTCATAGTATTTAGGAAAATGATTGCGGTTCTTAACACCTCCACTACGCATTTTTTTTAAGTAGAAGAATAACACTAGGGACCAAATTTTTGGCTCTATTTATATGAGTGCTTGACTTGATCTTACCGACATCGGATAAGGGGATTTCAAATCTGAAATTAGTAATGTTAGAAAAGTAACAGATTTTTTTCCAGAACCGATATTTTCGGTATAGTTTATTTATTTAAATTTTTTTTTTCTTTTTTTTTTTTTTTTTTTTTTTTGTCGGGATGTACAAGTTTATGAAGAACGAATAGAGGTTTACATATACATGTTTTATGAAAAAATCCAATTCAAATTGTAGGTTTGTAGACATAAAAAATGTGCAGTAAAGGATTAAATAGTTTTAAAATTGCTCTTAAATTCTCTAAAACAAACTTATAGTATGGCGATGTAATAATATCAAACAATGCTTTTTCGAGTAAGTATTGTTTTAAAGATTCCGTTAAATTAAAATAGTTGAAATTTTGTTTATATTTTTAACTAATTAAAAGAGTTAGCCCCTGAGAGATTGCTGATTGCTACATTATTTATATCAATGCTATATATTAAATAATGAAGAAAATTGAAAATATGTAAAAATTAAAACATATAAAGTATTAAAAATATATGAAGTAATCATGTATCACAAATCATTTTTATATATCACGTATGTCCCCCTTTTCAAGTCTCAATTGAAAAATAAGCATAATTTCTTTAATATATTGAAGTAAAAGTAAAGTTACTTAAATCCAATATGTACAGTGTCTTAAAAATATAGTTTTATTTTGAAAAGAGCATTTTGTCTGTTAAAGTTTTTGATGAGAATGACATGAAATTTATAAATGCATAATATTATGTTATGTAATCCTACGTGATAAAACGACCACGAATGAGATAAATTTTCTGGGACATATATAAACATTTTATAAAGAAATATAAGAAAAAGGCCATAAAACGTTTTGCTAAACATAAAAAAAAACTTTTTTACTATGAATTTGAATTGATCTGGTTTTTTGAGATGAAAGATACAACGTTAAAAATAATACTAGAGAAGCTATCTTTAATATTGGCTACAGTAGAAATTATCATGATTAAAGTAAATATATTTATAAAACCCTAAATTGTAAAAAAAAAGGGGGAAAAAATGAGAAATTCAAGAATATTAAAGCGGTTTTAAGTTTAGTTATATTCTCATCTTGTTCCGGTTCAACTTATATAGTTTTAAAAATCGAAATTGTTGTGTTTAAAAAGGAAAATAAAATTATTCAGTTGAATAAAATCATATGAATTTTTTTATGAAACTTTTGCATTTAACGTAATTCTTCTTTGTTTTAATTAATTAAAATGAAAGTTAATGCTAATTATTTATATTAGGGCAAAAATAATCAGTGTTTATATAAAAAAAAAACTATTAAATTATATGTAAATTTCCATATAAACATAAACGTGGCATTAAATTTCTGAATTAAAACAAAGTTATAGAAGGGTCATAAAAATTCTAAGTTTTGATTTATAATTTTAAAATTTAAAAGTTACATTGATTTTATAAATATAAAATAAGAAGTAACTCCGTGCGTTCAAAATAAATTCATGCACAATGAACAGTAAAACCATGAACTAAGTATTATAGAAATAAATTTAAAACCCAAACTATAAAACAATGCTTGCAGAACATAAACATACAATTATAAATGAATTAAGTGATTTATTGCAAACATTTGCTTACCTCCCCAAAATTTATTTAACGACTACTTGTTATCCAACGATAAACTTTATTACAAAAACTTTATATAAACTTTATTTAAAAAAATAACAACTAATAATTTAAGTTAAAACAATTAATGAAACAAAATATAACAGTAAACAGAATTATTTATATTTATTAAAATTTTGTACTGAAAATGTCTAGTTTAAATAATGATGGAATAACACTGTGAGCGCTTATACGTAAGAGAAGATTTAGAATGATTGTATGTCAGAGAAATTTTCTTGACAAAACCACCAAAAAAAATAAATGTTTACAAGAATCTCCCCCTACTGAAATCCCCTCTAGAAATTCTAGATAATTACCTGTTTGAGACAATTTATGAATAGGTAGGGGTCTGTTGATATTTGACATTTTAAAAAAGAGGACAAAAGAGCCCAGGGCCATAAATACGATAAAGATAATTTTAAAATGCTAAGACCATTTTCCCATAGCGTAAACTAAGGCGGCTATTTTTGGGGTATCAAATGACTATGACTATGTTGAGGGAGAATGATCTTTATCAGTTAACAGTGAGAAGAGAAGGAAAGGTGGGAAGAGTGTTTATTGCTTATTGAAGGAAAGGGTGGCAGTGGTATTTCTTGTAGTTCTCTAAACACCTGTTTTATTTTTTTATACAGTGCATTTTTTTTGTGTGTATTTTACTTTTTACTAATTTTCTTTTAATTTTATAATATAATAAGTTGCACTATGTAAAAATAAGAGAGAGAGAAAAAAAAATTTAAAAGTTATGGAAACAAAACAGAAATATTTTCTCAAAATAATGGACCCTGGCTTCCAAATTATTGGGGGGGGGGTCCGGACCCCTCGGACCCCTATGGTGGCGACGCTAGTGTTACGCACGATCATGCGTGTGTATTATAATTGTTGAATGGTTACTTCTTTTGTGTTGTATCCTTGTATGTACATATCAAATTTCATTAAAATCGGTCCAGTAGTTCTTGAGATAATTGACCGAGCCTGTAAATTCTCTTAATTTCTTACACCACTGTATTTAACATACTGTTATTAGAAAATGTATTTTAAGTTTTACTATATTTTTATTGACATTTCACATAAGTAATTTCTTAAACCGAATTATTAACCGAATATTTATTAACCGAAATATTTAAAATGAATTGTGCATTATTGGTTGAAAACAGATATTACAGTTTTCAAAAATCATTTCTGGTTCAAAAAAAAAAAAAAAAAAAAAAAAAAAAAAAAAAAAAAATCCTATGCTCTGTACCTCTGATTCCGAGTGCAAGGACTAAATCAGATTCCGAATTCAAGTACTCATTCCATCAATTAGTAACTTTATGAATATATTGTCTCGAGTTTTAGAGAATATTTATGAATATATTGCCTCTAATTAAAATGAGTTAAAATAGGATACTGGAATGCTATGAAGTCATAATGCTCATAAAAATTTGAATAAGAGAACCTTTGAGGAAATTAAAAAAATAAAAGAGAAAGTTAAATTTGAGATAATTCATCACACTATAAGAACATTATCATCTGATCATAAATTTTATACAACGATGCTGTTAGTGTCATTAGGTAGACTAACATATATTTACCTTTTTTAAATATGACAATAATTGATACTTTGGAGAAAATTTCACATTCATAATTAGGGAAGATTGATGAATCTTTTTTTCTGTTTCGTCGTTATTGAGATCAGTAACTGTAACAGTAGTAGAGTACGCTGATCTCTATAACTGTGGTGTCAGATAAGTGGAATGCCTTTAATTATAATTTGTTATAGTTGTTTCAGTATATTCCCCTGAGAATTTTGCCTCAAAAGGGACTTTTTTAAAAAAAAGTTTTGTGTATTATTATCAAATACATTCATACACATAACATTCATTTCTTTAATTACGAAAATAAATTATCTATTTTGCGATGTAAGAAATTTTCATGATCATAATAAGTTCAATGATTCAACAACCTGTTTACTTTATATAAACCATGAAAACTAATCATAAAAATGTACTTTAAAAATATAACCAAAGAGGTTAAAATTTTTTTTTAAAAAATAACATTATTGACATTATAGAAAAGGAAGAAATATCCTTGCTTTAATTACATCTATAGACCGATATAAAATTATTTTGTAAATATAAATATTTATATGACTGTCGAATTAAATTCTACGTATGTCTATCAAACCTAAAAAAGTACCTAACACAATTGAAAAAAAAATAAAATAAAACAATAACAACCACCGATTTTTGAGCAGTTAAAGAGTTACATCTATCGCTTTAAGGTGATCATTAATCCCTTAATATCACAATATCCAATTAATCGATATATCCAGAAAATATCACAATAGCCAATTTAAATGTATATTAAGTGTTTTAAAATTTATCTTCCGAAGCGATAAGGTGATATTGTTACCTTTTTTTCTTCCTTTTCAAGTTTGATTCGAAAGTAAATTTTTGAAATTTCACATAATTTAAATTTAATTTGTTTTTTTAGTATTCTGTGTCTCCAAATTTTAAATTCTTCGTTTTTGTTTTTAAATAAAAGTAACAAATAGTATAATTTTAGATTTATTGATTTCTTTGTTAATTAATTATTTTGTTGTAAATATTAAAAAAAGTTATACTTTAACATTAATTAGTAGCATTTAATTTTATATCTAATTTTTATGGTTATTTCAAGCTTTGTTTCAACATTCCAATAAATGAAAATCTTTTTTACACAAATGTCACCCTATTGATTGGAATTGTTCCTCAGTGACCAGAAGCTATGATACACCTTATTTAAAGAGATTTTCATCCATTTAAATGATTCCACTTCCTGGAGTTGGATTAGTTTGTTCCTAATTTGTTAAAAGAAAGAGAACATTCTAAAACATTGTTCTTTACTTACTCGTAATCAGTTATTATATTATCACATCGAGGTCTTACCCCACTCTCTCCTAGATATATTCGTTTCAACTTTCAGACACTAGTCATAGTTTTTTCTTTTTTCTCTTTTTTAAAAAAAAAAAAAAAAAAGAAAAGAAAGGAAAGGAAAAAACTACTAGTCCTATATAATTGCATTTATGTTCAATTTGTTTTAAAAGCAAAGTTTTATATTTTATATATTTTATGACCCATTTAAAAAGAGATTTTTTTTTCTATTTGAGAAAAATGGAAAATAGTTTTTGAAGTATTGTGTAAAAATATTGTGTAAATACATTGTGTATTAATAGAAGGAACAATGATTTGCATAATCAATCTTTCTCTCCTTCATTCATTTCAGCGTGTTATTTGTTTTCGTGTTAAATTATGTGTGCTAAAAATATCATTCCGACTCCATTAAAAAATGAACAGTAAAACTCACATAGCAATGAAAAAAAGAAGGTGTTGCTATTAAAATGTTTGACATTTTGTCACTGCAGCATAACTGTATACATTAACATTGTTCCTTTCTCTTTATAAGAAATCTTCTAAAACGGGATGCTCGCCAGAGGTTGGCAAATGGTAGTTTCATAGTCAACCAGTAGTTAACGATTTAAAAAATACTTGGTAGCAAAAACCCCCATAATCCCAGTAGGGTAAACATTTAAACTATAAAAGAAAAGGTTATGTACAACAAATACTTAGGAAAGGACGTTCATTACTTGAATGACCGAAATGGGTGTCATTGAATTGGGTTCAAATCTCAGCGATTGCTGATCGATAGGAATTTCGCAGCCTGCTCGCACCGACCACAGTACTGACGTAAAAATATCCTTTAGTGGTAGATGGATCATGGGTTAGAGTCCTCTTGCCGTTATAGAAGGTTTTTGTGGTTTTCTTCTCTCTATGTAACGCAAATGCGGATGAGTTCTATAAAAAAATCCTTCCCTCAATACTTGAGTTCCTTCGTCTTCTGGATAGGATTCAAAATTACAAGGAACCCAAATTGAACATTACTGGCTGTAAACTCAAAATTTGACTCGGCTTTTCAACGACGGTTATAAAATAAAAAAAATTATATAGTTGGAGTCGTGATGGCTCAGGGGATAGAGCGTTCGCATTAAAATGAGGTGAACCGGGCTCGAATCTCAGCGATGACTGGTCGATACGAATTCCTCGCCCGGCTCATACCGACCACAAAGCTGACGTAAAACATCCTCAGTGATAAACTGATCATGAGTTAGAGTCCCATTGCCATAGGGCTAACCGTGGAAGATTTCGTGGTTTTCCTCTCCATGTCACGCAAATGCGGGTTAGTTTCATCAAGAAGTCCTCCACGAAGGCAAATTTCTCCCAATGCTTAATCCAGGAGTTCCCTTGTCATCTGGATTGGGTTCATAACTACAAGGCTATGGAGTTGAACATTAGTAGTCATAAGCCCAAAAATGGGTCGGCTGTTCAACGACGGTTACAAAATCACATTGTCGCTTTGATAAATGCCCGAAATATATACTAGGGTCTAGTTAAGTGCCGCTGTCCAGTATACATTTGCCCGGTATGCCCTATATTCTATGTTTTTTTAAAGTCAAGGGCCACTGCACAGTATGCATTTAACCGGTACTCCGAACACTGATGTTTCTTCTGATATATCCTCAGCAGATGTTAAAATATCGAATAAATATAATAATATCAACGAATAAATTAATATCAAATCGGATATAACAAAGATTTAGGACATTCACCAAAGCGATTATGTGATTGTTGATATTCACCGGTGAAAGTCGACATTCTCTTTATTTCGATCATTCACGGTAGCATATGCACTTCTCTTATTAGTTTAACCAAATTAGAATTACTTTTAAAACCAAATTTTCCTATTTCCCACAGTGTTAATAACAGAGGTCATGCTTCTCTAGAGATCAAATTTATCCTTTGATAAGTTTTGTGCATAATCAAATCTCGGTATTATCTATAAAATGTATCATATTCATCAAAGTACATTGAAAGAGGGTTTAATTTAGAGGCCGTGATTCAAAGTATATCCGAATGTAATGTATTTCCGAAGATTGTAATTCAGGGCATAATTATTTGAGATTATATATATCGTATTTTTCCTACTACTAACAATGAATGCCATTCTATTGAGTGAAGAATCATATTTCACTCTAACATATTAAGTGATTTTGCATTGTTTTGAAATGCATTCAAACTAAAAAACATCAACTTTAATTAAAAAATGAAAAATAGGGTAAACCAACCAGTGAAGGAACATTTGATATATATTGATTAAAAATAAGAATTTAAAAGTTTTTCTTTAGATTGATTGGTAACAATAGCTTACTGCCAAACAATAGGAAGTCATTTAGCAATGTTTAGGATTACCTGGTCAAATAGACTTCTCTGGAAAAATTTTTTGAATTTGTTATTATCTCTGCAACACCTTGTTTCTTTGAAAAATTATAAGGTGAGTGTTTGTATTTATATGTTTAAAGTGGAATTAATTGCATGTAATAGTTTTATTTTTCTCACTGTGAAAAAGAGAATTCAAAATATAGTTATTGAAGTTACGTTTTATTTTTTTTAAAGCATCATAGCATAATAAAGTACTGAGATAAGGGGGTGTTTATTCACTGGATCACCAAACGATGAAAAACCAGTGAAGGAACAAGTGTTCCTTTACTGTTTTTTTTTCTATGTTAATGAAAATAAAAGATGAACTTTAACTTTTTTGTACCTTTAGTGATGTTCCGCATCAAAAGCATGTTAAAAATACGAAAAACAACTTCTAAACAGTGAGGGAACAGGCATGCTCCTTTACTGGGCATAGATTTCCCAGTGAATGAACAGTATGTGTTAATATGTTTACACTTTAATTTTCAATTCATGATTACAAAAAAAAAAAAAAAAAGTTAACATTTTCCAAGTATTTATATGTTATAATTTCAAGAATAGGCTTGTTTTTAAATATGTGTATGACTTATTAATTCATAAAGAGCATTAAAAAATAACCAAAATTAAGTGTTCCTTCACTGGGTGTTCATTCACTGGTAAGAGCTGTTCCTTCACTTGGTCTTCTTACTACTTGTTATTTGAACCTCCAAAACTTTAAAACAATATTATGTAAGTTCTCTACAATTTTTTTTACATAATTTGCAATTAGTAACAAATATGTTGACACTGTCATTTAACTAAAATTACGAATTTTGATATTAATATGATTTTTTAAAAGGCAAGCGAAGCTTAAGTGTTCCTTCACTGGTTAGTTTACCTAGTTAAAAAACCCGATTTTGCCAATGGGTTTAAAATGAGTTAATAAATTTAAAGTTTTGTCTAGCCTTAAATAAATGACAGGAGGCTCAACGTTACAAAATTTGGAGGAAGTTTTGATAATGAAAAGAGACTTATTGCGAAAGTGTTTAAAACGAAACAGAAATTTAATCTTTCTTTTTTTTAGTACGCATGTTTTTTTTTAAAACATAACTTATTGGGTTGTTTTATTCATTTGAGTTTTGTGCTTTAATATACTTGTGCTAAGAAGAGGTCAAAATTTCTGTAGGGCCTAATTTAGTTTTTACAGTATAGGATGATAACTTTGTTTCTAGCGCTGTTTCAAGAAGTGATAATTCTATTTAAAGTACAATTTTCGTAAGGGATAATTTATAGTGCTTTTTGAATAATGATGATTTTATGTATAGTGCTAATAAGTGATAATTCTATTTTAAACACTGTTTTGATAGGTGATAATTCTGTATTCAGCGATCTGAAAGTAATTTTCATGGGACACAGAGTAAATCCAAATATTATTTTGAATTGTTTAACAGACATTTTTGTACATATATTTTAGGAAACTGAAGTGTGTTTCGTACTCGAAAAGTTGATTTAAGCGGATCAAAAATTACAATAAAAATCTCTTACATGTAAATTAAAATAATAAATAGATTTAGGCAAATTTGACAAGCCTACTAATTTCTTTTAAAAAATAACAACTTATTATCCTTATTCCTCATTTAATAATATTTACCAGCAATGTTTATTTATCATTCCTTTTTAATGTATTCTCCAATATTTTTACATTTTACAGCATTATAGACCATTTTTATACTGTATTATATTAGACAGCATTTTTAATCGATATATTTAGTTAAAGTTTTAAAATTTTTAAACGGAAATTTTTTTATTTACTTTTATTACGTATATATTGTATGTAAAACTGTGTTTAGTCAACATATGCAATAATGATGAATAAAAGATAACTATCTAGAAACTTTAAAGCAATATTAAAAGTTAATTGTTTGCTCTTTTGTCAAATAATCTCTTCTTTGATAGACTTTTTATACCAAACAAAAATTAAATAATAATTTAAACAA
This sequence comes from Parasteatoda lunata, assembly GCA_949128135.1. Classification (NCBI taxonomy): domain Eukaryota; kingdom Metazoa; phylum Arthropoda; class Arachnida; order Araneae; family Theridiidae; genus Parasteatoda; species Parasteatoda lunata. The sequence goes on along the minus strand of OX421970.1, from coordinate 7,127,062 downwards.
AAGTTTGTTTATGAAGTTGTGATGGTAAATGAGCAAAATGATTAGGTTTGCATTTTGTCCAAATCGAATATTGAACTAAATTTTTGGAATCAAATATATGTAAATTTTACAAAAAAAAAAAAAAAAAAAAAAAATCTTTTAATTGAATAATTTTCAGTTTCAATGCAACAATATGTTTAACATCAAGGAAAAAAAGCGAAATCATTGTGAAAGTCTGTCACTAGAGCGAGCAAGGGGTTAATTAAGCGGTATTGTTAAAAACTACTTGAGAATTTTGTCAAGAGAAAGCGCTGCTAAATTGTAGTTTTGATTTACTCCATTTATATATTCTTAAGTGATGTTGTGATACATCTTTTTCTGATTTGTGTACATTTTTTTAATTATTTTTTACATCTTCCTTGATTCAGCCCAAAAAAACATAACTCTTTGAGCGACAAAAAGTTTTAAATAAAAAAATATGTAGGCAAGAAAAGCTAAGAGAATTGTAATCAGATAAAGCGCATTCACATCGATTTCTTTATCTTAATACTTTTCAAAATAAAAAGAGGTTGATGAAAAACAATGTAGTTTAAGAGATAAAAACCATTAAAATGCTATATTATTGTCAAAAATAAGAGGGATAGTTTTCGCCCCACCGTCCTTGAAAGGGTTAAAACGCAAAATACAGAGCATTTCTACAGTCAATGTAACGTATAGTAGATATATACACGCACGCACACGAAAAAAAAAAAAAAAAAAAAAAAAAAAAACGGACCACCTTAAATAACTTTTGATCTAATGATCCGATCTTCACGTTCAAGGACTCAATCTTTAAAGTTTGAATTGGTTACCTCAAATATGTTATTTAATCAGTATAGACGTTATTTTGAAAATTTTTTAAAAAAGAGTTTTAAAAAAAAAGAAGTTGAAGTTTTTGAAATTTTTTTAATATGTCTGATAATGAGCTGTACTAAAACAAAACACGCTCTACGGGGCATTAAAAATTATATCCACTTGTAGTTGTATCGATCTTTTTGTTGGCCTTGCATTTTTAGTGTTTCTATAATTCAGTTTTATCACTTGGATAATAGTAAACATATGTTATAATAGTAAACATAATTGAGTTTCTATCGCTTTTTCGATGAATATATGATTTACAATAGCTCTGAACTTTCTCATATAAAATAGTATCCTTGCGTGCATATAACATTTTACATTGCTAGATATAATGACATTGATAAAGTTTTTATACTCAAAAAATCTTATCTAATATAATGAATATATAAAAAAACATGTTTGTACATTTTAAAATACCCTAATTACACATTTTAGATATACTCTCTGTATTATTAAAAAAATATGTATCAACTAAGATATATTTAGGGAAAATTTATAATCTTAAATATTTTTTCTCGTTTTTCGAGTCTATCTGAGCTATAAGTTAATTTTTATTTTCAATGCCATTCTGTTAGCACAATGACGTCATTTTGTTCTAAGAATATTGAATTTATTGATTTGTTGTTGTTGTAGTTTATTTACGTCGCACTAGAGCTGAACAATGGGCTATTGGCGACGGTCTGGGTAACATCCCTGAGGATGATCCGAAGACATGCCATCACAATTTTGATCCTCTGCAGAGCGGATGGCACCCCTGCTTCGGTAGCCCAACGACCTGCACGCGAAGTCGAGCACTTTACGGTAGCACAGTTTAACGAGGACCAATACCGCACACCCTCGGTCCCTACGCAGACTGATCCAAGTGGTGACCCACCCGCACACTGACCGCAGTCAGTGATGCTTGACTTCGGTGATCTGCTGGGAACCGTGTCTTAACGATCAGTCCACTGCGGGACTTGAATTTATTGAAGTCAGTTGATCTTGTATATGTTGGTGTAATAATACCGATTCTTGAAAAAACAAAAAAAGATGATGAACTTACTGAAGAAACTGCAAGTTTTATAATATTTATTTAGATTTTTTTACCTATTGGCAAAATGGGTCTTGGTGTGGATTTCATGGCGACCTCACTTTTCCACAACAATAATTAAGAGTAATAGTAAACAGTGCGCATGCGTTGCTATGGCGACCGTTGTTGTTTGATAATTTTTCACTTTTAATTTGCGATAACAACGAACTATAGGGGGCGTTATTGTATGAGAGGAATACCTGCGATTTCTATATGTTATTCAGTTACTCTGGAGACGTCTTTAATGTAGCGTGTAGCATTGTAACGTTCCTTCTTTATTATGGCTTATTAAATTTGAAAAAGAAAAATGTTTGATATTCTTTATTATGCAAACGAAAACAAAATGGTATCTCTTTTTTTTAGAGAAGGAACATCCAAAATACATCGGAAAAATATTAGTAAATAGACAGAAAAAAATATGTGGCTTCTTTATATGTTCTTCGATTTTTGACACCATTTTTTAGTGCTACGAAAATGCGTCTTTGGGATTTGCCAAAAATAGAAAAAGATGAAGTTTTACTTTTTCAGGAGCGAAATATTTAACCGAAAAAAAAAAAAAAAAAAAAAAAAAAAAACGAAAATGTACTAATTCTCGTAACATGAAACGTTATTATGGCTCCGGCTAGACCAAAGTGGTTGAGAGAGTTGAACCCTACCGAAGAGCGAATGGCGACTCTCCGAACCCCTTTCATGCAAATACGAGAACTGTGTGTTGATCACCAGTTATGGATAAAAGGATCCCTTCTCAACGTACCCAATAATTTGCACAAGACCTTAGACTGTCTTCCACGAAATATAAATGATTTATTCACTATTCATGTAAAATTGAAAAATGCCTAGCTTTCAAATTACATTTCATATATGAACTTGCGAATCCGAAACGGGTGTATGATACAGCTTACAATCTTCATCAAACACCATTGTACCAATCCGAAAATGTTAATATTGATCTCGATATGCTGTTCAATGTCTATTCAGTCATCAAAAGAATTTACATAAAATGTGTCTGAGCTGCATTTAAATATGTCTGGGATATTGCGTACCGAGCAGTTCAGGATTAACAGTTAAACATGTAGTACAGGATGAGAACATAATAAAGTTTCTTTTCCAAAAAAAATTAGACAACAACCCTTTTGCCAATATTTTTTTTTATATCTGAAATCAACGGGCATCAAATATTGAATAGTCGTCGCTTCTACATTATGCAATTTTTTTTTTATTCTTTGGTATTTTAAGAAAAATCTTAAAAGCAAAGGATCTTTCAAAAATCTTTCTTTTTTTGACGCTAATTACAGGTTATGGAGAAAAAAAAAATGTTTCCACCAAACAGCACATTTTTTCGTTCCGTGCACTTATTGCACAAAATCTTTTAAAATTATTGGCGAATGAAATTTTTTTTCGAGGAAATATATTCGCCAAATTTTCTTATTTACGAAACTTAAATTTAAGTTTTCTTTTTCTGAATAAAAAATTACGTATGATCTATGAATAAAAGGAAATTAAACTAATTTAAGTAAGTGGAATTTAGAGAAATATTATTTAACTTTAAGTTTTTGCAAGGTTTTGCAATAAAATGCCATTTTAAATAAATCACAGAAGTGTAAACAGATTATTACCATTATATTTGGTAAGAGGCACACACATCAAAAGGTTAAAATTACCTAATAAAGGGAAGAAAAGTTTGGTAACTTTATAGTGAGCATGGCATAAAAATCATTTATTTGGTTAAGTTCACTTTTTGTTTCGTATTTGTTACTAAATGTATGGTAATGAGAACTATAATTTTGGGAACCAGATATTTCGGTAAACAATTACACCATCGAACGGTAAAATTACAAAATGAATGGTTTTAATACAGTATATTTTGGTTTAATTACTACTATTATGGTTTCTTTTACCAGAAATGTCTTTTCAGATATTTGTAATTTTGCTAGAATTGTTTCTTCCATATTCGTGAAAATTAGCGCATTTCTTTAAAAATTAATTACCTTATTCTTTAAATAAATGTAATTTTTCAAAAATAAAAATTACTGATTATACAACTGAAATTATTTTGCACTTGCAGTTATATGATTATTTTAGTAAGGCATGTAGTTAGATAAACTTTTTGTTTACAGCAAATCATATATTCAAATTTATAAATATATTTATTTAATTCTATTAAAATGATTTTGGTAAAATAGGGAATAAAAGAGCTGTAATACCATTAATACCTTTCTATCAAATAGAATAGATCCAGAATGTGAAAAAAACTCTATATGTTCTAAAAAGGATTTGAAAACACTTCTTTATTTCTGTTTAAAAATCTACATCGCGTTGGGGAGAGGATTATTCTATTTGATACAGTCGTGTTTTCTTGTACTTCTGGTCACATTTTTTCCACTGGAGAAAGATTTGGCGAGTGAAGATAGATGGTAAAGATTTTTCTCTAAGCTTTTGATGTTCTTTCCACTTAGCATTTTCTGTTCGGTCAACGTAGAGCTTCATTTAAAATGAGAAATATATGCTGTGACTTCATTAAAGTAGAAACTTTCTCTCAAGCCGATGTGTAGTCATAAGGGAGCTGACCTCACATCAGAAAGGTCTTGGGTTCGTATCCCGGATAAGGCATGGATGTCCTTTCATTCTATGTACTATCTTTTCTTACTGTGGGAGCAACGTTTAGCATGCCTAATATGGTGACCTTGAAAGAGTAGCCATTAAATCTGACGAGTGTCAATTGGGTAGGCATAGAATAATGAAAAAAAAGTCTTTCGTTCAGAAAACTAAACGGAAAAAAAAGTAGAAAAAAGTGCAAAAGCGAAAAAATCATTATTTTGGTAGAAAATAAGTCTGATTTAAAAATTATAATTTTTACATAAAACAGCAATTTTAAGCAAGACTTAAATTTTTTTATTTATTTAAAATTTTCAACTTGAAATAAAAATCATTATAATAAAGATATTTCTACTTACAGTAACTTCTTACAAATTTTATTAAAGTAAAATAAAATAATCAGAATTTGAAATCTTGTTGATTTTTGCTTTTATAATTTAAAGTAAAAAAAATGAAGAGAAAAAACCTATTGCTATGTTTTAGTTATATCTTCAAAGCTCCATTATTATCTTTAAATTTTATAACTTTGAATTCGTTTTTTTCATTTAAAAAAAATATCGGCATATTTGTCTAAATAAAAATAATAAATAAAAAAAAACAAATTGTTTTTTGTGAAAATACCTGAATGATTAATAAGTTAAAATTAAAGACTGTATGTTTCTTTTGAACAAATTACAAATAAAAATATAATGCTTTTAAATTTTTTTTGATATTATATAAGCCAGGTTATAATGGATAGTTTAGTATTTTAGTTTTTGTTGTCTATCTAACAACGTTTCTAAGCGTATTTTATAAATATTCGAAAGAGTCCGTTTTCGCAAATAATCTTGTTTCGAAAAAAATTTCCAAAATACATTTAGGAGTTTAGAAATATATGTTTTTCTTTTTCCTAAATCTTACATCAATCATGCGAACAAAATGTGAAATCCATTACGAAATACTTTTTTCCTCTGCAAACGGACGAAAATCCTACTGAAATTCCTTTTATATATTTCTTCTGATTTCTTCAAGTCTAAATATCAGTTCTGATAATAGACAGAGTATTTCTTTAACGTCCAAAAAGCTACTCTTTCAAGATTATTCAAGTGTTTCGTTCAGTAAAAAAGTATTCCTGTAAACTATAAGATGTATTCCCAGATAAAAAACAGAATTTAATTTGTTTTGGATGATTTTAGATAAAATTTTTATCCTTCTATTTATTCTTTACATTTGCACATAATACTATGATGATTCGATATATTTTTTATTTTATTTTATAACCGTCGTTGAACAGCCGACCCAATTTCATGGGTTTACGACTACTAATGTTCAACTCCGTAGCCTTGTAATTTTGAACCAATCCAGAAGACAAGGAAACTCCTGGATCAGTACCCCCAGAGGTATTGATTTGTTATGGGAACATGGAGGACTTTGAGACTCGACAGATTTAACGTGCATCAGTCACCATTTACTACACGGGGAGTCTTCGGCCGGCGAGGATCGAACCCACGACCTCTAGGATATGGGGCCAGCGCCCTACCGACCAGGCTATCCCGGCCTTGATTCGATATATTGGAATGATTTTATTTGTTCAATTAAATACATTTAAAATTGAAGTTATAGTGTTTGGTGTAAAAATACTGTTCTGTTTGTAAAACGCATGGCAATGAAAAACTTAGGAAAAGCTTGAGCAGACCTTTCACAAAATTTTTTATCGTAAATATTCACAAAATTATATATAACTTCAAAGTGAACACTTAAGAAATTGAATTGAAAGAAATTTTTTTTAATAAAAATACAGCTTGGTGTCGACTTATTCAAAATAGATTTAAATTGCTTTGAAGAGTTTTGTACCTAAAAGCACTATATAGAATACAGATAAGCAAAAGAGGGTATCTTTATTTTCTTTCAAGGTGAATTTACACTTTTAGGTTGTTGAAAAATACTTTTATATAGCATTTTATGCAAAACTTAAATATTTTTTTAGTGGTACACTGAGAAAAAAAGTATCATTATTAATAGAATTAAACTAACTAAACTCAGTGGCGCGACAGTCCATAGAGGACCAAGACCTACTGTGCCCAGCTCAGTTTTCTTGACCTAGGGCTCTGGGATGCAAGTCCCCTCTGCAGAGGATCAAAATTGGGATGGCATGTCTTCGGTTCATCCTCAGGGATGTTTCCCAGACCGTCGCCAATAGCCCATTGTGCAGCTCTAGTGCGACGTTAATGAACTACAACAACAACAACAACTGGGATGCAAGAGCAGACGATCGGTTTGGGTGGACAGCCGAACGCGGAACCCCTAAATGTTTAGTTCCCAAGCATGCTTGGTACTCATTTTATCCACCCACTGATGGGGTGAAGGGCTGAGTCAACCTTGCCCGACCCGAGGATCGAACCAAAAACATCTGACACGAGAGCACGAAGCGCTACTCCTTAGCCTCTGGGAGTGGGGTCAAAACTTCTAGAATATGGTAAAATTTACTGTTTTTTTTTTATTTTTTTTTTTATCTATGGGAACACAAAAAAGCTTGATAATTTTTACAGAAGCTCTTTGGTAATGAATTTGGTGAAAATAAAAATATAGTTTTATAAAGTGTGATAAAATTCGGTAATTTTATCGTGATATCTTAGATCATGGTATAAAAACTATTTCTAACGGTTAAATTTGTTTTCAGCTTTGTATGTGCTGTAATAAGAACTGTGAAAATCAGAATTTCTGGTAATTCATGTAATATGAACAAATGGATATTTTGGCTTTTAATATCAGAGCTTATTAGAAATGTCATTGCTTATACAGTCTGGTAATTTTTTCATTATTCTTTTTTCTGCTTGACATGAAGGTGAGAAAAAAATCAAATGATCAGTAGGTATCATGAGAGAATAGTTTACTGGAAGAACATTACAACGATTGATTGAGCGAAATGGCAGTGAATTTTTTTATTAAAAAGAAAACACCTTTGAGTAAGTAGTTTATTAAACAATAATGGCTCTGATTAAGTATCATTTGAAGTGCATAAAGTTGAATTTTTTATTATTATGATGAAACAAAAGTTGTAGTATTGCAAGTAAGAAAATAATTTCAAATATTTCCGATTTATCCATCAACAATTTATAATTATTTCTTTAAAATTTTAGTATCTTGGAAATAAAATAAGTCACCAGAATACAACAGTGATAACAGTACTTTTTGAGGAATGGATTATTTCATTGTAATTGCTTGCAAATTTGAGGCCCAATATAATTATTACTTTTTAAGAAAATGTGAGTAAATTTCCCAAACAACACGATGTAAGTATTACATGTAATTCTTAAGAGATTCGCTTTAGTTTATAAATGATTAATATGGCTCACTTAACTAACATAGCAATTATTTATGACTGTTACTAACTTGGAACTTCTTTCTAAATGTGTGCAATCGTGATTGAAGTGTTTCATTGAAAGTTTACACTTGTTTGATTAAATGATGTTTAACCATTATTTATTTATAGTTTTAAATTTAATATTTACTAAGAATTTTTCTCTTTATTTTTTATTCAATGATTTTTAAACAATTTAATTATTTTAGCAACGTTTATTATGCTGTTATTTAAATTTTTACTGGGATTTGTCGAAATTTGTTTTTAAAATAAATTAAAGATAAAATTTAGTTATTTTTTTTATTTTAAAAATGTAATTGTCAATTGCTGTACCATGAGTTTTAAATTTATAATTATTATTATTATGGCATGCATTTTTCATAGAGTGATTCGCTTAATTTCTTCAATATATGTACCGTTACCCCTCAAGCTGTGATCTCTTAATTTTAACTTTGGTAACAGTTACCCAGGTTCTACAATAGACAAATAACTGATGAATTACAGGAAACATTTAACATTTAAATTAAATTTTATTACAACTCTAAATTTTCAATAAACATAACTCCACTCATTTCCAAATGCTAACATGGGCATAAACACTTCCCATTATACACTACTTCAAGTTCTAGATTTTTCTACACACGATTAACCTATTCAATAACATGCAATTTTAAAATTCTCAAGCATAACATTCAATTCATTCAGTTCAAAAAAGACATTTAAGAAATAAAAAGCACTCTCATTCTAAAACTACTAAAATCACTTAAAACTTAGATTATGATATCATGTAATCAAGCTTAAATACCAATGGCTCTCCTTAAAGTAAAAACACAGTATAAACAGTTCAAAATTTAGGGTAAATGATTCCTCTAAAATGGTATTCAAATTCAAATTAAAGTTTTATAAGTACCCAAAAAATTTACGGATCACCTTCTGGAACCGCCCACCGGAATTGCAGATGAGACGAAACAAACTCCTCGTCTAGGATATCAAAATTTCTCCAGCTATTCCAACTTCTCTAGACTTAGGCAGGCATACGGGGAACACCGGACTTCCAGCATGGGTACATTCGGATTTGGCCCACCGTCTCGAATGTATCGGCCTTTGGCTAATCACGGTCGTTCATCCTGCTAGAGACTTCAGTTTAGCTTTTCACAAGATCGATCCACCATCTTCGCGGTGCTGTCACGGATCAACTATCCAGCGGGCAAGCTCCGTCCTCTCCGTGGTACTGCTCTTCCAGCCACTCTTCACGTCTCTTTTATCCTCCTTTCAGCAAGGCGAAAAAATCTAGATTGACCTGTTTACCAACTCCAGAGCCATCACGCATCCGGCGTACGTCAGAACAAAAAAAAAAAAAAAAAAGAAAAAAAGATCCCCGAGAAAAATCAGTCATAAACCCACTAATACACTATAGAAGTGATAATACCATCCTCATTAAATCTTAATAAATTCAACTACCCAGATTTCACCCCAAAAATCTCATTTTAAAAGATTAATTCAAAATTTCTAAAAAAATATCATTATTATGATTGAATTTAAACTTTATCATAGTGGTGATATCTATAGAAAAATAACCTATCTTTAAAAGTATTGACAAAAAAAAAACTATAATAAATTTCTATTTATTTTAGTTATATTTAGTAATTATTTCCTTAATTCACTCGCTATATCAAGATTAAATAGCAGTAATGTTTGTTATAAAACTTTTGTTGAAATTTATTGTAAAGAAACATTAAAATACAATAGCAGAAACCCGATTATTCTAACTTATTTTTTAGATTTATAAACCTATAAATATACTTTGTTAATTTCTGCAAAGATAAAAAAAAGTAAGTTTTTTTATTTCAATCTCAATAATCCACAGAAGTGTTACAGTGTCCTAAATTTTAATTATTTTGAGGTTTATATTAAATAATCCTTTTAAAGAATCATTTATATTATATATTAGATTTCCTTTTTTCCACCTCGTCTTATAACTACAAAAAAAATATTACAAAATTTTGTTTTTGGCATCTATCTAGTGCAGTTTTCTCTTTAAAGCAGAATGTTTTTATGACTTTAACATTATGCTTCATCTAATGCAACTCTGTCTTTTTTTATAAGTTTCCTTTGTTCATTATTTTTATGAGCAATAAAATTTGTAATTGCTTTTCTTATCCTTTATTGTTAATGATGTGAAAATTTGAAAAAATTTCACTAAAACTTTTGCAGTTTCAAGTTTGTACTTTGTACATTTGTCGTTTCATTTCCTGGTTAAGTTTATAATTCTATTAAATGTTTTTATCAGTGCAATTGCACCCTCTAGCAAAATAATTTTAGAAAAGAGAACGATTTCAAAATTTTTATTCTTTTTCTTAAAAATTTTTTTTTTCCTTCATCTTATTTGTTTAAAAACGTTTAATTCAAATTTAGGAAAAAACATTATCCAGCTATATATATATTTAAAAAAAAACAACATTTTTTCAAATACAAGATGCGAGTTATCCAGTTTTTTTAAAAACAACAATCGCATTTAATTGTATATATAAATAAATATATTTTTTATCATAAAATGAAACTACTGTGACACATTTCATTTTATTTATCAATTTAAAAAATGAGTTTTTGTTTGTATGGCATGGTAGGACTAGGTTTCTTTCAATCTTGACGACGTTTCTTTGTTAGATTTGAGAACACTTTTTAAAAGTTGGCAGTTTTTATTTTCAAAAGCTTTTTTTTTTATAAAATATTTTTTCATCTTTCTCATAAAAGCTTCATAGAAATGCACGCATTTTTTAAAGCTTCGTTTGATTTCTTTCTCCGTTAATTAATTGAAAAAAAATCAGTATTTTCTTCCTTTTTGAATTGATTCTTTTCATTTTAATAATATAATAAAACACAAAAAACACATTAAATGACTTTTAAAAAATAAATATTGTAAATACCTTAATAGTTTTAAAGGTAAAAATGAAATTTTCAGTCTTTGCTTTTCATAATTGCCTTCTATTCTAATTTGATTTAAATTTTTTTTTTCTTCAAATTTTCAGATTAACCAACTTCTTTGCTTATTGTTCGGTAATTACTCTATAATTTTGTTTGAAATATACTTTATTTAATGCCCATATTTCTGAACTTTACTAACCACGATGAAAAATTAAAAAAAATTTTAGGTATTCAGGTAAAAATTGATTTAAAAAAATTCAAAACTCATTCCAAGGAAACATTTTTTGATTACCAACAATTAAAAAATCTAATTTTCGCTATACATTTAAAACTATTTATTATTTTTTTCTCTAAACTTGTACCCAAACTTTTATTCATTTTTATTCAACATATTTTTCCTACTTTTTCCCTTTTTAGTATTAATTTAGGTCAAAATAAGTGAAAATGATTTATTTAGCAATTTAATAATTTATAATTAAAAATTACACTATGAAACACATGTGTCTTTTTTTGTGTTAAAGATAAAATTTTCCAAACATGATTCACATCCAAAGAATAATTTTTTTAAAGTTTTTACTTATTTGCAGATATTTAAGAGAAATAGAAAACATTTTACTCATCATTGAAATTTGTTTCAACTACAAAATCAATTACTGTTGAATTTTTGAATATGAATAAAAAAAAAGTTCGAACTACTTTTTTTTCAATCTGAGTGAAAGGATTAAAATTTCAAAATGATTGAACGAAAATTGCACTTTTTGGCTTCAAACGTCTACCTAGAGGAGAAAGAAAATAATTTCTTAATTTAAATCTAAAACAATCAAATCAATATAAAATTGCAAAAAGAAAAAAAGAAAAACAAAGGACTAAACATGAGGATGTAAGAGTGCATTTATGGCAATTAGAATGATGGATATTGTTAGATTTAAGGAAAGATAGATGAAAGACGATGAAAATCACGATACAACCAGAACACAAACAACGTAGTATGCACTTATTCTAGTACGGATACATTAACTTAACCTCCACGAGTTACCCTGGAACTTTATGATTCCACTGTACAACATCTCCATCGAAAGAAGATCTCTTGCGGTTCCGGATTACACCAGTTTCTGGAAATAGTCCGTGCAATAACTCAGTAGGATAACTTATAACCTACTAGGTTGTAAAAACTGTGCTGTAATATCTCTTCGAATATGATCTTGAGAAACCTAAGAAATTGTGGGAAGAAACATTTTATTCTAGGTTAACGCATCGAGCGTTTATAAAAGATTTAAAAGGGGTAATTTAAGCCTAAACATAATTTATAACAGAATTAACGTACACCGAATTTTTACTCATTCACACAAAATGAATGGGTTCTTTTGCTTCAAGAAGAAGATTACGGATACCCAATCATGTGACCTATGGCGTCAGCGCCAGCTGAACATTTATAAGCAAAACTGCATGTTAAATTTGAGCTAAGTTTCAACACATAAGTTATGTTAATTGACTTGAAGTTAATTAAATACAGCGCAACATTGAGCATCGAAATTGCTGAAATATAATTCTTTCTCGTCTACGTCTTTTACATAACTAAAATTTATTATTTGTTTATTTGTTTTATTGTAACTGTGATAGATTTTTGATTTGTGTTCCTGGAAACATCGATGCATAATTAGTTTGTTTACGTTTTACATGGCTTCATACCTTCTTTGTGTTAAGTAAGAAATATATAGTGAAAGAATTGAAATCTTTGAGAAAAATTCTTTGTGAAAGAAAATAGAATGTGACACTTGAGAGAACTGATACTTGACGGGATTGGCTTACTCGAAATAGAATGGAAAGAACAGTTGCTAGCGTAAACAAATGCCACGTTTCAACAACCCATCTGGATCGAGATACCTATACAACGTCACTTTCAGGTATCCCATTATTTTCCCTTCCGAAAACAGAGATGTTTTGGCATACTTCTTTTATCGCCAGAAGTTAGCTTTTGTAATCGAGAATTAGTTGGTGCGACTTTGTTTTTGTTTGTGATTCGTTGTAATTTGATTGAATGATTTGTTATTTGTCGTTAAAATAGGTATCTAAGATTTTAATTTTGTATATTAAAGAAAATTATATTTTATTTTTTAAATTTCAATGAAGGGATTTTAACATGTATAATTTCGATAAGCTTCCATTCAGTTAAGCCTTGTACGAATTCGTCTTTATGTTGTCTTTGAATTACTCCATGTATGTTGGGTATACGAACCAATATAGTTTGAAAGTTAGTGCATTTTAATTAGATAATTCCTATTTAATAGTGTATCGTGATAATACATTTACTGACTCTCATATGTGTGTTGTAATTATAAATATTAGTGGTGCTGCATGCAAAACACAGTGGAGGGTGGAGTAATTGAACATTTTTGGTGTAGCAGCGGCACATCATTTTGGATGCAAGTCACCATTTTTGGTGTTAAGATGCGTGAAAATGTTTTACACTGTATGAAATTCACGTCATGACTTAAACTAAAAGTCGCATAAACATGAAAACTTTTTTAACAATATTAATACCACATTCTGCCGAAGTAATGTTTCGTATTTGGTAATGCATAGATTATTTTTTATGCATGAACGAAGGAAAATGGTACGTTGAATGGTCCATGTTTTTAATGAAGTTAGAAGTTTTTTTCTTTTTTTTTAAATATTAAAACTTGGAAATTTTATTATTTTAGGTAACAAAGAAGATGACTGTTTCAGAAAAAAAAAAAGAGTGAGATTTATTTATCGTATCAAATAAATGCATACTTTGATGCTTAAAGCTTTGAATATTATAGTTTTGCACGGAATTCGCAATTATTAATTCATATAATTAATATAATAGTTAATTATAAGTAATTAAGAATTAATTATAATTAATTATAAATCATTAAGAATTAATTACCTATAATTAATTATAATTAATAAATAATTAATAAATAGTAAATAAATAATAAATTTATAATTATTCGTAATCAGAATTCATAATTATTAAAAATTAGGCGTATGATGTAACTTAAAACGTGACAAACATAGTTCAACAACTCAAAGAACAACCACTACCTAATTAAAATAAAAACAAAATTAATTTAGGTCATTCCTTTTTTATAATTACTTTTAATTCCTCGTGACTTAAATTTTTAAAAATCTTCTCTTTTTTAATCATCTAAAAATTATGTTGAGTGGTTTTATACATTCCTGTTCAGAAAAAAAAAAAACGAGAAGGAAATTTGTTTTCAAGAGCTGAAATATTCCTTTTTGCATCAAGACATTTCAATGCTTCAGATGTTAGTTTTCCTTATGACGTCGTGTGTTGGTTAAAGTCATAATTAAAAATAAAAATCGATCGAAAACTGCCTTTACATTTTTAGAAATTATTACTGCTCCAAGGAAGAACGCTCTCTTTAACTTTTCACTACAAAAATAATTGAGAGTAGTAAGTCTTCGATTTCATAAAAATTTCTTTCCAATTCATTTACTTGAATACTATGTATTTTATTATATAAGTCCGAAAGTTTTATCTTGCATCCTTGATTTATCAACAAAAGGGTTGCAGGTTACACACATTGCATTCTGTTTACTCAGCAAACTAAGAATTTCTCGAGAAAACCTGAATCTCTATCTGAAAAGAAACAGGCTTAAATAATCAATGAAAATAAGAATGGTGGGAAAAATGCTGAGAAAATAAAATACGAGAAGAAACGAAAATATCCTAAATCAACATTACGGTCCCCTTCTACAACGAATGTTGCTCTAGAAGAAAAAAAAATCGATTCTTTTTTTATCGTCAGCATGGAAACGGTTTAATGAAACAATTAAACTTTTCCTCAGTGTTAAGATTTTTGGTTTTCATTCCTTTCTACTCTTTGGGCTCTCGCAGTTATTTAAATAGCTAAATAGAATTTTTCGTATTTTTTGTGCAACTCTATTTTTTAAAGGTGTGGTAACCTCAGTCTAGTTGGAATGATAGCAACCTTCATATATATATATATATATATATATATATATATATATATATATATATATATATATATATATATATATATATATATATATATATATATATATATATATATATATGTAATAAAAGGGCTAAAATCCCTTTTATCAGTGTTATAGATAGCTTAAATAATGCAGTCGTAAGCCATCATACGTTCTAAAATGGTTTATTAACGGTATGTTGGTATCGATAATAGTTCACATTCGCTCTCCGCAAGGGAGGGGGTGGACAAGACTTCTGCCAATTCTGGAACAACTTATCAGGATCACAACATGATGAAAAGGACATGCGAAAACCATTGCTCTCGCATTTTATACTAACACATATTGGAGTAAACAGGCACAGTCGTTGACATACTTGTATCCTTACGCATTAAGGAAAATCATTTACTGCTTCCTTATATGGAAGTGAAAAGGGGGAGAGATTCTAAAAATAACTCAATCGAATGTTATTAGCCTTGAATTCCCAAAATAGAATCTCTCTACGCATATTCTTTAACAAAGACATTTTATGAAATCGAAAGAGATTAAATTATTTTATTAATACAAAAGTATTATATCTCTTGTATTACATCCCCCCCCCAAAAAAAAAATTTTTGGTAAGCCAAAATAAAAATAATTTAGACTCTTTTTTTTCTTTTTTGAATTTAAAAAAATTAGGTTGGTACGACTGCTCCTTTTCGCTACTACAAATAACATTTTTTCAATTATCTGTAAAAAGAAACAACTATATACAATGACAATAATAAAAACATGATAATGCACTTTATCTGTTTAGGCAACTAAACAGAAAGAAAAATGAAACATATTTTTATAACTAATCTACTAAAATTTTCAAAAATTTCTTTCACACAAAAATATACAAAATTTTTATGGAAACGAACTGGACAACAAGTGTCTTAAATCAGAATTTAAGATTCTGTATGATTAAAGGGGTTATTTACTTTATGAAACATATTCTACTAAAATTTTCAAAAAAATTTTCACACAAAAATATACAAACTCTTTATGGAAAAGAATTCAATTTCACTATTCATGATTTAATTTCAACACCAGCGGGTTACCGAGCTCGGCTCGGAGAAAACAGGTATCGAAGCTAACTCGAAGATTTAAATTTTCAATTGTGATTTATCAAAACAATACATGCCATAAGAAAATTTGTGAAACCATTGGTGAAAAGATAACAGGTTAAAGTGCACCATTGTAAACTATCTAAACAAAGTTAGAGTTTGGAAAGGGAACTATTCTATACAAAGGAAAAGTTTGAAAAGTCATAGGAAATAAAATGTAATTGATAACAAAAAATTATACAATTAAAGAAATGGTACAAAGTGAGCAGTGTAAAGATTGAAGTGAGTTGAAGTTCAATATTTTTGACAAATTTATTTAGAAAAACCAAACATATATACATACATAAGAAACATATTATAAACCTATAACAGCATAACAGCGTCGATGAGAGAGGTATTGTCGAGCATAAAAGACGATGTAAACTCCGCCGGAAGACGCGTCATCTTGGTGGTTGTAAGCGTTGCGAGGTTTCACGATGCATCCTTTCAGCTTTTCATTCGTAACAACGGTATTCAAAACGTGTCGCAGTATTTTTCTCAAAACAGCATCGATGGGCAGCGGGTTGTCGACTGGATCGCAGACTAATAGTTGACGTTCTCCATAGCTTGCTTCGTAAATTCCTAGCATCCAGTGCTCGCCTCTATCCATTTGAGCTCTCTTGTGAATGGGAATGAGTAGCACGTCGAATCCTTGTTGAACGCCGTATAGATAGTTGGAAGCCTTGTTCTGGTCGCTGATATCGTTGAGAAGAGCCATTCCTTCATAAGCGCCATCCGCTGTTGTAACGTAGAAGCGTGCGACAAATTCAGGGTGAAGTACGGCAACTTTGACGGTCGGGTAAGCTTGTTCGGCGTAATGGAGAAGCATTCTGACAATGACGGTATCTTCTAGTTGTCCATTTGCGGGTAGAATTGAGTTGATCGCTTGTTGTTCCAAAATTCCGGCTCCTTGAAGAATTTCATGTAGAGGTGCGTTCTGCATGTTGAAAATGTAGCTTGAAATCTGATGAAGGTTGAAATGTCGGACTTTGTTAACGGTGATTTGAAATCGAAATCAGTTCCTTAAATGCTTTTTTGGAAATTCGATTATTTGGAAATTGGAATTTTGAACGAATCAAAAAGAACGAATCTTTTTAGTTAACGAACGAGCGCTAAATTCAAAATTTCATTAACAAATTTCCCTTAATAAAAAGCAGTGGAATTAGAATCGTACTTTTTCGAAAGAAAATTTAGTAAAAATATCAAAGTTATCCTTATTTTTTTCTTTTATATTTGTTTTACCTTAATTTTGTGATTTAAAAATAATCGTGTGGTCATCAAACTTTATTAGTTCACCATATCGGCTATAGATGGCAGCACGTTACCGCTTGAAACTTATTAGGCAATAGACAAAGAAAATTTTAAGAATTTAAATCGTGGAAAGACTTATTATAACAATTATGAACAACGACAGCTAAGCGTTCTAATTACGTATCTAATATGTTGCCACATTTTTAATACAAAAGTTAAACATTTCTCCACTTTGATAAATGTAAACCAATGTGAACCTTACAATTAAATTATTAATTCCTTCGTGTATTATTGGTTTAAGTTGTCGAAAATTAATATTTCAATTGTAAGGTTCGCATTAGCATACATTTATAAGAGATATGTATTTTTTTAATAAGTTTTTTGAATATGGCACTTTGAAGACGAAAAAGTATAGATTTTCTTACAAAATGACTGATAACTAAAAAATTAATCCAAATTTTTGAAAAAGAAAAAAAATACTTCTTCATTATGTCAAAACACAATTATGTGCCGAGTTTCGTGCCTGGGCGAGACTTCTGGGGCGATATATTGTGATTACAAACAGACTAATACAGAACTAATAAAGTTTGAAAATATCCTATCTGTAACTCCGAACTGCTCGACCGTAGCGCTTCAAAACCGGCGCCAATCGATTAATCGTGGCCAAAAACCCCAGACCCCCAAGTTTACCGGAGTTTATTAATTCTGGGGCGATTTTCGACTTGGCAACCATTCCTCGTATTATAGTATAAGATTTGTGGGTTGTGATATTTCTTAAATTTTGATACATGAACTATTTCAAAATTTTTTTAACTTAAACAATTCTTTTTATTTTTGTTATTAACTTCTTGGTCATTCTTTCTTTTTCCTATTTTTCCTGTTCCTTTTTATTTTTGTTACCCCTCACATTTTTTTTTTCAAAATGTTTACTTTTACTGAAACATCTTAAACTTTTTCTTTTTTCAAAATGTTTACTTTTATTGAAACATCTTAAACTTCTATTTTTTCAAAATGTTTACTTTTGTTGAAACATCTTAAACTTTTATTATTTTTTTTCCACAATTTTTGACCTTAACATTATGAGAATTCTGTTGTCTAATGTGCAAGGATAAGTTGTCATTGTTAGAATTAGCAGAGATGATCAGTCTCTTACCAACTTGAGTAACAACTGGCCCGATACAATAAAAAAACAAACAAAAATCTTTGCAAGTCTGCAACCCTACTAAAGCATACAGTAACTCAGTATCAAGTATAAAAAACTTAGCTGAATTAACAATCTCGCCTATCGTAATAAGGGGAAAATCACAAATTTTGTTAAGTGTGAAATGTCCTTTTGTTTGGGTAACATTTAATTTTTCACATTTTTAATAGGAATATTTAGTTTTGACCAAGTCCGAAAAAGAAAAAGCATTACAAATTTCTTTTAGATTTGTTTTTTTTTTTTTTTTGAAATTCTGAAAAATTTCGAATTTTGTTAGCCGTCACAAATTTAATTGACGTTTGAACCACATCTATTTCTTTTAAAAACATTTTAAATGCACTATAAAGAACAAGATATCATAATAATTTATAAAGAAAAAAGCAATATAAAAACAAGAAATGCACTTCAACTCTTAATAATTTTCTCTTATTCAATTATTCAAAATAAAAATTTTAAAACACTACTCATCTCTAATATCACTAAAATATTTGATTATACTAGTGAGAAAGAAAAATAAGAGGATAAAAAAATATATATCTTCAGTATTTTCTTTTCTTTTTTGCTAACACTTTCTTTCGGGCTTCATGAGTTTTTATGTTGAAAAGAAACAAAAAATATAATCATTTTTTTGTTTTTAACGCGCACATTCACTTTTGTTTTCACAATTTGAGCACTACGGAATTGTAGGGTCATCGGTCATTTCCAGATTGGACACTGTAGGGTCATCTCGATCAACACTATGGGGCACACATCAAACGGTTTCAGAGAGGCATGTGACGAGCTCGAGCCAACGTCAGCATTCTCACAGTGATGAAGGTACGGGTACCAATCGAGTGGTGAAATCAATCCTTCCTTCATTCTTTTTTTCGACTCCGATGAGGCATTTTTTTTTTATTTATTTATTTATTTTTTTTTACTCCCGTAGGTGATGGGATGAGGTTTTATCAACGTTGTAGTCAGCCGGAAAATAGATAACAATGGTTTCCTCAGCAAGTAACCATCCTGGCGTCTTGTAATAAAAGGGCTAAAATCCCTTTTATCAGTGTTATAGATATCTTAAATAATGCAGTCGTAAGCCATCATACGTTCTAAAATGGTTTATTAACATGGTTGGTATGGTTGGTATTGATAATAGTTCACATCCGCTCTCCACAAGGGAGGGGGTGGACAAGACTTCTGCCAATTCTGGAACAACTTATCAGGATCACAACATGATGAAAAGGACATGCGAAAACCATTGCTCTCGCATTTTATACTAACACATATTGGAGTAAACAGGCACAGTCGTTGACATACTTGTATCCTTACGCATTAAGGAAAATCATTTACTGCTTCCTTATATGGAAGTGAAAAGGGGGAGAGATTCTAAAAATAACTCAATCGTATGTTATTAGCCTTGAATTCCCAAAATAGAATCTCTCTACGCTTATTCTTTAACAAAGACATTTTATGAAATCGAAAGAGATTTAATTATTTTATTAATACAAAAGTATTATATCTTTTGTATTACATATATATATATATATATATATATATATATATATATATATATATATATATATATATATAGTACATATATATATATATACTACAGTACCGGCGGTCAAAAGTTTAGACTCACTCTTGAATTTTTAAAAATGGACAAATAACAAGGTTTTCAAACTGCACCAAATAAACTTTATTTTGACAAATGCTTATACGGTAAGAACTATAATTTTATGCATAACTTATGAATTTCGTCCAATCTTGGATTCTTCCAAATATCCTCCTTTAGCCTTTATCATAGCAGCACATATTTTAGGCATTCTTTCTATTAGTTTTTGTAATGTTCTAGCTGACATCTGGTTCCAGCAACTAAGTAAAGATTTCCAAAGCTTCTTTTGATTAGTACATCTCATTTTTCTAACATTTCTATCGAGTTAATCCCACAATAGCTCAATAGGATTAATATCAGGGGGTTGAGGGGGCCAGTTCATGTATTTCAGTACTTTTTTCTTTTCTTTTGATGCAATGTAGTTTCTACACAATTTCGATGAACGTTTTGGATCGTTATCTTGTTGAAAATCAAATCCTTGACCAACGATTTTCTGTCCACACGGAAAAGCGTAACGCTGCAATATTCTGTGATAATATTTTTTATCCGTAATACCTCTATTTTTACAAGATCTCCAACTTTGTCACCGGCAAAGACATCCCCAAATCATAACTGAACCTCCACCATGCTTCACAGTTGCATTGACTTGTTCACCAACTATAAACGATGAACATACTGCCTTCTTTTGCTTCCAAACAATTCAAATTTTGATTCGTCCGTAAACAAAACCTTTGATCACTGTTCTAAAGACCAGGTAACATGTTTTTTAGCCCATTGCAATCCTTTTACTTCATTTTGTTTTTTTAAAAGAGGTTTTCTAGCAGCTACACAACCTTTTAAACTATAGTTGTAAAGTAGTTGTAAAGTAGATACTGACACATTTTTTTGCTGAGTAGCATTCAATTCCTCATGGATTTCTGGTGCTGTTTGAGTCCGCTGCCGCTTACTTTGAATGCATATAAACTTATCCACACGCTTAGACGTTATTCAAGGTCTCCCTGATCGCTGGTGGTCTTATTTTGGCCAGTTTCTTTCTTTTTTTTGCAAAGTTCTGACAACAGTGGTCTGAGAAATATTAGTTTTAGAGGCAATTTGTCTACTTGAATAGACTTTTGCATGATGTGCAATAATAACTCTGCGTGTTTATACACTTATTTCTCGTTTTTGACCCATATTTCTGTAATAAATTGTATAAACAAATTTTAACTTTTGTTTTTAATATATACCAGTTATTCTGGCTAATTAAGGATATTATATCAATATTTAAAATTTGTCATGTATATAAACAATAATTAACCCCTTAAAAGAAGATGAAAAGTAAATTGTTTATAAACTAAGAATTAATAAAATTTTTTAAATTAACTACACTTCTTTTAGAATAGGTACTTACATGCACTTTCGTTCATTTCGTTATCAACTACAGAATAGATATAAAATGAGAAAATATTGAACAGTTTAAAAGAAAACAGAGTTTTGAGATGCTTGCTTACGATTAGGTTTGATAAATAAATTGTATGTTTAAGTGTCAGAAACATTTAACTATTTTGAAAATTATATATATATATATATATATATATATATATATATATAAATAATATTATATATAATATATATAATATTATATATATAGTTCAAAATGAAGAGAAAACATGGAAAAAATTACAGAATAATGAAAAAAGAGAAGAAAAAAATCAATAAAGATCCGGGGGGAAAAGTTATAATCTCTTCATCAGCTCACACGATTATATTCATAAAACTTATTGACTTTCTTAATTTTCTTCGTTTTTCTCTTTTTGTTCTTTTTGTACTATATATATATATATATATATATATATATATATATATATATATATATATATATATATATATATATATATATATATATATATTGCAATGTGATATACTTGGAGGCTCAGCACACTTGCTCGCCATCTTATGATCGCATCGTCCACACTTGGAACTGTTTACCTAAGTTATTTCAAATCACATTAAGTTTGAACTCTCTCCACTTCTTTCTTTGCAAATAGGTGTCTAAGTTTTTCTTTTTACATTTTGGGTCGTATATTTGCTCTCCACAACAATGAGTCAAGCAGATGTTCTTGTTGTTGCTCCTCCTCAAAGACTAGCAGGCTAAATCATGTCCCGTACATCCTAAATAAAACCAATAATAAGAATGAGAGAACATAAGAATCAGAGAAAGACTGCCAAGAAGAATGCTTTGGGAGCACTCTAAGTATATATAAGATTTCAGATACTCACTGAGGAAGTGTTTGAGAGGGGTCCTGAATTTAAATAAATCGAAATTTAGAGTACTTGACTCTTCATTGAAGTGGATGAGCTTTAAAAATCTGCAAAATTAAAAATATTGTACAAACTGTGATTATTCTTCTTTAATTTTTTTTTTCATAATTACCTTGTATCATTGTATTCGTTCAACAAAAATTTATTTCAACCAGCTTGACAACTATTTATAAGCTTAATACGACCTCAAAGAGTTAACACACCAGTTTTTATATTTAACAATTTTAGAATTAAATATTACGTCCTCTGATGGCTCGCGTGTACAGTTCTTTTGTGATTTGAGCTTGCAAATGTTTTCTTTATATCGATAAAACCAAAAAAGGAATTGTAAACTATTTAACTACTCCAAAACTATTTGAAATTTAGAGGCATCTTGATCATCTTTAGATATAACAGGAGGAAAAAAAGCAATCTTCAACTTCAGCATGCAATACATCAAAAACTAACGAGTAAATCAATAATACTTTTACATCAGAATTTTCTTAAAAAAATTTCTATAAAGCTATTAAAAACTTCTTTTTTTCTTCACCAACAGATTTTGCGTTTAAGAATCGCGCACTACGATAATTTTCTGAACCAAAATTGGTCTCATGAATCGATTTTTTTCTTAACATAGAGAAATAAAATATTTTAAAAGAACAAAGTAATTTGGCTTCAATAAAAGTATAAGATTAAAAGAAAAATTAATTAAAAAAACATTTGAATATAAAATGTGAGAAATAAAGACAGAAAAAAAAAACTATTTTTAAGAAAACTAGGTCTTATTTAATACAGCTTTAATTAGAGTCGCTGATTATTTCACTTATTTATAGCATATTTACAAACATAATTTTAATTAATTATTTTTTATGTGTTAATCAAACCAAGTATAGGTTTTCTAATTAAGTTTTTAAGATTCAAAATGATATAAGAAAATTTGATAATAACGGAGAGTATCTGCTTTCGTATTGTTCGATTTTTTATCAAACAATCTATCCTTTTTGCTGCCTCATACTGAATCAAATCAAGATGAAAAGATAATTTTTTATTATTGTATAAAAGCTAATTAACAGTCTCGATTTCATGCAAGAATAGTTTCAATTATACTAAATGTAGTTTTTTCCTTTTTCTTTATTTATATTTTATTTTATTTTGCATCTTCAAAAATACGATATTATATGTTTATATAATTTTTATGTTTTTGTAATTAAAAGCCATTAGTATGGAAAAAAGGGTTTGAATTTTTTATCAAGTCTGATTATTCGGTTAGATTGTGATATTTAGATTTAAGCTATATTTTGTAAGGTAAATATTGCCGAAACTTATTGCTGCGATTGTCTCAAAATTTATAACCAGCATAATAAATTAAAATATAAATCCATTCTACATGCTGTTTTCAAAATGTAATTTTTTTACAAAAATGTAATTACATTTTTATTTTTGTAATTTGCAAAAAATAAATAAATAAATAAATAAATAAATAAATAAAAAAATAAAAAAATAAAAAAATAAATCCTGATACAGGGAATTTAGAACTTTACAAAAGCATTGCTTTGGTTCTTAATGTAATAGAACACTTTGTTGCAAATTAATTGCCACCATTTTTGGTGTTAATATACAGTAAAATATTTTACAGTGTCGATTCAATTACTTAAAGGGTTTTGCGTTGTAACTTTTAATACGTTTTATTTGTAATTACTTAATGGTTTTAGTTGCAATTATTTAACTGTTTTTATTTTTATCAGGTTAATGATTATTATTAATAACTACTTAATGGATTTTAATTTAATTTACTTAATAATTTTAAAAACATAAAATAATTTTAGCAAAAACGATTTAATTCCTTTTGGTTGTTACTAGTTTAGTAATTAAAACGTGCAATAAACTTACTCTAGATTTTCACAATCAAATTTTGTTAAATATAAAATAAGAATGGAGTTATTTTAAACGCTTCTTACAAACAATTTTAAATGTTATTTTTTGATATGGAATATTTAACTTTTCCAGTTTCAAACCAAAATGAAACAATAATCTTTGGTTGTCCAAAGAGTAATTTAGTGCTAATGTTTAAAGTAATGATATTTAGAACTTCCGTTTAAAATTACCCAATAATCATTAAGATACACTTGAGCTTTGCATTTTCAAAATTAGCTTATTTCGAATTTCATTTATGATTGCTTTTAACTGCTGTTTACATTTCAAGTTCTTTTGCGAGTTCGTGAAAATGAAATAAAACTTAAGTGCCATTTGACAAAGAAATGATCCTGTTAAGATAGAAAACTTTACTCAGTCATAACAGAGTTGGAATCACGGGTCTATGACTTTCAGGTGCTGGGTGTTTCTAAATGTAATGTCATTAAACATTTAAATGTTCAATAAAATTAGAACGTTTCCAATTAATTTTGCAAACATTACATAAGAATAATAATTTTAGTTAACTCATAAATGCTCGGGTAATTTTTTTAAATCTTTTGCACATTAATAGAAAAACATTTTTTTAATTTTTATTTCTGGTATTGAACATCTGGCCCATTTTTGGGTTTAATACTACCTATGATCACCTCAACAACAGTACAATTTTGAATCCAACCAAAAAGACAAGGTGTTCAGGTATTGGAAACCTGCATCGAGCGTTGGAACTAACTAGTCTTTGAGGAGAACTTTTTAGAATGGTTAGAAAGTATTTATCACACGTTTAAAACATGAGTTTTCAACATTTCAATCAAAAATTTAGTTTAATAGTTTAAAAATATACATTAATTATTCACCAAATAATTATTGTATATTATATTGTATTGTACTGTAACTTCTAAAAATACAGCCCTCTTTAACAATGAACTGTTGCTCGTTAAGGGAGTAACCCCCCCCCCCCCCCATCGAAAATCGATGTAAGCTTTACGAATTTTATTAGTGGAGGAAGTAACTGAATCCTTTGGAGACGAAGGGCGTGGAAGGACTCAACGTTCAAAATACGCTGGGCATTATTACGAGACATTCTTAACTGAGAGGCAATAGCACGCATGCTGGTCCTTGAATTACTCTCTCCGGCAAACAACTTCCCTAATGACCAAGTCTGCCACTTCTTAATGATTTGTACTCGCACAAATGTTGATGCAGACGTGCGTGTAAACAAACTTTGGTGTGGTGTCTGGGAAGCGCTCTCGATAATTGCGTGGAAAGGATCGTCCATTACCCTCAGCTATTCCATACACTTAGTGCATGTCTACAAGCTCTTCGTTCGTATAGCTTCTTCATGCTCTTCATGTGCTGCCTAAGGCAATCTTCACTTTCCTCTTCAGCAATCTCCTGCACAGTACCACGCTGCGGCGTACGATGACGGTACTGGTCATGGATTCCAATGCAATTTTTAATCCCTGTGATGGGCCTTACCTCCCGTAGAAGTTTGTAGCAACATTTACAGGACATCTTCTATAGAGGATAGCCGCAATCTGAGAAATAGGGTCCCCATAGTTTAGATCCCTTTATCTTATTTTTACTGTATGCGTATTTCGCCATATCTCGAGAACTTTTAAAACGAATTGAAAAATGTTTGCAAACAGTCAAAGAAATCGTTTATCCAAAGATAGTTCCATGCAAAAAATACATTTCAGTAATATTTATTATTTTTTATTATTTTATTTAATAAGATTAAGATTTGAAAAAATTTTGCATTGTAAGGTAAAAACTTTTTTATCTCATTTTAAATTATGTAATTCTACATGGTAAAATTTGCGCGAAAACGGCTGAATAATTCCTGAGAAATTGAATTTTAGAAAAGACGTTTATTTAAAATTTGATTTCTCAGGAACTATTCAACCGAATTCCTAAATTTTTTTATTTTGCCATGTAAAATTAGATACTTTAGATGTAAAAAATTTTATACTTTCAATTTAAAATTTCTTCGACAACTGCGAAACAAAATAATAAAAAATAATAAATTTTTACTAAAATTTATTTTTTTGCATATAATTATTTCTAGACAAAAAAATTTTATAATTGTGTGCAATTTTTTTTATTCGCTTAAAAAGTGCTCGAGATATGGCGAAATACACAAAAAGTTAAATTAACATTAAGGGATCCAAACTTTGGATCGCTTTCCTGACCAAACAGCAGGGATCTTATTTCCCAGATTTGGTCAGGGATCAGCAGAAATTCGAAATTGTCGAAGAAAAGGTATGTTTATTCAGAGAAAGTACTTTTTTGTATCCGATTTCATAACTTAAAATATCACTTATTAATTAGCATATTTGAAATCACCCTTTCGTACCATTAAGATTGCGTCTCTTGAACGTTTTTCAAAGAAACAATCTCAAATTAAGAATTAATTATTGGATTAGTTGATACTAATTAAGGATTGGTTGATACCTCCTATTCACCACTGGTACTGGGAAAATAGACCAGGCCTAGTCTTGATCCTTTCTTATAATAGGAAAATCGTCACCACTATATCGCACCTCGCTATCGGCTACTTAAATAGCTTTTCTGAGGGTATAAGAACATACCACTTTGCCCCAAGGGCCACCAACACCTATGAATACATTTTGCACTGCTTGCAACTTATACTGAAAGAAATTCTTCTCTTCTTGTTTATGATTATTTTGAATATCAACGGATTCTCAGACCTCGGGAGATAAGCAACACATAAGTCTCAGAACGTGAAAATCCGATCATTAGATCAGAAGTTATTCAGGGAGGTCCATGGTGCACTTTGTGATAGATTAGCTCTTATTTGCGGAATAAAACAAAAAACAAGCATAATGTTGAGTTAAGAAAGGTGACTTTTTGCCAAGAATTCCTTATAGACAAGGAAGAATTTTTAATAATGTATTGCATTTGACACAATTCTGGTATTTAACAAAAAAAATTTCTTATCCGGTATTAATCAAACCTTAAAAAGAGTCATTCAAAAGCTAACTTAAGGATTTATCAGAAAAATCGATTCGTTCTATTAAAGGAATGTTCTAATACTCTGAAATATTTAGAGGATTAGACGTTAAGTGAGAGGGAGGATCGAACATTTTTCTTCTCTAAGCCGAGTAGAATAATCCTTTATGTAAACTCCTTTCGAAGTGCTTCTCTAGAAGATTCCGGGCATTTTTGCCCTCTTTCTGTGGTATATTATCTGTCATGTCTTCAATTGATTGCAGGGGCGCTCTTTGTGCTACCTCTGATAAAAATTTAATAAAAGCAGGCTTTTCAGAAAGGCAAGTTTCTCTCAGTGTTGAACGAATTAGATAAATATTGTTGAAGTAACAGAGATAGGAACCTTGTTTTGATTAGGACAGATAATATAATTTCTCTAGTGACTTAATTAAAACGGTTTATACAGTTTAAACTTTGAGATTATAGAAATACTTAGTTGTCGTTCTTTGTATCTTGAAGTATTAGCTAAACTGAAACTTGATTTCGGTGATAAGTAAAATTGGTGTATTTAATGCTTTGCTGGGAATATTACGTGCAAGCAATGATTGAAAATTAGAACTTATTTTTCTTTATTCTCTCTGACAATGAAAGTAGCATGCACGTCGTAGTTTGAATTGCATGCGTGCGAAAAGAAAATGGGTAAAAATTTTTTTATATACATAATTATATAATTATTAGCAAATAAAATATTTATAATCTAATATAATTATTAAAAACAATTGCTGAAAAATAAGGATAAAACTTTTTTCCTAATTACAGGATTTTCTTAATAAAAAGTAATTTTAATGGTGGAACAGATACGCTTTAAATATGCTAATAAAGTAGCTAATATTCAGCTTTAATATTAGCTACTTTATTAGGAAAAATAAAGTTTCAGCAAGAAGGAAAGTAATGTAATTTCGTTAAAGAAAATTTGTCTTTTTTCATCGACAGATTCGTTCTTAAAATATGGGGTTGCTGCAATCCGGAAAATTATAATCCAAAGAGTTTAGATATAAAGAACAGAGTCAGTAATTAAAGAATATTAATGTTAAAATAACCTTGATGACGCAGATTTCTGCATTTCTCTATATTCGTAAAACATTTCAAGTGAACACAAAAAGTTTTTCACTCAATTATGCCGAAAAATACATACACAGTTATTAATTATTTTTTACTACTCCACTCAATTATTAAAAAAAATATTTGAATTATGAAGGGAATCGGTCAAATAGTTTCTGAATTATAAATTTCTATATAAATATTATAAAATAATTTATTTCTCAAATCTATTCGACTGATTTGTTTCAAAATTTCAATTTTATCAATAAAAATTACATTGTTTAAACGTATTTAAAAAAATGCCGACTGTGAAGGGGTCAGGGAACTGGCCTTGCATCAGAAAGTTTCTGGGTTCGAATCCCGGGTAAAGCATGAATGCTCATTCATTCTCTGTATAATCTGTCGTTACCGTGGGAGCAACGTTGACCCACCTAATAATGGTGCCCCTATAGGTTGGCGAACAAATGCCTGAATTGACGAAATGCTAACACAGGTGGGCATTGGAAATAAAAAGAAAATAAAAATTCAAATTTTAATTAATTACTGTTTTAATCACGAATTAAATAAATTAAAAAGATAAAGTATTAATAACTTTGCATAAGGAGATGTTTCTCAAATCATACCATAAATCACCATTTTTGTGGAAATATTAAACTAAACTTAACTCAGTGGCGCGACAGCCCATAGAGGGCCAAGGCCTACTGTGCCCATCTCAGTTTTCTTGACCTTTGGGCTCTGAGGTGCAAGAGCAGATGTTCCGGCTGGGTGGTCAGCCTAACGCGCAACCCCCAGTGTTTAGCTCCCAAGCATGCTTGGTACTCATTTTATCGACCCATTGAAGGGATGAAAGGCTGAGTCAACCTGGTCACCCCCAAACAGCGCGGAGCGCTACCGCTCAGGCGTTGTAGAAGTTTTAAATGTAACCAAAATTACCCATTTTAAAATACTTCCTATGAGAAATTTATATTTTATTTCTTGCTTGGTTAATATCTAATATAATATTAACTAAATGAAGATATTATTTAATAAGCAATATTTAAAGCTTAAATGAATTTGGTCGAATAGATTCAAATTGAGAATATAAAATAAGCAATGATGAAAAAATGTAAATACAAATGTTGAAAAATTAGAATAAAATATAAACAAAATTTTAAAATAAATTTTATTTCTCTAAATAATTTGAATGATTTCTTTTAAAATTTTGATATTATCTATAAAACTCGCACTGTTTAAATTCATCCAAATTTTAATTAGTTGATGTTTTTGTTTCGTATTAAATAATTAAAATAGGTAATTAAACTAATTGATCAGATTAAACAATTAAATTAAATAATTTAAATGCGAACAACTTTTTTGGAATAAACAAGTTTTATGCATGTTATTTTTGATTCTCCATTTAGAAAAAAAAAAAAAAATTAAGGCAGATAAATTAAGTAAAATTAACAGTAGTTAACTTCATCTTGAGTAAACTATTGGGACCATATTTTTCAGACTACGGATATTTCATATTACTTGAGGATTAAAATTTCGTGAAACAAAAAAGGTAAATTTATTCCGTTTTTGTGTCTGATTTCTCCCACTTGAAGTAATGTCAGAAATAATTAATTGTGTAATTAATGTATACGGTATGCAATGTGTATGCATCGAACAATTTAAATTGGTGTGTAGAGATTAGGTATATGTCTCTAACCATTAAGATTGCACCTTAATATATATATATCCCTCAAACCATAAAAATTGCGGATGGATATGTATATTCCTCGAATCATTAAGTTTGAAACTTAATATGTGGACATCCTATCATGAAATCGAAAATTATTCCTCGTCTTATGGATCTTTACACAGTAGGCTCAGAGAAACATGAAAGATTTTAATACTTTACAACAATTGAAAAGATTTTTTTGTTAAAATTTAGACAAAAGCTGGAGTGACTTTGTAGCCTCTCAATTATGGGACTCGTTTTCTTGACCTTGTAATTGTTGATGGATTTGAATACTGGTCCCGGTTTGCACCAATATCTATGCTGATGTAAAATATAGTAAGTGGTAGATGGATGGCATTTATGACACCCGTGTTCGAGCTCTTGCAATTGTTGATCGATTTGAATACTGCACCCGGTTTGCACCAATCTCTATGCTGATGTAAAATATTGTTAGCTATAGATGGATCAGAGATTACAATCTCCATGCCGCGGGAGGTTTATGAGATTTTCCAAAATAAATGATTCTGTTCAAAAAGTTCTCAGTGAAGGTGAGTTTCCTGTATGGCTTAAACTGAAAGTTTCCCCATGTCTTCTGGATTAGGTTTAAAATGACAAGAATTTGCTAGATAAAATTCCAATATAGGTCAGATAATAATAGCTGATTATAAAATATTTTTTAAAATTTTCTTAAATAACTTTCTGTTGTGTTATAACCTTAAACTGAATCGATGCAATATGTGAACTATCAACATTTTGCGAAAAATATGTTATTTTATATCATTACTGCATTAAAAAAGCAAAAATAAAAAAGCTATTTTATTACAATAAATGTCATTCTTTTAAAGAACACGTTTAGAAGATAGGAATATCATTTAAGTTTGTTAACCTAACTACCCACTTAGAAGGATGTTAAATAAAATTTTAGAAACTTACAAAAATCTTTTCAAAAAGGCAATAAACAACATAATTAGCTGTTTTAATATGCACTTGGCGATTTTAAGATTCATGATTTGACAAAGAATGGATGGAACTTAGATGAGATGCAATTAAAGGAAACTTTGCAACAACTTTAGAAGCAATTGTTTCTTCATATCCATTACTATGTGTCAAAAAGCCATTTGTATGTTTAACAACGAGCCTTCATTATTGATAAATTACTCGTGAAATATTTTCATTTAGCCTTTTAAGGCGTCAACTCTTCAAACGCGTTAAGAGATATTAAATAACTATGCCAGTTACGAATAGTGACAGTGATAAAATGTCAAACTTCAAATGAATATTTATGCAATACTGTCTGCGTAATAATGTATCTTTCTAAAGTATACATCTTTTATTAAAGTAAATAGGATCTTTGACTTCAATCTAGATTTTTTTGATTTTCACCTAATTCATATTTATTCATGGTATATATTATTTAATTATTCTAAATACAAATAATGGTAAATTTTTTGTCGGCCTACATATATTTTTATTTATTTAAATTTAATGCTGTTCTTCAAAACTCTTTTATCAATGAAAATATTAAAAAAATCGCAGTTCAAGTGCTTTAAACATATAGCAAACCTTTTATTTTAAAATGCATTGTTGCAAGAATTTCTTATAAAATGTTTAAAAAAAGCAGGCAGATGAGAAGATAATGGTTTATTTGATGTTATTCGAAAACAACCGACTTTTCATCTGCTTTCATTAAAAATTAATAAGAAATTTGCCCTTTATATAAAATTTATTATTGCAATTCATTGTTATAAAATAATTATATAAATTCATTGTTGTTAAAATTTAATGTTTATTTTAAAATGCATTGCTGCCAGAATTTCTTATAAAGTGTTTAAAACAAGCAGATGAGAAGACCAGCGATTTATTTGTTATTCGAAAACAAATGACTTCATCTGCTTTCTTTTAAAAAAAAATTATAAGAAATTTTCTCCTTATATAAAATGAACATATTAACTGAAAAATTAACTGAGACTATATCATCTCAATTCTTATATGCCACACCTAATATTTTGTTTCTTACTTTTTAGTGCAGAACCATAAAAATCATATTTTTAAAAAATTTTTTACATTATTTTTTTACATCATCAAACAATTACAAAAAATGATCCTGGTAGACATAACCCATTTTTGCACTAAATTAAGTTTCAGGAATTTATGAATACATTTTTTAAAATAGCATAAAAAACTTTACCTTTCAGAACTGTAGTTGAATATATTACACTTATGTGCTTTTTTCTATAAATATTTTTCTGCTTTCACAACTGATCCGTCTTGTCTAAAATGTATTCTGTTTAGCTCTCTTGTGATTTCATTAGCCTCGCATCGGCGGAAACTAAATGCACTTCATCTCTTCTTATTATTCTAGTGGTAGAGTAATTTTTATTGTACTGAAATAGAAAAAAAGTATCACAGCTAGAAAGATTGGCACGTTAAATGTGATTCATTTTAATGGTTCTCGAATTATACATTTCAAATTATACACATATATATATTAAATTTAATAACTAGCAACCTTTGGTGACCAGTTTGGTCATTTTTCAAAATTATCTTGTACATCATATAAAGTGTAATGGTAACCAAGCTAAATGCACAGCACAACTGCATTTAAATATCCTAATTCTTTAACCCCTCCTTCTGTCCCAACACCTTAATATATTTTAAACAATGTATTAACCAAATTTTTTCACTATCTCCATTTTGCCCACGTCTTTACCTGTGCTCAATTTTAACTATTTTCATGAGATGTCGTTGATATTGTCAAAGTTCTTTATGTATTGAATTTTAGTAATAAGTTAAAATGTGCTCGGCAACCATTAAATCCCCAAAACCACCGTAAGTATGAGTTCAGGACATTTCAGCATAGAAGACAGCAGTATTAAAATTATTTCCATCCCTGTCGTGAAATAAGATATAGTTTGTCTACGGTAAGAACTCCTCCCGCCACAAAGTCTGAGGCCGTCTGATGCTCGCATTTCTGGGAGGGTAGCTTCTCTTCACTCTAGGGCAAACACAGTAGACCGAAGAAAGAGATTCCCTTTCTTTCGCCTACCCGAGCAAAAATCTGTTCTAAAAAAATCACCCTACATCCCTACTTGAAATAGTTATACCTCACTACCGCAGTCACCGCCACGGGTCGAGACGAATGGCTAAGGGAGTTCTTACTTTAGACAAACTATCGATAACTCGTCCAAATGCTCCATAACATGTTGCATTACTTCCTCGCTCACACTTCGAAACATAACTTAGGTATCTTATAATTGCTTGAAAAAAGCCAACTTCGTCCCAAAGAATTGGTATGACAGTATGTGGCCCCATAGCATCGCTTATGTTTAAAATCCTTACAGCCATTTCAGAAAGAGTAAAACAAGTTAAATTATTACTTTCTTTGGAACTAAATTTCTATTTCCATAAAAAAAAAAAAAATATTCTGAATTAAAACTAACGCTTAACTAACTCTTCAATACCGCTTTAATTATTAATTAAGACAACCTAATGAAATATATATATATATATATATATATATATATATATAAGATGTGGAATGATAACACATAGCCAATCACAGAAGACTTCTGGTTAGTAACGCACAAAGCAGCCAATCAAAATCGAGAACGCATGTGTGTAAAAAGGTAGTAATTTTTAATAAAGCTGTCTGCAGAAATGTGACAACTAAACTTACCAGCTAAAGCTTGTTGCGATTTCTATTTTGTATTGAATGTGTGAAATATATTGATTCCTCTATGATCAGAGTTTACTTTAAAATACTCATATCTTTGTTACATATGATGAATCGCCGTGAATATCTTAGACGTGAATATCTTTGTTACGAGACTCTATCAGAAAGTAAAATATTCTGTCGTTCTCTTCTTCTATTCAAAATAATAAATCTGACTACAACTTTTACTAAAAAAAGAACAACACTTTATTTACATAATAATTTTCAGACGATCATTTCTTGATTTCTTGTTCCACAAAAAGAAAAAGAAAAACGTTTCCATAGCAACTCGGCAGTTTAAAGAAATCAAAAGTTAGCTTTTAGCTTACATAAAAAGTAATGAACAACTTTTAACAATCTTTTACTTACTTTCAAAAAACTGTTAAGCCAGAAATATTAATTAACAGTTCATATTTGAGATATTTCTTAAATAATGCATAAAAGTGCAAATCATTGGTTCACAAAATAATGTGAAAAGAAAGATCAATGAAAAATGTACATAGCTAGGTTTTGTGAATATTCAGAGATCTATTTTAAATAATTTTAATTTTATTGTTTCACCTTATTTTTTTAGGTAAAAATATACTTGAGGGTGCCCCTTGGCGAAATTGGCGACTCATGTTTGGTGCCATTCCTGTTTGCGCGGAACACTGTGGTAACAGGAATGGCAGCCAAAACTTTAAAAAATTGTAATGAACCCAATATAAGCAAAATTAATTAACACAATAAAATGAATTTTGAATCGAAAAAATAATTAATGGAGTAAGCACAGAAAGAAAAGGAAAAAAACTCACTTCTTTTTTAAGCTTGAATATCCTCAGATTTCGGTGCACAGAATTCTCTAATAGCAGTTAGATACTGTCTAAATTTATCATAAATAGAATCTGTGTACCTCCATCGCCACATAAATTCAGTGAAATACGAATCGAAAATGGCGTCCGTGGTACCGTACTGGAGGTGAATTTTTTTTTTTAATAGTTCCTTTTTATGATTGCCCACATACCTTCGATCTTATGAACTGTGGCGTATCTACCAATACAAAAATTAAACATCAATTCACTTGTATATAAGACCTGCTAACTTGAATCGATCACGACTATAACCAAGCTCTGCGCTACGATGGCAACCCAACGATTCGGCCGCGGCGGGAAGGTCTTCCGACCCGCCCGCGAAACATCCAAGAGCGTCGATCATGCTGCGCTCAGGGAAGAGATGTGAGAAAAGTCAAAGTTATTTTTAAACAAGCCACATGAATTAGATAGTACTATCAGTATTATACAGGGGACTGCCGACGATTACAAAGTTATACTCGCAGAAGAGATGCAAGATAAACAAGTCACTAAGGAGACATATATCGGCAGATATAGATTCCAGTACTACCTTGAGGAACTCAAAGCTGTGAAAAGATTATTGTCCTCGCCTCCCATGGAAGAGAAGATGATCTCAAGCATACCCCCCGAACCAGATACGGAAAATATGGATACTCAGACAACAACACCGACTGACTCAACTTCTACTGCAGAGGAACCAGTCCCAGTGTTAGAAAATATGGATACTCTGACAACAACCCTGGTTGACTCAAGCCTAACAACAGATAAACCAGACTCAAATACCACCTCTGAGCCTGCTACTCAACAACTAGCTACTGTTGTAAAAGAAAAGAAAAAGAAAAAGAGGAAGAAAAGTAGTGTCAACCCGGCGACACTAAAAACTACTGAATCCGAACCAGATACCGAACCACTCCCCCCGGAGAAAAAGATAGCTCCCGAACCTGAGATGGGTGAACCCACCCCAGATCAGATCGCTACAGAAGCCCTGACAACCGACGAGGCAACATTTGAAAATACTGAACAGACCAAAACCCTGCAGCCCACCAGCAGAAGGTTAAAAGCCCTCATCCGAGGACTAAAGGCCGATATCGAGATTCACCATCTCGAAAGAGACCTCTCAGATATAGGTCTACGGCCTTTCAAAATCCAGCAGATGAAGAAGAGGCGGGGCCTTGAACTTAAGCTCCTCCCCCTCTACATAGTGATACTGAACGATGATCCCGAACACCGAGGAATCTTCAAAGTTGAACGACTCCTAAACACAACAGTTCGAGTGGAAAGATTTCGTGGCGGCCGCTACGAAATTCAATGCTTTAGGTGCCAAGGCTTCGGCCACACCCAAAGGAACTGCACCCAAGAGCCAGCCTGCATGAAATGCGCGGGTGCGCATTTCACTTACACCTGCAAAAAACCACAGACAGAGCCTCCATTGTGTGTGAACTGCAAGGAAGCTCACCCAGCCTGTTTTACAGGCTGCTCAGCCAGGCCCAAGAGAAAGTCCAGACCAAGGAGGAGACAACAACATCGAACTACAACCAACCCAGCGACCAGATTTACTCACATTGTGAGAGAACTCCAGGATCTCATGAAAGATACAGAATTAGTCTCCCTGATCCAGTCCCTTCTCCCTTCCAAGAACTAGACACGGAGAAGCAGCCATCGAAGACGGCCACAGATGTTCATCTGTGGAACTCACACTTTTACTAAGCCAGTTAGTCACAGTCGCCTTAGGGCACACTTTAGATGAAGAAGTGAGGTGCCCGCATTCGCGGGCAGGTACTTCAGAAAAACTTATATCCAGTCCAGTCATCGATCACGAGGTATCTTTTGATAGATGACGGTTGGCATGGTCGATAACTCCGCCCCCACATTGGCGACCTCCGGACGTGATTTGATCACGCAGTAACGCCCACCTGGCATAAAAAACTTGACAGTAACGCCCACTTCGTTCTGGTAACGCCTGCTTTAATGGATACTCCACATTGAACAGTTGACTTGCTATTTGTGACTGCCTTATCCACCTCCTCAAGCGCTGTTGCTACGTAGTCTTGTCTCGATTAAACACAACGTTTGCCTGCATACACTCAACTGCTAATGGCAACACAGGAGCGACTACTACTGTGAAGTTAATACACCTCTCACATTCAGTACTCAAAATTCCGATGACCTTAATTCCAGCTCTCCCGGTCTGTCACAAGTACAGCAACTAGTGGTATCTGTTCATCGAATTCTATCCCTGAAAAAATTCTGGTGGGGGAGTAGTGTGGCGTAACTACCACTACGAAAATTAAACATCAATTCACTGGTATATAAGATGTGCTAGCTAGAATCGATCACGAGGTACCTTTTGATAGATGACGGTTGGCATGGTCGATAACTCCGCCCCCACATGAATCATAAGCAAAAATAACCTTTCCTGCCGGTATCCAACGTAGAACTAACGGACATCTGAAATTACATATACTGTTGAACATTTAAAAATATAAAGCTGAAATCTAAATCTATCAGAATCACGATTGGGTTTCAAAAACAATCAGACGGAAATGAGATTAAAATTATGGAAGGGGAATAAGACGATTATGTATATGTATATGATCTGAAACGTAGTGAGTTGTAAGGTCGGTAAATGTTGTGCTGAGGTTTGAAACACAAAAAAAGTTCAAATTATTTTAATAATTGGTAGATCAAGAGCAAGTAAAAATAAATTACTTATTATTATTTAAAAATAATTATTTTCCACTTTTCTGATAGTGTATTCTAGCTCTATCTAAATTCTACTCTTCCTAATAACAGCTAGAAATGTCAGACTATTTTTTTATGTTATAATCAATCTTTTATCACTCGCTCATATGGTTTGCCACACATTATGTTTTATTTTTTTGTGTTTTAACCCTCAACGCTGCACAATCCAACCAACAAAAGCCATTTTTAGCTTCAGCTAACAGATTTTAAGTATAAAAAATATATAAAAAAGTTTTACAATGTCCTCTTTTTTCGACTCAGTCGTTTGGGCTATAAATAGGAGTTTGCGTCTAGTTTTTTTGATCATTTTTTCTAATTTTAGTTAAATTTTAAAATAAATTAAATATTTGAAAACCTAACCACAATATTTTAGTTCTCGGCGGAAACAAATATTTCATGCAGTCTTCACTTTTTTTAAATTATGAAAAACTTCAAAATAAATTTTTTATGTACTTTTAAAAAAACGATTTTTCAAGCAGAAAATTCTTTCTTCTTCAATGGGTAATTCTTAATTTATAATGGATGATTCATCCATAATGTTTCCTAAAGTTCTCGTCTTTGAAATCTTCGTATCTCTTCCCTTCTACCTTT
Organism: Parasteatoda lunata; assembly: GCA_949128135.1. Taxonomy (NCBI): domain Eukaryota; kingdom Metazoa; phylum Arthropoda; class Arachnida; order Araneae; family Theridiidae; genus Parasteatoda; species Parasteatoda lunata. Next base: position 7,089,276 of record OX421970.1, on the reverse strand, counting down.
ATATCCACTTCTAATACCTACCACCATTTTCAATAGGTGTTTATGTTCGTCAAGAATGTTTTTTTTATTAGTAGCGATTTTTTTTCCTTTTATTTCCAAAAAATTTTTTTAAAAATATTCTTTTGCTTTATTTCTTCATTTCACTCAAAGACATTCATTCAGTTTTTCCAATTTTACACTTTTCCTCTTTATGTCCTTGAACACATTTCTTATTACCTTATTTGCTCCAAAGTATTTCTTAATGTTAACTATTCCGTCTTATTCCCCTTCCATAATTTAAACCATTACCAATTCTAACTTTATTTACATTAGTGTGTTTTTAATAATAGATACTCCGTCTTATTCCCCTTCCATAATTTTAATCTCATTTCCATCTGATTGTTTTCGAATGCTAGAAGCTCCATTCTTATTCCCCTTGTATAATTTACCCCATTACCAATTCTAACCTTATTTACATTAGTGTGTTTTCAATGTTAGATACTCTGTCTTATTCCCCTTCCATAATTTTAATCTCATTTCCGTCTGATTGTTTTCGAATGCTAGAAGCTCCATTCTTATTCCCCTTGTATAATTTACCCCATTACCAATTCTAACCTTATTTACATTAGTGTGTTTTCAATGTTAGATACTCCGTCTTATTCCCCTTCCATAATTTTAATCTCATTTCCGTCTGATTATTTTCGAATGCTAGAAGCTCCATTCTTATTCCCCTTGCATAATTTACCACATTACTAATTTTAAGTTCATTTCTCCCAATTTTATTTGTTCCACCTTATCTCCACTTCCTTTGCATAATTTACCCCAATTCTGATTTATATCTCATATCCTCAAGATTTTTTCCTTTATTAATTAATCAGTCTTTTTAATTTTATATATTATTTACTCCATTACTCTTTCTTTGTTTTGGAATGGTAACTTCTTCGTCTCATTTCATCTTCGTCTCATATCCTAATAGTATTTATGCTTCGTGTAAAATCATTTCTATCTATCGCTTATAATAATTTTTGAGCAATGAATTTATAAATTTAAGGAATGTGATTACTATCAAAAGTTATTTAAGCGTGTTCTTTAGATTAAGATTTTTTTTAACTTTGATATTCTTAAGATTTTTTTTACCAAGTAAAATAAAGAAAACCTTAGTTAAGTAGTAAGATCAAAGAAAAAATTTAATTTTGAAATATACATACTATCTTACTGAAAATAATTGTCTGGACTTGAAAGTGGACAATAAGCTTATAAAAAATATCAATTCCATTCAGATGTTAATCATAACAACTATATATAATAAGAGTAACAAATAATTTTAAAAATTTTGCATATTTTTATGAATCAAACTAGTAACTTTTCAATTATTAGTAAAAATAAGTAGTAATTTTTCAAATATTACAAAATTTAAGTAGTAATTTTTCAAGTATTTTACAAATGTAACTAGTAACTTTTTAAGTATTATAATAATTAAGAAGTAAACTTTTTAAGTATTATAAAAAAATTAAGTAGTAGCATTTCAAGCATTATAAAAATCAAGTAGTAGCTTTTCAAGTATTATAAAAGTTAGGCAAAATAAATAGCTCTTACATAAACACCCAATATTTAATGAAAAAAAATTATTATGATTACAGATAATCAGATTACAGATAATCAGAATGATCAGACTTATGATTACAGATAATCAGAAAAAATGGCTTAAAGGGTTTTAAACACTTCTTGTTAACTGTAAGATAATTTTACTGATAAATTATAAGTCTCATTCCGTTTAATATTGCAACCAAAAGGAAAGTTATCCTTATAAATCATCTAAAAAGAAGAATAAAATATTTGCTCATATCAATTGTGGATAAACTGATCTAATGATACAAATCTTGACCCTTTCTTTTTTCCTGTGTTTGTAAATATTTCTTTTTGTGTCCGAAGACAAAATAAATTGGGTCTACAAACACTTCCGGTGGAGCAGAAGAAGTTGTGAATCTCTGGTGAGCGTATGGAACCACTGGAGCAGAATATTCCGGAAGTCCCCCGAGTTTTCTATCCGGGATGGGGAAGTTCTTTTATCTTTAGCATTAGAGAAGGAAAAGGGGGGGGGGGTTTAGACAAATTTTTATCTTATATATCCATGATATAAATATATGTTGGTTGAGATTCAAGATCCTTTTTTTCATTACCTATTCATAGAGTAAGCTATTTTAAAATAAAAAAAATCAAGAAGTGGAAAAAAATTATAAGCAAATGATTATATATATGAAAAACATTTATATGCAATATTAGCTCATACATATTTTTTCATATAAATAAATCTATATTTTTATATTGAAGGGGAAGAGATGGGAAGCGAAGTATACATACATTTTATCATTTCATACATACATTTTATATATTTATGTAGCTTGGCTGCGTTTCAAAAATATTTGACACACTATTAACAAATAATTCAGATTTTTTTCAGTGACTAAATTGATTTTTAAAACTGCTAGGTATGATAATATTTTGTGTTTAATTCAGATTATTATACAACCGTCAGCGCCTCCGTAAATACACATGTTTAAAGTCCCTGTTAAAAAAGAAGTCATGAAGTTTACATATTGGTGGTTACATATTAATTTAAGTAGGAAATAAAAATATTAAAATTTGGTGAATTCATATTGAGGAAGATGGGATTAAAAACATCAAAACCAGTTTATTTCTTTCATTTAAATTACTCAGTTACCTTCGTTTCGATTAACTTCGGCAATGAAACGGGTTTTGATATTGTTAACATTGTTTTTCTTATTAATAGTTGATCATGTTCTAATAGCGGTTTTTCATTAAACTTACCTAAATATTAATTTGCAATCCTAAATGCGTCTATATTTTTTAAATCTTTAGTTTTTTAGTTAATCTTTAGTTTTAGTTTGGAGAGAATTCTAGAAATATACATTAAATGCGATCATGAACAATACTGTAACCAGTGAAAAATTTTATAATAATTTTAGGATAATAAATATTATTCTAATTAGAGTAATAAAATGGATGATTATGTTTTAAATTATGACTATGATTTAAACTAGAATTTTTCATTTTGAATAACACGATGATTATTATTCAATGATTATTGACAAATCAAAAAATGCATTTTTAATTCAGCCCAAAGTCACTGTGACAAATGTTTTCCGATGAAAACTGTTATAAATTGTACATTTCATAGGTTTATATAATTGCCACCTTTTATATACTTTTAAATTCTTGTAAAAATGAAACAAATAAAATTAAAATACTCATTTTGGATCTGAAATTAATACATTAAGACGAAATACACAAAAAATATTATGAAAACTTGACAAATTACTGACGAAGAAAACGATGTTAAAACATCAAAACCAGTGAGATTGTTTGATGAGTATGCATTTAGAAAGCTATAAAGTACTTATACTAACTTGTACTTTCTTTCAATTTTCATACTGGTTTCAAAGTTTTCAGTATATTTTATACTGGTTTCGGAATTTTCACTTTGGTTTTAATGGTTTTAGAATCATTTTGAAAGAGGTATGTTTAATTTTTCTCGATAGGATAAAGTTTAAATTCAATGAATCATGGTTTGACTGACAGTAGGGTTTCGTTTTTATAACCGCAATGATGACGTTAAATGCTTCACAAAACACTAAATGGCCATCAGAGAATTTTTTTGCCAGTTTTCCTTGAAAAAGTATTGACTGTTTGATTGCCTGATAAGCATACACTAAATAAGAGTTAAAACACTTATACTGACTCAGTTAATTTCTTTCTGTTTTCATACTAATTTCAAATTTTTCAATATGGTTTTATACTGATTTCGGAATTTTCAGTCTGTTTTACTGTTTTCGGTATTGTTTTGATATTGGTTCTTTTTATATCTTTTTCTTTTCCCAATAGGATAGAATTTAATTTAACATACTATGGTCAGGATTTGAGTGATAATAGTATATTATTTTTATTACAATATTAACATTACGACTTATATGTATTCATTTTACATCTACTTTCAATTTCTCTTATAAACAGCGCTATATATTATTTATTTTCAAAACAACAAACTTCTGTGCCCCGCTAGTCCTTTCCACCGATTCCGAAAATCAAATATTTTATTGCGAAGTTTTCCTCCCTTCTCTATTTTATTGTTTTTTTTCCGGTTTAAAATCTATAACAATTATTATTGGTTGAATTTATTTCATGTTCTTCTAGAAATGAGATCACCCAAAGAACAATCAAACCATTCTCCAACTTTCTAAAATTCGTAGAACTATTTTAATAGAACCGAAGCATTTTTTAAATTTTTTTTTCTGAGATTGCCTTTTTCTTCAAATAATTCCTCCCCCCCCCCCCCAAGGAAACACTCTGCAAAGATTGTTTTTAAGGCACACAAATAAATGAAAAAAATTCTTAAGTAACATGCTTTGAGTCATCAGTTGTCGTTATATAACTCAAAAGGCAATTTTGTTAAATCTTTTTTTCGAAAATAATAACTTTTTATCCATCGATTTTTATTGTAAACACAATTCAGGTCAGGGGTGATCACTCTCTCCTCCAATCATCTGATTTCTCTGCAAGGGAACAAACAAAAGAAAAATACATAACATACTATTTTTTCAATAAAATAATAATTTTCAGTTATTTTTGACACATGGGAATTCTTTCAAATAATTCATAGTTACTAATAACTTGCAAAACTTCATTCTTAAAAGACAAAAATAACTTGGAATATTGAAGTCCGAATGTGAAAATTGAATGAAAATTGATGAGAACTGATTTTTAATGTGTATTTTAACAATGTGTAAAACTAAAATTAGAAAAAAAAAATGAAACTAAAATATAATTTCATCAATAACAAAAAGTTCTGAAAAAAGATAATGAAAAGATGTTTTAATACTATCAAAATAAGTTAAAATGAACTCTTAATTTAAAACTCTTCAAAACGTGATCAATATTCTGAGTAACACATCCTTAAAAAATAGTGTTTAAAAGTTACTACATATGAACTTTTGTAAACTAGATACAAAAGTTTATTTCCATAAAATAAAGTGAGTTCTTTAAAAATAATGCTTACAACTAAGAACAACTAATGGAATTTGTGTGTTAGATACAAATATTTATTTCCATAAAATACTCTCCAATAAGCTTTGAAATCTTTAAATCATAATTAATATTCTAAGAAAAAATTTAAAGTAAAACTTAAGTGAGTTCTTAAAAAAACGCTTGCAACTTATGGTATTTTGTGAGTTAGATACAAAAGTTTATTTTAATAAAATACTCTCCAGTAAGCTTAAAACTCTTTAAATCCTAATTAATATTCGAAGTAAAAATTTAAAGTAAAACTTAAGTGAGTTCTTGAAAAATAATGCTTACAACTAATGAGTTAGATACAAAAATTTATTTCTATAAAATACTCCTCAATAAACTGGAAACCCGTGAAGTCATAATCAATATTCCGAGTTACAGTACATTAGAAATCTATTTATAGCTTCTGATTTGGATGGCATCTTATTTCAGTGCACACAATTTTGTAAGTCCAAGAGTTTTCATGTAGCAGTGTCATAGGGGACAATAAAGTGTCATTTATTATTGCCCAGCATTTTCTTAATTAAATGGGGGATCAAAAAGGGAACAATTTAAGATACTTGAGCAGCTTAGTTTATTTATTTATATTTTTTCTTACGCCAGAATGACGCAGAGGGGGATGGATTACCAATAGAGCTATAGAATATCAAGCTATTGGTGTGGCTTGAGTTCAAAACTTTTAAATTTGAAGTCCTTAAACATTTAGCTAAGCAAAATATTTTTCTAACAAACAGTACTTTTATTAAGCTTTTATCAGAATTAAAGACCATGATCATTTGTTTCACTGTCTTTTTATATATTGAATTACATGTAAATGTAATAGTTAAGAAAACTTTTTTTTTAGTTGTAATTTATTAAATCCTAGCTGAATGCTCGTTCTTCGCACGGGGTGAATAAAATTATCAATAAATTACAGTAGAGAAACACAACGAAATCATTCTCATGACTGAAAAGCACATAGCGACCACTATGAAAGAGCTTAATGGAAGAACCAGGTAAGTGGCATTTTTAGGGGAATAGATGAATCACTGGTTTTGCCTTTCTATAAATCTTAACACAACTAATCACATAAATTTTTAGTATACTAGTATGATTTTTTATTTCAAATCAGGCAATAAGGTTTTATTTTCTAGGTAGTTAGGTTTTACTTAAAATTGGGAACAATAAAGCAAAGAATTATTAGTCCCGTCTTCTATGAAATTGGTAATGAAATAGTTCGGATACAACTTTTTTTTCATTATGAAAATGTCACTTACCTGCTTCTTCTACTAAATTTTTCAATTAATATACCTAAAATTACTTTTTTTATTATTCAATAGTATTTGTTGCCGTTTACGATGGCTTTACGTTATTGAAGTAAATAAAATTGCTTTTTGTAATTCATCCCATTAAAATAAAGAGAAAATGTATTTAACATCACTTGGCATGATGCTATTACTCGCAGCTAAACCAATAATAATTAAACCTTACCATTATCAAATAATTTTCTCCGGTACATATCCTTTTCGAGGGGCCGTTTTAAAGTATCGGTATTTAAAGTTTAACCCTTCAACATTTAAATTTTGTGAAAAATATATTTGTCAGTGACAGCCAACTAAAGCCGTAATTTAAAAAACAAACAAACTGAATTCTTATTAGAAAACTTGATAGGGATTTTGGAGAATAGCCATTTCTCTATCTAACCTTTAATTTATTATTAAAATATTTAGTAGTGAAAGAAAAAAGTTCTTTTGCTCTCCTTCATTAAAATATTAATTAATTATCTTTGCTACCACAGGAAAAATATTTTCTGAAATCGCGAAAAATCCGTTGTGGAATTTTTATCAAAACTGTACCAATTAGTATAATACCAGTAGTACATATTACCGTCAGGGATACATATAAATTAAGCATCATCTGTGAATGGTGATTTTCTACGGTTTTCTTAGCAATTTTTTTAGTAACTTTTTTTTCCCTTTAACTTTGCTTTTTAGAGCACAGCTTATATATTTTTTATTTCAATTAATACATATTATCAATATTAATAAAGCATTAGTGTTAGTAATAAGATATCGATTAAAAATGAATAAGTATCTTTTCTCCTATATTTTTGCTATAATTTTGATCAGTTTCTTATGTCAATTAACAAATTACCAACATTACTTAAGCATCATTGTCGTCATTGATAATATGATGATTCCTTACGCTTCTTTTAGACCAATAAATGGATTAACTCCATTACTTCTGCTTTCTAGTACAAAGCTTATTTTTTTCATTTCAATATGCGTATATTATTTAAATTAATTAAGCATTATTGGCATCTATAATAATGTGGCGATTTTTTACGTTTCACCTAAACTAATAAATACAATATTCCCATTAATTTTGCCTTTAAATACATACATATTTTTTCTATTCAATTACCGTTGATTTTTAAATTAATTTTTTTTTTGAAAAATGTTTTAAAATAAATGTAAATTAAAAAAAATTTTTGGTATCAGACAACGTTAAAAGTATAAATTTGGTGACGGAGCTCTCACGTGTTACCTCATCATGTTGCTCATTGAATTTATCTGACATAAAAATAATTCCATATTTAAATTCGCGCAATAAGTTTTTTTTATCAAATGGAGCTATAAGCCAGGTATTGTCACTGATGTTATACTTAAAATATGTGACAAAATTGAATAGTCTCTAGTTAAATTTAAGGCAATGACTAACGTTTAACCAATCAGAAAATTCCATTCCGTTCGAACGGTTCGTTGTAGAATGATCTAATATCGACAGTGACCTTCCTCGTGCTTCAAACTATCTGTATGCTAAGTCAAAGAACTTATACGCTTCGCGTAAAGAAGGGAAACTTCCTATACCAGGGGTGGCGAACCTTTATGCACCAACGTGCCATTTTTTTCTAAAAAAATGTTTAATGAATTCATAGACGTGCCGTCAAAAAAAATAGTGCGTGGAGTCCCTCCGCGCGGACGAAGTGAAACTTCGTAATGTGGAAATGAAAATAGGAAGGGGTAGAAATCGATTTTTAGTGAAATCATATTGTTTCTTTAAGACAAACTTTATTAAAATTGCTTACAATCACCTATCTACATAACTTTATTTTAAAATGTAGCCAAAATTACATTACAATAATAATAATAAAACAATTATCTTAGTTTTAAACTCATAGTTAACTCTTAGTTTTAAACTCATAGTCATAAACTTAGTTTAATAGCGGTACAGGAGAATAACATTAAATTAGGGATGCAAAAATATTTATAGAAAAACAATTCGCGATCGCAACACTCAGTACGCCATCTAGCGGGAGACTGTAAATATCGGGCATTAGTTCCCACATAACCATTGGCAATGACGGACGCCATTTTCTTAGCAGCAAATAGGAAGCAAAAATTCCCTAAAGAAAAGGTAGAACTTCTTGAAAAAACTCACCAGAATATGCCAAACATTGAAGCAGAACACGCCAAGCATTTGAAGAACAATTTCTCAATAATTTTTACCTTTCTATTACCAACAACATAACTTCCAATTTCATGATTACTTGCTGTTACAAATGTGTGAATTACGGTAAAATAATTTTTTCTGTCTTCAATTCATTACAAATTAAAAGGAAGTCAACATTGCTTTCGTCATTCCAATGAATTAAGTGAATTCAGAACTGTAATAGTTATAGAATATTCTTCTTCTTTATAGAATAGTATATATTTCTGTATCTATATAATTCGGAAAACAACAATAAAGAATCATCCGAACTACTTGAAATAGTTTCATTTGTGCTGATTATTAATAATTTTTTTATCGTTTTCTTTGGTAAGTATTTTTTAGTTTTGAAAGAATAATTTCAACTAGAATTCAGCTATTCTGTTTTCAAGCTACATATTAAAATTCATATCGAGATCTTACAATTAAAAAATTTTGATGTGTGGTATGTTATCTAAAAGTAATGAAGGGATAATCTATGCATATATTATTTGAAAATAAAATTTTCAAACGAAGACCATTTCATTTGGAATTCTGCGGATTTATAAAACAGGTTAGTGTTATTATTTTTATAATAAAAAATTTGCTTGTAAATATTTTTTTTTCTTATTTGATGATAGTTCTCGACAGAATGATTTTTTACGTCTGATTAAGAACTATAAGAATAAAAAAAAAGAAACATGAAAGTTTTTATTTAAATATAAAGAATTTTTAAAATCGTTTTTTATCCTAAAAATTCTTTATTTTACGTTTTTTACTTTATAAGGTTTTGATAAAAATTTTTGTCAAAATACTTTTTTGAAAAATTAAATGGTATAGCATTATGTGTTTATGTATACTTCTTGCATATTCTAATGTGTGAAGTAATATGATTCAGAAAAGTATGGAAGAAAAAATCGGTACTTACGTATTAACCACAGCTACAGATTTGGCAGATTTTTAAGTGCCGCCAATCTACACTTAAAATTTTTGGAAAAAATCTTAAAATGAAACACTTTGTTTTAAATCAAAGTAGTCAATCGGATTTCGGTGGAAAATGGGCCGATATAGAGTTTAGCATAGATTCAAAACAAACTTTTCTCTCACCTGATTCTATAGCCATTATGAACTCTAATAAATAAGATTCAAAATGAAATAACATATCCAAAACGGACGTTTACTAAGATAAAGTTTCATGTTATGGACATTGGTACATTTTCGTTATATTTCACTCCATAAAATATTTCGCTCCTAAAAAAAAATTGCATCTTGTTTTGTTTTTGGCAAGTCCCAAAGACACATTTTCGTAACACTAAAAAATGGCGACAAAAAAAGAATGGTTCTTTTTTTTTGTTTGTTTCGTAAGCATTCTTTATTTTACGTTAAAATTTAAATGGGCCTTTCATGTTATACCATTAAATTTAGTAAAACTATTTCTCAGGCATTAGGTTTGAACTCTTATAAGAATATAACTATTTTTTTCTCTTTATTTACAAATATTTTTCCGCTGTGTTCTGGATGTTCCTTCTCTAAAAAAAAAAAGAGATACCATTTTGTTTTCGTTTGCATAAGAAAGAAAACATACATTTTTCTTTTTTAAATTTAATCAGCCACAATAAAGATGGAACATTACAATGCTACATGCTATATTAAAGACGTCTCTCGTGTAACTGAATGACTGTTCATATGGAAATCGCAGGGATTCGGCACATACAACAACGCCCCCTATAGTTCGTTGCGATCGCGAATACTTTTATGACTTTTATTAATTTTATGCTAGTGAGAACCAAAACAATATGGAAATGAATGAGGGAAAACTGGATCCGACCACGTGATTTTCCGGCCAATAAAAATGTAGCGTTAAACGTTTAACGCAATCTTGTTGGAAGTCGCATTAGAAGTTTCACTTCAATAATTTTGACTTCATGATTATTGGGAAAATAATAATGCAAAATAGTATCAACTCACAACTCTTTATTTACAATGAAAAAAAAAAAAAAACATTTTGCAATGTCTCAGTTATACGCGTAATTCAACATAAAGTAACATCAGTGTGACTTCTGTTGTTGCAGATTAGATGACAAATAACATATAAAAGATTGTAAGATGTTAGTTTAAGCAGGACGGTTAATTTCAGTTATTTTTTTGCTAGTCATTTATTGTTAGCTTGTTTTTTATGGTAGTTAATTGCTTTTTTGTGCATTAATTGTTAATTATTTTGTCAATAATTGTTTTTATTCTGTTTGTTTTGTGAATTTTATTTTAATTGTTAATATGCTTCGTAGTGAACTTTGTGATCGGTTCAAAATATTGTGTCGCGTGCCATTGGTTCGCCATCCCTGTCCTATACTATCAATGCTAAATCGTAACGATCTTTCCCCTCAACTTGGGCGCTGAAGGTGTAATGCAGGAAAGCCACCGTCAAGAGCGATTAAAGAACGGGCGCAGATCATTTGATTTTCACCCAATGCACTCATATTTTCTCCATTAATTATAATCGGATTCGATTTTTCTCTTACATTTTCTTCAGTTTACGAATTTAGCAGGATTATAATTTATTTTAAAGTAATAAATATTTATTTAACAAAAGTAATTTTATTAAAAAATAAAAATTCATTCTCCCCTTGAAAAAAAAATCTTTTTTGATCTGTTATTTTTTGCATGTGTGTCTATATATATGAAAGCTGTATTATATATAAAAAAATTAACATATATTTACTACATATATTTAGAGTTTTAAAAAAATAAACAAGACACTTGCTGCAGAATTTGTTTTATCTTTATTAAACATATTAAAAAAAAATTCTTTTTGGCTATATATTTTAAGAAAATACTTTTCAATAAAATAAAAATCACACAAATAAAATTGTATACATTTTATACAATAAATAAATATTTGAACAAGTTTATGAAATAAAATAACATAAAGTTTAAAAGATGCAATATTGGTTCATTGGAACTGCACTAGGAACTGCACAAGTCTATGCATTTTTTCTGATACATAATCCTCAACTTTAAAATGCCTTGAACATAATATTCATCTGTTGTATAGTCAGTCTGTCAGTATCAATATTCTGTAACGATGCAATTTTGCTGGCCTCTAACTATTTCTTGCACCTAATATTATAAAAAAAATGCACTAAAATCACACAGAAAGATTAAAGTGCTAATAGAACAATAAGAATGCTGTCTAATTCGATAACGGAACTTAAATTGTTTGGCATTAATGAATTATATGTATTATTTTTGTTAAGTATTAGTATTTTATTAAATAGTTTTAAAAAAGCAGGCAGTGTTTAAAGAAAATATTTAGAAATGAAATTTTATAACAAAACAACTCATTGGGTTAATAAATAACAAAATTAATTAAATTTATGTTTTACTGGCATAGAATGCAGGGCCCCCAGGCACAAAAATATTTTAGACCTATAATGTGTATCATAATGTTTAAAAACAAACTAAGAATCTTCACATACAATAATAAATAATTTTTAAGATACAGTCCCTGGCCAAATTATTAGACGCACTATAAGATTCGATGTAAAGTTCAGGTGATACTATACAGCTTAATTGTTTTTACGGAGCTGAAACATGTATGTTTAATTACAAAAGTATAGCATATAAACTCGTGAAAATCACGTCATTATTAAAAACTACCGTGCGTCTATTAATTTGACCTAATAATTATAATATAATATAGTACCTGATACAATAAATAATCTGTATTTTTATAACATTTCGTCGAATTTATATTATATATCGCCTAATTTAACCAATTGATACACAAATGTCAACAAGTACAAACTGGTTTCAGTCGCGTAAATACAATAAAGCTGTATAGTATCAGAGTAATTAAGATTTTACATAGAATCTTATAGTGCGTCTAATAATTTGGCCAGGGACTGTATGATGCAATAATTTTAACTCACTTTGATTACCACAAAAACTCAAATAAAGCACTTTTAAACTACGCATAATTTAAAAATTTTTTTATGCTAACCAGTTGTAAACCTCATATAATAAAATAATTTTAAAAACCATGGAAGTCAATTAAAATAATTAAAATAAACAGGGAAAGGTGTAACAAATCAAACAAAAAAAATTCAAAAATTATGATTTATTTTATCAAACTAAACAGTTATTAAAACATTTTACAATGCTCAGGTACCTAAAATTTCACGAGGGCCTAAAGTATTCATTCTAACGAAGAAAAATAGTTTTCGGTTGACTAAGATTTCTTGGTGATAAGCTAATCCAATTATTGGTGTTTGATAAGCAATCACCATTTGTAGGGGAAAAATGCATACTCTATAAAAATTGATTTTAAAAAATATATAAGGTAATGTTTTTATTCTTAAATTCTTTTTAATGCAATTTTTAAAAAAAGTAAGATTCTCTAGGGCCCCCTGAGAAAATGGGATCCCCGGACATTGCCCTAAGTGTGCCTATAGGTAAAGACGGTACTGTTTACTGGACATTTAGAGCTAACAGATAAAAAAATATATAACTACTATAAACTACTCTATAAATTTATAAGAATAAAAAAGTAACACTTTTTACACTTAACACTATTTAAATAATTTCATATATGTAGTGAAAATTCAAATTTAAAATGTCAGATTTATAGATCTTTTTCACATTTCTTGAAAAACATTTATTTAAATTTTTACTTAGTTATGTACAGTCAGCAAAAAAAAAAAAAAAAAAAAAAAAAAAAAGATATCACCCTGAATAATTTTCGTTCTAATGATCGGATTTTCACGAACTAAGTGTCAATCTTAATGGTTCCTGGGGGTGACCTCAAATATGCTAATTAGTTAGTGCTAACTATTAATTAAGTTACGAATCAGACACAAAAACGTACTTTCTCTGAATAAACATATATTTTTTTTTATATATTTGGATTCCTTATCTTCAAAATATAGGGGGTAGCCGCAATCTGGGAAATGTGGTCCCCATAGTTTGGTCAGGAGAGCGATTCAAAGTTTGGACCCCTTAATGTTAATTTCACTTTTTGCGTTTTCAGTCATATTTTAAAAACTAATGAAGCAATTCAAAAAAATATTGCACCAACTAATAAAACGCATTTACCCAAAGATAATTTCATGAAAAAAAATAATTTTTAATAATTAATAATTATTTTTTATTATTTAATTAAAGAGAGGATGAAAAAATTTTGAATTATAAGGTATGGATTTTTTTATACCATAATAATCTACTTGCTTTTCAATTGAAAAATCTAAAGTTTCAACTGTTTTTATTTATTAGAAGATGAGAAAAATTAAAATTAATTATTTAAAAAAAAATAATTTGGCGAAAATGAAAAAATTATTAAATGGGGCGATTAATATTAAAATGTGATAAACTTACGAAGAACTTTATTTAACGCGCGTGGCGTAAAATTTCATTCATATTTTTTTCGTTAATAATCGTTTGCTAATCTTTTTACTTTTATTTTTTTTAAACTATAAAATACAATGTTTCTTTTTTTGTCCTCTAAAAATCTATTTGAAATTAAGTAAAGAAATTTGAATAAAACATTTAATTGAATAAAAAACATTTTATTCAACGAATGTCGAGTTTTATAAAAGCATGCTTTTGATAGAATATGATTATACACCAGATTGTGCTTATTTAATGTGATTATTTTTTAGTTTTTTTCTCTCAATAACTGATACAATTACAATAATATACATACGTATGAATATATTTGGAATAAAATATTTATCAGTTTCTTGTATATATTTTTTATGAATATTAATAAAATACGTAGTAAACATATTTAAGCATATCTCACATCACAATTTAGATTTTCTTTAAAGTAAAGTTCCTTTTTACATTATAGTCAAGTTTTTTTTAAAAGAATTATTGTCTGCTAGCTAAGAATAAAGCCTTGTTAAGAAATTAAAAACACTCCGCTGTTTAAAATTATTTAATGCAAAACAGCTGATTATTTACTAAGCATACTATTTTATTTTTTTTTTTTGAAAAAAGAATATAAATCATTGATTGTCTTTTTTGTTTTGTTTCTTGTGACTTCAACATAGATTATCTAAAATAGTGTCCATGTTTTATAAGTCACTACAAAGAGTATAAAAATACCGAACATAAAAAGCTGTCAAATACGTAGCCAAAACTTTTAAGCGTCTTAAAATATCTCAGTACCTTAAATGATTCTTTCTTTATGATTCCATGTATATTTTTTTCCGGATAATATACTAAACTATTTTGTTTAATTTTTTACTTTAGCACGATTCCTAAGATATTATTGTAGTATAATTTGTTATCAGGAACAATGCCTTATTTTGTTTAGCAGGAAACACTAAAAATTGAAATTTGTAAAAAGTTTCCGAAGCCGTGCGAATTTTAGAATCATCTGATTTAAAAAAAATGCAATAAAAAATACGTAAATTTCCGAACTTATTTTGATTAAAAATAAAAAAATAATAAAAAACGTGGCAAGAAGGCTAACATACTTTTTACAGAACTGTGAAAACCAGTTTTTCCTATATTTCATCAAAAGAGGATAAGAATGATATTGCTCCAAGGGACCTACTCAATAATTTCGCTATTTCCAGAATGAAATCTGTTTGATCGAAACATATTTCCTTGAAAATTAAAACGAAGAAAAAATTAACTTTTATTATTTATCTAAGCTTATTCCATTTATTTAATGATAGCAGTATCAAGGTTAAGGATAGGCGATGGAAGCCCCGTTTACTAATATATTATAAATGCATTAAATCATGTAGCTTGAATAATTTATTTTAAGCATATTATTTAATAATTTTAAGCAAATAAGGGTGTAAAAATAAACTCGATCAAAATACTCCGAAAGTGTACCCTAAAATATTTGTAGAATAAACTTTGGAATCTATATATACAAAATACCTTTTCAAACAACTTCGAGTAGTACGGAAACGCTAACTTGTTTAAAATAGTTGTCCTTGTAACTATTTAATTTCGATTTCTGGTGCTAGGGGACATTCCATTTTCACATTCGACTTTTGAAATTTCAATTGTAAACGGAATTTTTTTATGTCCTTAAATTAAAATGTTAAGGCTTGCAGCAAAAAAAAATTTACTGCATTGATTTTTTTACAAAATAGCGAATTATTATTTTTTTTATCTAAGAACCTGTGTCTATAACTTAAGTAAAACTTAATTTAATATCGAGTGAAATAATTTAATATATTGTGTAACTAAATAGATAATCCCAAGAAATTGAATTGGAAATATAAAAACTTCATTGATTTAAAAATTAATAGATGATGATAAAAATAGATATGTTTTGAGCAGAATAATAAAAGTCACAAGTTATTCAAACTTGACAAGTTTTAAGAATGGGTGAATATATTTGAACGCTCGAAACATGTCGACTTTTACTTCCCTCTTCATATTTTTTGAAGCCAGTTTGGGTCTTGATCATTATTTTGATAAGGATTTTACACTCGTTAAAGTAAAAATATGCATTTTCATATTTCAACAGGATTTATGTGGTCTTTAAAAACATAAGAGCATCAATAATGTAAAAGTTATATTTAACTTGGTTTAAAATTAAAATTTTGAGACCAGATATTTTGAGTTAATGAAATTAAATATTTTATCTTTTAAGTTTTCGTGCCCCCCTTTCAGTATCTTAAGGACCTTAAAAGCTCTGTTTAAAAAGAGAGTGTCATATCAGATATATATAAGAAAACAAAAATAATCATAGTATCAGTATTTGGTGGTAAATGTAGCTTATCGTAATTGAAGAATATGCTGTGCGATATTTTATGGTGAATTTGCGAACGTAAGTTTCTAAATGTATCGAAGCATAAGGATGCTATTTGCTAATCATCTTTATCCAAAGAAAGCCTTGTAATCTAAATATCTAGCAGAATGAAGCGATTTTTGAAACAATGAATCATACTATATGCAACATATTATTTCAATTTCTTATTCTTAAACATAACATATTTCAATGCTTTTAAAATACCACTAAACATTCAACAATTCCTTGAGTTATAGGAAAAAGAACTATCGTAAATTGTAGAAAAACTTGTGAATGCGCATTAGAATTACTATACAATATACATTTTATTTTTCAAGCACTTTTTTTTCCTTCAAACTTTCTTGCCTAGAAGACTTGATTAAACCTGTAAAAGTGATTATCCCTAAAATTTTGTATTTAGCCATAATAAGTTATGTTAATTTGATTTTAGTATGAAATCCTCGAATAAATATAGCAGAAACAACATAATCTAAATAATATCAGATAAAATGTTCATGTATTTAAATTCTAAAACTTAGAAAATCATAAATAATTTATAATCGATTCAAATTTTCTTTTCAAGGGAGATTAAAATAAAAAAAACTTTGCTTTTTGGACAGAAATCAGCTTAAAAATTGTCAATTGCCTAGAAACTTCGAGATATTTTCTATTAACTATTAATTAATCCTCTCTGAGTAATCACAGAACATTATTTCAATTTTTTTTTCCAGTCAGAGCTTGGTTGCTTAGCAACCTAATAAAATTAAGCATTCTTCTTTTGAATTAGTCAATGGGTTATCTTAAAATATTCATTTGCGCTGGCGACTTTTTTTGGCGGTTTTCTGGCCTATCGCCAAAAATATAAACCTTTGTTACGACTCTATTTACCACCCATTTTTTTCAAAATTTTGTCTACCCCCCCTAATTCAAGTATCTGGATTCCAAATATGTAAAAAAAAAAAAAAAAAAAAAAAATACATGTTTATTCAGAGAAAGTACGTTTTTGTGTCTGATTTCGTAATTTAATTAATAGTTAGCACTAACTAATTAGCATATTTGAAGTCACCCCCAGGAACCATTAAGATTGACACTTAGTTCGTGAAAATCCGATCATTAGAACGAAAATTATTCAGGGTGATATCTTTTTTTTTTTGCTGACTGTACATAAATTTCATTTGTAAATATTTAATTCCGACCAAAAAAGATAAACGCACTTATGGAATTATACAGAATTTAAAAACCAAATTGAATTAAAACCAAACACTATAAATTAGTCACACATTTAGTTACAATTCTAAGTCAGTCTAATCTAATAGGTTCATATAATCAATCATTGGAAAATAATATACTGAAATCTTCGAAAATGCTTAACTATTTAATTACATTTCGATATTTTTAGGAAAGTAAAACAATTTCAAATTTGATAACCGGTCTGTTTACATTGCAGTAAGCACATCTATCATAATTCTTTGCTTTACGCACAGAAGAATCACTGAAAAATATTGAAAGAAAAAAAGAGGATTACAATCTTTATCAAAACTGAAAACAAGGAGAAAAAAATCGACAAAAAATATGCTATACAAAGCGCACTTACTTGTTAAGGATAATTGTCAAATTATCGTCCGCCATTGATTGATTTCTCATGTGCTTCTCTCCTCCAAAACTAAGGATGATATTGCGCATGCGCTCCTGGAGACAAACTTCTCCGCCGTACACGAAGCGCTGGCATTGTGCCAGATTTTCTTACGAGTTTCGCGAGTTTCCCATCTTCTCCCTTATACAATCTTTGGCTAAGTTCCGTCGATTTCATTTGAATGATTTAGGTGTCTATAAAGGACATACACACAGAGAGACATTTATTTTTTATAGATAAGACAGATTCGCTTAGATTAGACAGTGGTAAATAAAATAAAGCAAAGAATTATTAGTCCCACCTTCTTATAAATTGGTAATAAAATAATTCGGATGCGTGTGTTCTTTTTTTCTTTCTGAAACTGGCACTTACCTGGTTCATCCACTAAGTATAGCTAAAATAATTTTTTCATTCTACTTAATGTTATATGTTGTAATCTTCGGTGTCCTTACGTTATTGAAATAAGAAGAGCTCTTTGTTTATAATTCATACCAATGGAATAAATATAAAATGCATTTAGCATCTCTTGGCATGATGATATTGCTCGCGACCGATTAATGATAGTTAAAATTTATCACTATTAAGTGATTTTATCAGGTCAATGGTCCTGTTTTATGGCCCTTTCGAAGGGCTTAAAACACTTAATTCCTAACTATAGGTATTAAAACAGATTGTTGCACTTTTAATAATCACCAAATATATCAATATATTTTATACCTACATAAGTATATTTGGTACTTAGCATATAATCCTTCAACATTTTAAGTTTATACGTATTTGTCAGTGCCCCCCAACTAAAGCCGCATTAATTGAAAAATGAAAGACAGAACTTTATAAGAATTTTAGAGCATGACCATTTGTCTATTTGACCTTTAATTTACTGTTAAAATAATTAAAAGTAGTGATGGAAAAAAATTATTTTAATTCTAATTCATTAAAATATTAATGCACTATCTTAGCTACCACTGGAAAAAAATATATTCTGAAAGTACGGAAAACTTGTAGTAGAATTCTGATCAAAATAAATCGCCAATTACCATAGTACCAGTAGTACCGTCCGAGATACATATGAATTAAGCGTCATCTGTGAATGGTGATATTTTAATGTTTTCTTAAGCGAATTTCCCATTAATCTTTCTTCCATGGGCTTGGTTTTTTAGCATGTAGCTTATTTTATATTATTTCAATCAATATAAATTTTTTTAATTATTTTTTTTATCGTGTCCATGGACAATTAAATGGCCTCGTGTGCCTCCAAAACTGCATCCGCAAGCTCCAATACATCATTACTGTAGAGGATCTCACGAAGTTCTGAAGCCAGTGGCACCATACCCAGTTGTGAAACATATGGGGTAAGGGCTGGGCACTCGAGAATGTGATCCAGGGTAAAATCAATATTATCAATATTAATTGAGCATTAGTGTCAATAATAATATGCAGATTTTTTACGGTTACCCAAAGCGCTTTTCTCTTTATTTTTGCTTTTTAGAACAGAAGTTACTTTTTTTAAAAATTTCAATTAATACATATTACCAGCATTCATTAAGCATCATTGTCGTAAATGATAGTAAGACGACTTCGTACGGTTCTTATAGAAAATAAATACCTTTACTCCATTTCTTTTTCTTTCTAGTACATAGCTTATTTCCTTTATTTCAATACGCATATATTACCTTAATTAATTAAACATCATTAGCGTAACTAAGCCTCATTGGTGTCGAGTTCTTATGTTTCCCCTAAATGATTTAGTACCACTTTCCCATCAATTTTCGCTTTTGAATACATAAATATTTTTTTTCTATTTCCTTACCGTTGATTTCAAATATGTATTTTCTTAGAAACACGTTTACAAGAATTGATATAAATAAAATAAAATCGCGTAGCATCAGACAAAGTATAAATTTGATGACGTAAACCACGCGTGCTACCACGTAATGTTCATCGAATTCATCTGACATAGCGAATATAAAATTATTAAATATTTAAATACGTGCAATAAACTATTTTTTAACCAAACAGAGCTATAAGCTAGCAATTATCACTGATGTTATCTTTAAAATATGTGAAAATTGAATCGTTAAATTTAAAACAATGGCTAACGCTTAACCAATCAGAAAATTCCATTTCGTTTTTCGCTCACCATACAAGAACGATTTGTCGCAGAATGTTCTAATGTTGACAGTGACTTTCCTTGTGCTTGAAACTATCTGTATGGCAAATTTCATCACTTTCTGTCCGATGGTTTAGGAGTCTATAAAGGACATACATACACACATTCATTTTTATATATATAAGAAGATTAATACATAACAATGCCACCACTAAAAAATGACCGAAACTGTTAATCATGATGGGGATTGGGGAGTGAGGACGAAAAGACGGGATCCCAGTAATTAATAGCTTAGTAAACCTCAGTGTGAAAATCCTTTTTTTTTTTTCGTCTCCTAGAATTATAAATTTCGATTGATTATTGACTTTTTAAATTGTGTTTAAAAATGCTCGACATTCCAAAAAAAGAAACCTTTTCTTAGTAAATATTTCAGTTTTTTTCTCTACATTTTTATTATTACTCAAAATATCATTGAAAAAATATGACTGCGGAATTAATGGGTTAAGTACTAATTTCAGAAGCATAATTTAGCAAGATTTATTGTACATTATAACAGTAATATTTTTAAACTTCAGAGGCAGCTAAAAATCGATGATTTGATTAATTTTTTTTAATAAGATTAAATGTTTTTTTCTTCTTCTAAAAATGAACAGGATGCCTCTTTGATTCAAAGCAGTAAATTTAAACGCCCCACAAGCTGACATCCTGTACAGTTATTTTTCATAAATCTTTAATAAATTTTCTTTAAAGGCATCATTGATGGGCAATTATTATTCTAATGAACTAAGAGTTTAATGTATTTTGTAGAATTTTAAAAATGTTTTGTCCATTATAAATTAAACGTTAATTGCTTTTGTGATATTCTTCGTTGTAAAAAAAAAATATTTTTCTCAACATATTTATGTTTTCTCAGAGATGAAAGAAATGTGTAATTAGGTCGGAAATTTTATTTTTTAAGAAATTGTTTATGATGTTATGCAGTAAGAAAAATTCAGAATATCAAGTAGACTCAATTTTTTATTGAAATATTTTTAAATTAAAACATCTTTCCTCTAATATTAGTGACAACACTAAATTGACTATAATTTTTATTTTGGTTTAGGTAACTTTATTTATTTTCTTTACTGTAGTATTTTATAGTGCATATTAAATGGTTTATACTTCATAAAGGTCGGTAAAGCAAGACTGACTGTAAACTGCTTTTCTTTTTTTTTATCATTTTGATATCTTAATATATCATTGCCACAATGTTAGAATTTCCATTTTAAAATTATGGCAAAATAACCGACAGCAGTCTGTGCAAATCCTATTAACCATATAGTTTACGGTTAGGAATAGTTCCATGCATTTACAGTTTTGCATTCTTTTACAAGTGGTATGGTTAAAAAACCATGAATATAATATAGTTTTACGGCCCTTTACAACAGGCATGGTTTCAAACCGTAAGAAAGGAAAAATTTAACTGGATCCAGAGCTAGATTACGTTAGGGTTTTCACTTGATAAAGATATTAGATTTAGGTAGGGGTTGAGGTGAGTTTTGTCAAATGGAATGGGGAATGTGGCTTTTATCCTTGAGAAATAGGAAATACTCGAATTTCTTGTATTAAGCAGCTCTGTGGTTTTGCGATCTATGAGTAAATCAGAGTTTCGTTTTCTAACAGTCTGGGATCACCAATTAAGGAGTACATAACAATGTAAATTCTTCATGTGTTGAAGGAATGAAAGGAATATAGAAGTGTCAACGCTGGGATTTGAACCTCTGTTCTACCGGTCATAAAATTAAGAGATCAGCCCTATCGGGTACAGTACGTACTCAGCTATAAGAAAAAAAAGTGGCTTCATAAGGTGGAAAGTAGTGTTAATAAAATTCTGGTTGCTTAACAGTATTATTAATAACATTCAATAAACGATTTCAATCATAATTAATAGCTTTTTTACAATTAATAATATTTTTTTATGGCTATTTGACAGTTTTATTGGAATATGGCAAAATAAAAATTAAATAAACAGCTATTTAACCAGAAAGAAAATCTGTATTGTATAGTGTAATATTATGTTGTTGTAATATTGTATGATGTTTTAAAATATGGAGTAATTTAATTATTAATTGTATAATTGTAGTTCCTTTTACAAAATATCATGTTAAAATGAAAATATATATAAAATATCATGTCATGTTAAAATGACATACGATATTCTTGTTTTCATAAAGTAATGAATCAATTTTTCCATTCGGAATCTTGCTATGGTGCAAGTTTTAGCATGCTATGGTAAGGATACTGTAGGTACAGTAAATGTTAAATAATATGCAAGCAAAATAAAAATTACATTAGTAGAATATTTTAGGTGTGATAAAAGTTAAATAATATGCAAGAAATAAAACAAAATTTGAATGGCTAACTTACCATTAAATACACTAAATATTAAATAGTATACAGGAAATAAAATAAAGTTTGAATAAATAACTTACTGTTGGTATAGTACAGTGACCACACGGAAGCATCTGAAGAGTGGTGATGCTCTCTTTACCCCTCCTGTATGCATGTACATATATATATATATATATATATATATATATATATATATATATATATATATATATATATATATATATATATATATATATATATATATATATATATATATATATATATATTATATATATATATATATATATATATATTATATATATATATATATATATATATATATATATATATATATATATTATATATATATATATATATATATATATATATATATATATAATATTCCAAATTAAAATAAAAAAAGATCCTTAAAACATTTTATTTTATTTCTGAAAAAAAAAATACCATCTATGATAAGAAATTACTTCTTATTAAAAAAATGTTTTTTTTTTTTGTTATCTGGAGACAAAAAGAATTTACATTTTCTTTTCACTTATTATCATCATAAATTAAAAATAATTTAAAGCGTTTGTGTGGCGAAAACAGCAACACTTTTAACGATTTTTTATTCTCTAGTTTAAAAGATTGTTTTTTTCCTTTGATGCAAGCCTGTGAATTCCAATTAGCCAAATCGGCGATTTCATTTTTGTTCTTCTGAATTTAATCCAAATCTTACGCTGGAAGGCATTTAATCGTTTGTTTGAGAATAGTATATACTCTTAAAAAGCATTTTTTTATTATCGTTTATTTCACAGCAAGCGATTTGCTTTACAAGTTTTTTTAAAACTTTTTTTTAAAGGAATATTTTAATTATCACATTTTTAAGTGTAGTGCTTTTAAATTACTAAGTACAATCGAATCTTTTTTTTAATCAAAAATGCAAGTTTTTTTTTTAACAGGATAGAATATAATAATTAATATGATCTGACATAAGAAGTACTGCTTTGAAAATAATTTACAGACAGGAAAATAAAATTATATTTTAATATACAGAATTATATTTTGTAATAAACGTAATATACATAATTACATTATATAATATTGTGATATATTTAATTTTTTATTTTATTTCCAATGGCCAAGGTTACAAAAGACCACTCACCACAAAGGGAGGAATAACAGAATAAATAAACACAAACAATAACAAACGTGGCAAGAAAAGTCTATGAACCTACTAAGTCTCTTGCGCGCCAGTAACGGTCACACAAGGAGAGATCCTTTAATGCCGGGCAAAGACGAAGGTGGTCTGTATCCATCTCCGCTTGAAGGCCACAGCGCGTACAGAAAGGGGCTTGAGCAACATGAATTCGATGGAAATGTTTGAGGAGGCAGTCGTGTCCGGTAGTCAGTCGAAACTCAGTAACTGCCCTACGTCTTGGCCACATAGGAAGATCTTTGAGATTATTCCACCAGATCTTACCAGAATTTTTCTCTGTGTATTGGTTTAAAGTGAGATCCATAATCTTTTTCTTGATTAAGCGCTTGGCATTGGTGAGAGGGACAGCTTTCTTTGATGTCTGTAGGGCAGAAGCTCTCTGCTTAGCAAGATGGTCTGCTAATTCATTACCAGCTACACCGCAGTGTCCCGGGATCCACTGCAAAACAATTTCCTTAGAAATCCCGAACAGACCCTGTAGAACCTTTTTACACTCAAGGATGTTAAAGGAGGCAGGGGTAGCGTTTGAATTCACAGCGAAAATTGCCGCTTTTGAGTCACAAAAGATTACAGCCTTAGCAAAACTGTTCAGATGACAGTGCAGCTGCGACAGAGCTACACGAATAGCAGCAACTTCACCATCAAAGGCAGTTGTGCAATTTCCAGTTGCATATATATATAATATATATAATATTATATTGTAATACAAAAACTACTTCAAACATAAGTTGGAAGTAAAGTAGTTAAATAATATACAGTATGAAAATTGACGCCCAGCCACCTAATGAATATCTCTGACCATTAAAAATAAAAAATACAACAAAAAAAATATAAATTAAAGCTCAGAGAATACATATAAAACCACAAAGGATTATTTTTCTGTATCTCAAATACAATTTGATTCAGTGACATGTATACTTTAAAAATTCCACGTACATGAACTTTAAACGTTCAAAATATATTCAGTACAATTTCAAAATTTATTATAAAAGAAAGTAAAAGAAAAATATTTAAAACCAACCACTGTGCTTATTTCGACTTAATTTTATTACCTCTCTACTTTATTTTCTATGCCGTTAAAAAATGTCACTCAATTAAAATAAGTTTATAATCAGATAATTTATTCAAAGATATTCCTTTTAATCAATTTTACATCTTTAAGCTATTTGTATTTTAAAAAATAATTAAGTATTCTTGAGTTTTAAATATTTATTGATTGTATTGATTTGGCATTAACCTGAAATAAAGTTTTTTTTAATGTTATTGGAAGATTATAAATTAAAAAAAAATTTTGTTACTATTTTTTTAAACCTTAGATTTTATAATTACCTTTATTATTACTTTATCAGACTTTTCTATCGCGTGAAAAGAAATTGCCAACACTGCTAAAAGTTCTAATTGCCAAATCATTATTTTCGCAAACTAGCACGGGCTGAAGTTGTTTTTCCTTCCTAGACACATATTGGATAGAAAGAACAATGAATGAAACATAACTAAAATAATAGTTTTTATTTCTAAGGAGTTAAAAGAAATTGCTTCAAAGTTAATTCTGTAGAGGTTGTTCCAACTTTATTTCAATGAGAACAAAATTACGAAAATAGGTTTTAGATCTACAACTGAGTTTTGCGTTAGGAAAATTTCTTTTCAGAAAAAAGTGGAAATGAAATTAAAAGTTTTAGTTTTTACTACTTCATTTTAATACAAATATTTCCTGATTACAGATATTCTGATGCAAGCATGTGAATTCCAATAAGTCAAATCGAATATTTCATTTCTTTCTTCTGAATTTAATTCAAAATCTTACCCTGGAAAGCATTTAATCGTTTGTTTGAGAATAATATAAACGCTTGAAAAGTATTTTTTTTTATCTTTTCTTTCACAGCAAGCGATTCTTTCGCGTTATCGGAAGATTATAAATTTAAATAGTATTTTTTTGTTTCATTGAAAATTGTATTACTATTTTTTTAAACCGTATAGCTTTTATAATTACCTTTATTATTACTTTATCAGACTTTTCTATCGCGTGAAAAGAAATTGCCAACACTGCTAAAAGTTCTAATTGTCAAATCATTATTTTCGCAAACTAGCACGGGCTGAAGTTGTTTTTCCTTCCTAGACACATAT
The DNA here is from genome assembly GCA_949128135.1 of Parasteatoda lunata. Classification (NCBI taxonomy): domain Eukaryota; kingdom Metazoa; phylum Arthropoda; class Arachnida; order Araneae; family Theridiidae; genus Parasteatoda; species Parasteatoda lunata. The sequence goes on along the minus strand of OX421970.1, from coordinate 7,063,559 downwards.
TGGATAGAAAGAACAATGAATGAAACATAACTAAAATAATAGTTTTTATTTCTAAGGAGTTAAAAGAAATTGCTTCAAAGTTAATTCTGTAGAGGTTGTTCCAACTTTATTTCAATGAGAACAAAATTACGAAAATAGGTTTTAGATCTACAACAGAGTTTTGCGTTAGGAAAATTTCTTTTCAGAAAAAAGTGGAAATGAAATTAAAAGTTTTAGTTTTTACTACTTCATTTTAATACAAATATTTCCTGATTACAGATATTCTGATGCAAGCATGTGAATTCCAATAAGTCAAATCGAATATTTCATTTCTTTCTTCTGAATTTAATTCAAAATCTTACCCTGGAAAGCATTTAATCGTTTGTTTGAGAATAATATATACGCTTGAAAAGTATTTTTTTTTATCTTTTCTTTCACAGCAAGCGATTCTTTCGCGTTATCGGAAGATTATAAATTTAAATAGTATTTTTTTGTTTCATTGAAGTTTGTATTACTATTTTTTTAAACCGTATAGCTTTTATAATTACCTTTATTATTACTTTATCAGACTTTTCTATCGCGTGAAAAGAAATTGCCAACACTGCTAAAAGTTCTAATTGTCAAATCATTATTTTCGCAAACTAGCACGGGCTGAAGTTGTTTTTCCTTCCTAGACACATATTGGATAGAAAGAACAATGAATGAAACATAACTAAAATAATAGTTTTTATTTCTAAGGAGTTAAAAGAAATTGCTTCAAAGTTAATTCTGTAGAGGTTGTTCCAACTTTATTTCAATGAGAACAAAATTACGAAAATAGGTTTTAGATCTACAACTGAGTTTTGCGTTAGGAAAATTTCTTTTCAGAAAAAAGTGGAAATGAAATTAAAAGTTTTAGTTTTTACTACTTCATTTTAATACAAATATTTCCTGATTACAGATATTCTGATGCAAGCATGTGAATTCCAATAAGTCAAATCGAATATTTCATTTCTTTCTTCTGAATTTAATTCAAAATCTTACCCTGGAAAGCATTTAATCGTTTGTTTGAGAATAATATATACGCTTGAAAAGTATTTTTTTTTATCTTTTCTTTCACAGCAAGCGATTCTTTCGCGTTATCGGAAGATTATAAATTTAAATAGTATTTTTTTGTTTCATTGAAGTTTGTATTACTATTTTTTTAAACCGTATAGCTTTTATAATTACCTTTATTATTACTTTATCAGACTTTTCTATCGCGTGAAAAGAAATTGCCAACACTGCTAAAAGTTCTAATTGCCAAATCATTATTTTCGCAAACTAGCACGGGCTGAAGTTGTTTTTCCTTCCTAGACACATATTGGATAGAAAGAACAATGAATGAAACATAACTAAAATAATAGTTTTTATTTCTAAGGAGTTAAAAGAAATTGCTTCAAAGTTAATTCTGTAGAGGTTGTTCCAACTTTATTTCAATGAGAACAAAATTACGAAAATAGGTTTTAGATCTACAACTGAGTTTTGCGTTAGGAAAATTTCTTTTCAGAAAAAAGTGGAAATGAAATTAAAAGTTTTAGTTTTTACTACTTCATTTTAATACAAATATTTCCTGATTACAGATATTCTGATGCAAGCATGTGAATTCCAATAAGTCAAATCGAATATTTCATTTCTTTCTTCTGAATTTAATTCAAAATCTTACCCTGGAAAGCATTTAATCGTTTGTTTGAGAATAATATATACGCTTGAAAAGTATTTTTTTTTATCTTTTCTTTCACAGCAAGCGATTCTTTCGCGTTATCGGAAGATTATAAATTTAAATAGTATTTTTTTGTTTCATTGAAGTTTGTATTACTATTTTTTTAAACCGTATAGCTTTTATAATTACCTTTATTATTACTTTATCAGACTTTTCTATCGCGTGAAAAGAAATTGCCAACACTGCTAAAAGTTCTAATTGTCAAATCATTATTTTCGCAAACTAGCACGGGCTGAAGTTGTTTTTCCTTCCTAGACACATATTGGATAGAAAGAACAATGAATGAAACATAACTAAAATAATAGTTTTTATTTCTAAGGAGTTAAAAGAAATTGCTTCAAAGTTAATTCTGTAGAGGTTGTTCCAACTTTATTTCAATGAGAACAAAATTACGAAAATAGGTTTTAGATCTACAACTGAGTTTTGCGTTAGGAAAATTTCTTTTCAGAAAAAAGTGGAAATGAAATTAAAAGTTTTAGTTTTTACTACTTCATTTTAATACAAATATTTCCTGATTACAGATATTCTGATGCAAGCATGTGAATTCCAATAAGTCAAATCGAATATTTCATTTCTTTCTTCTGAATTTAATTCAAAATCTTACCCTGGAAAGCATTTAATCGTTTGTTTGAGAATAATATATACGCTTGAAAAGTATTTTTTTTTATCTTTTCTTTCACAGCAAGCGATTCTTTCGCGTTATCGGAAGATTATAAATTTAAATAGTATTTTTTTGTTTCATTGAAGTTTGTATTACTATTTTTTTAAACCGTATAGCTTTTATAATTACCTTTATTATTACTTTATCAGACTTTTCTATCGCGTGAAAAGAAATTGCCAACACTGCTAAAAGTTCTAATTGCCAAATCATTATTTTCGCAAACTAGCACGGGCTGAAGTTGTTTTTCCTTCCTAGACACATATTGGATAGAAAGAACAATGAATGAAACATAACTAAAATAATAGTTTTTATTTCTAAGGAGTTAAAAGAAATTGCTTCAAAGTTAATTCTGTAGAGGTTGTTCCAACTTTATTTCAATGAGAACAAAATTACGAAAATAGGTTTTAGATCTACAACTGAGTTTTGCGTTAGGAAAATTTCTTTTCAGAAAAAAGTGGAAATGAAATTAAAAGTTTTAGTTTTTACTACTTCATTTTAATACAAATATTTCCTGATTACAGATATTCTGATGCAAGCATGTGAATTCCAATAAGTCAAATCGAATATTTCATTTCTTTCTTCTGAATTTAATTCAAAATCTTACCCTGGAAAGCATTTAATCGTTTGTTTGAGAATAATATATACGCTTGAAAAGTATTTTTTTTTATCTTTTCTTTCACAGCAAGCGATTCTTTCGCGTTATCGGAAGATTATAAATTTAAATAGTATTTTTTTGTTTCATTGAAGTTTGTATTACTATTTTTTTAAACCGTATAGCTTTTATAATTACCTTTATTATTACTTTATCAGACTTTTCTATCGCGTGAAAAGAAATTGCCAACACTGCTAAAAGTTCTAATTGTCAAATCATTATTTTCGCAAACTAGCACGGGCTGAAGTTGTTTTTCCTTCCTAGACACATATTGGATAGAAAGAACAATGAATGAAACATAACTAAAATAATAGTTTTTATTTCTAAGGAGTTAAAAGAAATTGCTTCAAAGTTAATTCTGTAGAGGTTGTTCCAACTTTATTTCAATGAGAACAAAATTACGAAAATAGGTTTTAGATCTACAACTGAGTTTTGCGTTAGGAAAATTTCTTTTCAGAAAAAAGTGGAAATGAAATTAAAAGTTTTAGTTTTTACTACTTCATTTTAATACAAATATTTCCTGATTACAGATATTCTGATGCAAGCATGTGAATTCCAATAAGTCAAATCGAATATTTCATTTCTTTCTTCTGAATTTAATTCAAAATCTTACCCTGGAAAGCATTTAATCGTTTGTTTGAGAATAATATATACGCTTGAAAAGTATTTTTTTTTATCTTTTCTTTCACAGCAAGCGATTCTTTCGCGTTATCGGAAGATTATAAATTTAAATAGTATTTTTTTGTTTCATTGAAGTTTGTATTACTATTTTTTTAAACCGTATAGCTTTTATAATTACCTTTATTATTACTTTATCAGACTTTTCTATCGCGTGAAAAGAAATTGCCAACACTGCTAAAAGTTCTAATTGCCAAATCATTATTTTCGCAAACTAGCACGGGCTGAAGTTGTTTTTCCTTCCTAGACACATATTGGATAGAAAGAACAATGAATGAAACATAACTAAAATAATAGTTTTTATTTCTAAGGAGTTAAAAGAAATTGCTTCAAAGTTAATTCTGTAGAGGTTGTTCCAACTTTATTTCAATGAGAACAAAATTACGAAAATAGGTTTTAGATCTACAACTGAGTTTTGCGTTAGGAAAATTTCTTTTCAGAAAAAAGTGGAAATGAAATTAAAAGTTTTAGTTTTTACTACTTCATTTTAATACAAATATTTCCTGATTACAGATATTCTGATGCAAGCATGTGAATTCCAATAAGTCAAATCGAATATTTCATTTCTTTCTTCTGAATTTAATTCAAAATCTTACCCTGGAAAGCATTTAATCGTTTGTTTGAGAATAATATATACGCTTGAAAAGTATTTTTTTTTATCTTTTCTTTCACAGCAAGCGATTCTTTCGCGTTATCGGAAGATTATAAATTTAAATAGTATTTTTTTGTTTCATTGAAGTTTGTATTACTATTTTTTTAAACCGTATAGCTTTTATAATTACCTTTATTATTACTTTATCAGACTTTTCTATCGCGTGAAAAGAAATTGCCAACACTGCTAAAAGTTCTAATTGCCAAATCATTATTTTCGCAAACTAGCACGGGCTGAAGTTGTTTTTCCTTCCTAGACACATATTGGATAGAAAGAACAATGAATGAAACATAACTAAAATAATAGTTTTTATTTCTAAGGAGTTAAAAGAAATTGCTTCAAAGTTAATTCTGTAGAGGTTGTTCCAACTTTATTTCAATGAGAACAAAATTACGAAAATAGGTTTTAGATCTACAACTGAGTTTTGCGTTAGGAAAATTTCTTTTCAGAAAAAAGTGGAAATGAAATTAAAAGTTTTAGTTTTTACTACTTCATTTTAATACAAATATTTCCTGATTACAGATATTCTGATGCAAGCATGTGAATTCCAATAAGTCAAATCGAATATTTCATTTCTTTCTTCTGAATTTAATTCAAAATCTTACCCTGGAAAGCATTTAATCGTTTGTTTGAGAATAATATATACGCTTGAAAAGTATTTTTTTTTATCTTTTCTTTCACAGCAAGCGATTCTTTCGCGTTATCGGAAGATTATAAATTTAAATAGTATTTTTTTGTTTCATTGAAGTTTGTATTACTATTTTTTTAAACCGTATAGCTTTTATAATTACCTTTATTATTACTTTATCAGACTTTTCTATCGCGTGAAAAGAAATTGCCAACACTGCTAAAAGTTCTAATTGTCAAATCATTATTTTCGCAAACTAGCACGGGCTGAAGTTGTTTTTCCTTCCTAGACACATATTGGATAGAAAGAACAATGAATGAAACATAACTAAAATAATAGTTTTTATTTCTAAGGAGTTAAAAGAAATTGCTTCAAAGTTAATTCTGTAGAGGTTGTTCCAACTTTATTTCAATGAGAACAAAATTACGAAAATAGGTTTTAGATCTACAACTGAGTTTTGCGTTAGGAAAATTTCTTTTCAGAAAAAAGTGGAAATGAAATTAAAAGTTTTAGTTTTTACTACTTCATTTTAATACAAATATTTCCTGATTACAGATATTCTGATGCAAGCATGTGAATTCCAATAAGTCAAATCGAATATTTCATTTCTTTCTTCTGAATTTAATTCAAAATCTTACCCTGGAAAGCATTTAATCGTTTGTTTGAGAATAATATATACGCTTGAAAAGTATTTTTTTTTATCTTTTCTTTCACAGCAAGCGATTCTTTCGCGTTATCGGAAGATTATAAATTTAAATAGTATTTTTTTGTTTCATTGAAGTTTGTATTACTATTTTTTTAAACCGTATAGCTTTTATAATTACCTTTATTATTACTTTATCAGACTTTTCTATCGCGTGAAAAGAAATTGCCAACACTGCTAAAAGTTCTAATTGCCAAATCATTATTTTCGCAAACTAGCACGGGCTGAAGTTGTTTTTCCTTCCTAGACACATATTGGATAGAAAGAACAATGAATGAAACATAACTAAAATAATAGTTTTTATTTCTAAGGAGTTAAAAGAAATTGCTTCAAAGTTAATTCTGTAGAGGTTGTTCCAACTTTATTTCAATGAGAACAAAATTACGAAAATAGGTTTTAGATCTACAACTGAGTTTTGCGTTAGGAAAATTTCTTTTCAGAAAAAAGTGGAAATGAAATTAAAAGTTTTAGTTTTTACTACTTCATTTTAATACAAATATTTCCTGATTACAGATATTCTGATGCAAGCATGTGAATTCCAATAAGTCAAATCGAATATTTCATTTCTTTCTTCTGAATTTAATTCAAAATCTTACCCTGGAAAGCATTTAATCGTTTGTTTGAGAATAATATATACGCTTGAAAAGTATTTTTTTTTATCTTTTCTTTCACAGCAAGCGATTCTTTCGCGTTATCGGAAGATTATAAATTTAAATAGTATTTTTTTGTTTCATTGAAGTTTGTATTACTATTTTTTTAAACCGTATAGCTTTTATAATTACCTTTATTATTACTTTATCAGACTTTTCTATCGCGTGAAAAGAAATTGCCAACACTGCTAAAAGTTCTAATTGCCAAATCATTATTTTCGCAAACTAGCACGGGCTGAAGTTGTTTTTCCTTCCTAGACACATATTGGATAGAAAGAACAATGAATGAAACATAACTAAAATAATAGTTTTTATTTCTAAGGAGTTAAAAGAAATTGCTTCAAAGTTAATTCTGTAGAGGTTGTTCCAACTTTATTTCAATGAGAACAAAATTACGAAAATAGGTTTTAGATCTACAACTGAGTTTTGCGTTAGGAAAATTTCTTTTCAGAAAAAAGTGGAAATGAAATTAAAAGTTTTAGTTTTTACTACTTCATTTTAATACAAATATTTCCTGATTACAGATATTCTGATGCAAGCATGTGAATTCCAATAAGTCAAATCGAATATTTCATTTCTTTCTTCTGAATTTAATTCAAAATCTTACCCTGGAAAGCATTTAATCGTTTGTTTGAGAATAATATATACGCTTGAAAAGTATTTTTTTTTATCTTTTCTTTCACAGCAAGCGATTCTTTCGCGTTATCGGAAGATTATAAATTTAAATAGTATTTTTTTGTTTCATTGAAGTTTGTATTACTATTTTTTTAAACCGTATAGCTTTTATAATTACCTTTATTATTACTTTATCAGACTTTTCTATCGCGTGAAAAGAAATTGCCAACACTGCTAAAAGTTCTAATTGTCAAATCATTATTTTCGCAAACTAGCACGGGCTGAAGTTGTTTTTCCTTCCTAGACACATATTGGATAGAAAGAACAATGAATGAAACATAACTAAAATAATAGTTTTTATTTCTAAGGAGTTAAAAGAAATTGCTTCAAAGTTAATTCTGTAGAGGTTGTTCCAACTTTATTTCAATGAGAACAAAATTACGAAAATAGGTTTTAGATCTACAACTGAGTTTTGCGTTAGGAAAATTTCTTTTCAGAAAAAAGTGGAAATGAAATTAAAAGTTTTAGTTTTTACTACTTCATTTTAATACAAATATTTCCTGATTACAGATATTCTGATGCAAGCATGTGAATTCCAATAAGTCAAATCGAATATTTCATTTCTTTCTTCTGAATTTAATTCAAAATCTTACCCTGGAAAGCATTTAATCATTTGTTTGAGAATAATATATACGCTTGAAAAGTATTTTTTTTTATCTTTTCTTTCACAGCAAGCGATTCTTTCGCGTTATCGGAAGATTATAAATTTAAATAGTATTTTTTTGTTTCATTGAAGTTTGTATTACTATTTTTTTAAACCGTATAGCTTTTATAATTACCTTTATTATTACTTTATCAGACTTTTCTATCGCGTGAAAAGAAATTGCCAACACTGCTAAAAGTTCTAATTGTCAAATCATTATTTTCGCAAACTAGCACGGGCTGAAGTTGTTTTTCCTTCCTAGACACATATTGGATAGAAAGAACAATGAATGAAACATAACTAAAATAATAGTTTTTATTTCTAAGGAGTTAAAAGAAATTGCTTCAAAGTTAATTCTGTAGAGGTTGTTCCAACTTTATTTCAATGAGAACAAAATTACGAAAATAGGTTTTAGATCTACAACTGAGTTTTGCGTTAGGAAAATTTCTTTTCAGAAAAAAGTGGAAATGAAATTAAAAGTTTTAGTTTTTACTACTTCATTTTAATACAAATATTTCCTGATTACAGATATTCTGATGCAAGCATGTGAATTCCAATAAGTCAAATCGAATATTTCATTTCTTTCTTCTGAATTTAATTCAAAATCTTACCCTGGAAAGCATTTAATCGTTTGTTTGAGAATAATATATACGCTTGAAAAGTATTTTTTTTTATCTTTTCTTTCACAGCAAGCGATTCTTTCGCGTTATCGGAAGATTATAAATTTAAATAGTATTTTTTTGTTTCATTGAAGTTTGTATTACTATTTTTTTAAACCGTATAGCTTTTATAATTACCTTTATTATTACTTTATCAGACTTTTCTATCGCGTGAAAAGAAATTGCCAACACTGCTAAAAGTTCTAATTGCCAAATCATTATTTTCGCAAACTAGCACGGGCTGAAGTTGTTTTTCCTTCCTAGACACATATTGGATAGAAAGAACAATGAATGAAACATAACTAAAATAATAGTTTTTATTTCTAAGGAGTTAAAAGAAATTGCTTCAAAGTTAATTCTGTAGAGGTTGTTCCAACTTTATTTCAATGAGAACAAAATTACGAAAATAGGTTTTAGATCTACAACTGAGTTTTGCGTTAGGAAAATTTCTTTTCAGAAAAAAGTGGAAATGAAATTAAAAGTTTTAGTTTTTACTACTTCATTTTAATACAAATATTTCCTGATTACAGATATTCTGATGCAAGCATGTGAATTCCAATAAGTCAAATCGAATATTTCATTTCTTTCTTCTGAATTTAATTCAAAATCTTACCCTGGAAAGCATTTAATCGTTTGTTTGAGAATAATATATACGCTTGAAAAGTATTTTTTTTTATCTTTTCTTTCACAGCAAGCGATTCTTTCGCGTTATCGGAAGATTATAAATTTAAATAGTATTTTTTTGTTTCATTGAAGTTTGTATTACTATTTTTTTAAACCGTATAGCTTTTATAATTACCTTTATTATTACTTTATCAGACTTTTCTATCGCGTGAAAAGAAATTGCCAACACTGCTAAAAGTTCTAATTGTCAAATCATTATTTTCGCAAACTAGCACGGGCTGAAGTTGTTTTTCCTTCCTAGACACATATTGGATAGAAAGAACAATGAATGAAACATAACTAAAATAATAGTTTTTATTTCTAAGGAGTTAAAAGAAATTGCTTCAAAGTTAATTCTGTAGAGGTTGTTCCAACTTTATTTCAATGAGAACAAAATTACGAAAATAGGTTTTAGATCTACAACTGAGTTTTGCGTTAGGAAAATTTCTTTTCAGAAAAAAGTGGAAATGAAATTAAAAGTTTTAGTTTTTACTACTTCATTTTAATACAAATATTTCCTGATTACAGATATTCTGATGCAAGCATGTGAATTCCAATAAGTCAAATCGAATATTTCATTTCTTTCTTCTGAATTTAATTCAAAATCTTACCCTGGAAAGCATTTAATCGTTTGTTTGAGAATAATATATACGCTTGAAAAGTATTTTTTTTTATCTTTTCTTTCACAGCAAGCGATTCTTTCGCGTTATCGGAAGATTATAAATTTAAATAGTATTTTTTTGTTTCATTGAAGTTTGTATTACTATTTTTTTAAACCGTATAGCTTTTATAATTACCTTTATTATTACTTTATCAGACTTTTCTATCGCGTGAAAAGAAATTGCCAACACTGCTAAAAGTTCTAATTGCCAAATCATTATTTTCGCAAACTAGCACGGGCTGAAGTTGTTTTTCCTTCCTAGACACATATTGGATAGAAAGAACAATGAATGAAACATAACTAAAATAATAGTTTTTATTTCTAAGGAGTTAAAAGAAATTGCTTCAAAGTTAATTCTGTAGAGGTTGTTCCAACTTTATTTCAATGAGAACAAAATTACGAAAATAGGTTTTAGATCTACAACTGAGTTTTGCGTTAGGAAAATTTCTTTTCAGAAAAAAGTGGAAATGAAATTAAAAGTTTTAGTTTTTACTACTTCATTTTAATACAAATATTTCCTGATTACAGATATTCTGATGCAAGCATGTGAATTCCAATAAGTCAAATCGAATATTTCATTTCTTTCTTCTGAATTTAATTCAAAATCTTACCCTGGAAAGCATTTAATCGTTTGTTTGAGAATAATATATACGCTTGAAAAGTATTTTTTTTTATCTTTTCTTTCACAGCAAGCGATTCTTTCGCGTTATCGGAAGATTATAAATTTAAATAGTATTTTTTTGTTTCATTGAAGTTTGTATTACTATTTTTTTAAACCGTATAGCTTTTATAATTACCTTTATTATTACTTTATCAGACTTTTCTATCGCGTGAAAAGAAATTGCCAACACTGCTAAAAGTTCTAATTGTCAAATCATTATTTTCGCAAACTAGCACGGGCTGAAGTTGTTTTTCCTTCCTAGACACATATTGGATAGAAAGAACAATGAATGAAACATAACTAAAATAATAGTTTTTATTTCTAAGGAGTTAAAAGAAATTGCTTCAAAGTTAATTCTGTAGAGGTTGTTCCAACTTTAATTCAATGAGAACAAAATTACGAAAATAGGTTTTAGATCTACAACTGAGTTTTGCGTTAGGAAAATTTCTTTTCAGAAAAAAGTGGAAATGAAATTAAAAGTTTTAGTTTTTACTACTTCATTTTAATACAAATATTTCCTGATTACAGATATTCTGATGCAAGCATGTGAATTCCAATAAGTCAAATCGAATATTTCATTTCTTTCTTCTGAATTTAATTCAAAATCTTACCCTGGAAAGCATTTAATCGTTTGTTTGAGAATAATATATACGCTTGAAAAGTATTTTTTTTTATCTTTTCTTTCACAGCAAGCGATTCTTTCGCGTTATCGGAAGATTATAAATTTAAATAGTATTTTTTTGTTTCATTGAAGTTTGTATTACTATTTTTTTAAACCGTATAGCTTTTATAATTACCTTTATTATTACTTTATCAGACTTTTCTATCGCGTGAAAAGAAATTGCCAACACTGCTAAAAGTTCTAATTGCCAAATCATTATTTTCGCAAACTAGCACGGGCTGAAGTTGTTTTTCCTTCCTAGACACATATTGGATAGAAAGAACAATGAATGAAACATAACTAAAATAATAGTTTTTATTTCTAAGGAGTTAAAAGAAATTGCTTCAAAGTTAATTCTGTAGAGGTTGTTCCAACTTTATTTCAATGAGAACAAAATTACGAAAATAGGTTTTAGATCTACAACTGAGTTTTGCGTTAGGAAAATTTCTTTTCAGAAAAAAGTGGAAATGAAATTAAAAGTTTTAGTTTTTACTACTTCATTTTAATACAAATATTTCCTGATTACAGATATTCTGATGCAAGCATGTGAATTCCAATAAGTCAAATCGAATATTTCATTTCTTTCTTCTGAATTTAATTCAAAATCTTACCCTGGAAAGCATTTAATCGTTTGTTTGAGAATAATATATACGCTTGAAAAGTATTTTTTTTTATCTTTTCTTTCACAGCAAGCGATTCTTTCGCGTTATCGGAAGATTATAAATTTAAATAGTATTTTTTTGTTTCATTGAAGTTTGTATTACTATTTTTTTAAACCGTATAGCTTTTATAATTACCTTTATTATTACTTTATCAGACTTTTCTATCGCGTGAAAAGAAATTGCCAACACTGCTAAAAGTTCTAATTGCCAAATCATTATTTTCGCAAACTAGCACGGGCTGAAGTTGTTTTTCCTTCCTAGACACATATTGGATAGAAAGAACAATGAATGAAACATAACTAAAATAATAGTTTTTATTTCTAAGGAGTTAAAAGAAATTGCTTCAAAGTTAATTCTGTAGAGGTTGTTCCAACTTTATTTCAATGAGAACAAAATTACGAAAATAGGTTTTAGATCTACAACTGAGTTTTGCGTTAGGAAAATTTCTTTTCAGAAAAAAGTGGAAATGAAATTAAAAGTTTTAGTTTTTACTACTTCATTTTAATACAAATATTTCCTGATTACAGATATTCTGATGCAAGCATGTGAATTCCAATAAGTCAAATCGAATATTTCATTTCTTTCTTCTGAATTTAATTCAAAATCTTACCCTGGAAAGCATTTAATCGTTTGTTTGAGAATAATATATACGCTTGAAAAGTATTTTTTTTTATCTTTTCTTTCACAGCAAGCGATTCTTTCGCGTTATCGGAAGATTATAAATTTAAATAGTATTTTTTTGTTTCATTGAAGTTTGTATTACTATTTTTTTAAACCGTATAGCTTTTATAATTACCTTTATTATTACTTTATCAGACTTTTCTATCGCGTGAAAAGAAATTGCCAACACTGCTAAAAGTTCTAATTGTCAAATCATTATTTTCGCAAACTAGCACGGGCTGAAGTTGTTTTTCCTTCCTAGACACATATTGGATAGAAAGAACAATGAATGAAACATAACTAAAATAATAGTTTTTATTTCTAAGGAGTTAAAAGAAATTGCTTCAAAGTTAATTCTGTAGAGGTTGTTCAAACTTTATTTCAATGAGAACAAAATTACGAAAATAGGTTTTAGATCTACAACTGAGTTTTGCGTTAGGAAAATTTCTTTTCAGAAAAAAGTGGAAATGAAATTAAAAGTTTTAGTTTTTACTACTTCATTTTAATACAAATATTTCCTGATTACAGATATTCTGATGCAAGCATGTGAATTCCAATAAGTCAAATCGAATATTTCATTTCTTTCTTCTGAATTTAATTCAAAATCTTACCCTGGAAAGCATTTAATCGTTTGTTTGAGAATAATATATACGCTTGAAAAGTATTTTTTTTTATCTTTTCTTTCACAGCAAGCGATTCTTTCGCGTTATCGGAAGATTATAAATTTAAATAGTATTTTTTTGTTTCATTGAAGTTTGTATTACTATTTTTTTAAACCGTATAGCTTTTATAATTACCTTTATTATTACTTTATCAGACTTTTCTATCGCGTGAAAAGAAATTGCCAACACTGCTAAAAGTTCTAATTGTCAAATCATTATTTTCGCAAACTAGCACGGGCTGAAGTTGTTTTTCCTTCCTAGACACATATTGGATAGAAAGAACAATGAATGAAACATAACTAAAATAATAGTTTTTATTTCTAAGGAGTTAAAAGAAATTGCTTCAAAGTTAATTCTGTAGAGGTTGTTCCAACTTTATTTCAATGAGAACAAAATTACGAAAATAGGTTTTAGATCTACAACTGAGTTTTGCGTTAGGAAAATTTCTTTTCAGAAAAAAGTGGAAATGAAATTAAAAGTTTTAGTTTTTACTACTTCATTTTAATACAAATATTTCCTGATTACAGATATTCTGATGCAAGCATGTGAATTCCAATAAGTCAAATCGAATATTTCATTTCTTTCTTCTGAATTTAATTCAAAATCTTACCCTGGAAAGCATTTAATCGTTTGTTTGAGAATAATATATACGCTTGAAAAGTATTTTTTTTTATCTTTTCTTTCACAGCAAGCGATTCTTTCGCGTTATCGGAAGATTATAAATTTAAATAGTATTTTTTTGTTTCATTGAAGTTTGTATTACTATTTTTTTAAACCGTATAGCTTTTATAATTACCTTTATTATTACTTTATCAGACTTTTCTATCGCGTGAAAAGAAATTGCCAACACTGCTAAAAGTTCTAATTGCCAAATCATTATTTTCGCAAACTAGCACGGGCTGAAGTTGTTTTTCCTTCCTAGACACATATTGGATAGAAAGAACAATGAATGAAACATAACTAAAATAATAGTTTTTATTTCTAAGGAGTTAAAAGAAATTGCTTCAAAGTTAATTCTGTAGAGGTTGTTCCAACTTTATTTCAATGAGAACAAAATTACGAAAATAGGTTTTAGATCTACAACTGAGTTTTGCGTTAGGAAAATTTCTTTTCAGAAAAAAGTGGAAATGAAATTAAAAGTTTTAGTTTTTACTACTTCATTTTAATACAAATATTTCCTGATTACAGATATTCTGATGCAAGCATGTGAATTCCAATAAGTCAAATCGAATATTTCATTTCTTTCTTCTGAATTTAATTCAAAATCTTACCCTGGAAAGCATTTAATCGTTTGTTTGAGAATAATATATACGCTTGAAAAGTATTTTTTTTTATCTTTTCTTTCACAGCAAGCGATTCTTTCGCGTTATCGGAAGATTATAAATTTAAATAGTATTTTTTTGTTTCATTGAAGTTTGTATTACTATTTTTTTAAACCGTATAGCTTTTATAATTACCTTTATTATTACTTTATCAGACTTTTCTATCGCGTGAAAAGAAATTGCCAACACTGCTAAAAGTTCTAATTGTCAAATCATTATTTTCGCAAACTAGCACGGGCTGAAGTTGTTTTTCCTTCCTAGACACATATTGGATAGAAAGAACAATGAATGAAACATAACTAAAATAATAGTTTTTATTTCTAAGGAGTTAAAAGAAATTGCTTCAAAGTTAATTCTGTAGAGGTTGTTCAAACTTTATTTCAATGAGAACAAAATTACGAAAATAGGTTTTAGATCTACAACTGAGTTTTGCGTTAGGAAAATTTCTTTTCAGAAAAAAGTGGAAATGAAATTAAAAGTTTTAGTTTTTACTACTTCATTTTAATACAAATATTTCCTGATTACAGATATTCTGATGCAAGCATGTGAATTCCAATAAGTCAAATCGAATATTTCATTTCTTTCTTCTGAATTTAATTCAAAATCTTACCCTGGAAAGCATTTAATCGTTTGTTTGAGAATAATATATACGCTTGAAAAGTATTTTTTTTTATCTTTTCTTTCACAGCAAGCGATTCTTTCGCGTTATCGGAAGATTATAAATTTAAATAGTATTTTTTTGTTTCATTGAAGTTTGTATTACTATTTTTTTAAACCGTATAGCTTTTATAATTACCTTTATTATTACTTTATCAGACTTTTCTATCGCGTGAAAAGAAATTGCCAACACTGCTAAAAGTTCTAATTGTCAAATCATTATTTTCGCAAACTAGCACGGGCTGAAGTTGTTTTTCCTTCCTAGACACATATTGGATAGAAAGAACAATGAATGAAACATAACTAAAATAATAGTTTTTATTTCTAAGGAGTTAAAAGAAATTGCTTCAAAGTTAATTCTGTAGAGGTTGTTCCAACTTTATTTCAATGAGAACAAAATTACGAAAATAGGTTTTAGATCTACAACTGAGTTTTGCGTTAGGAAAATTTCTTTTCAGAAAAAAGTGGAAATGAAATTAAAAGTTTTAGTTTTTACTACTTCATTTTAATACAAATATTTCCTGATTACAGATATTCTGATGCAAGCATGTGAATTCCAATAAGTCAAATCGAATATTTCATTTCTTTCTTCTGAATTTAATTCAAAATCTTACCCTGGAAAGCATTTAATCGTTTGTTTGAGAATAATATATACGCTTGAAAAGTATTTTTTTTTATCTTTTCTTTCACAGCAAGCGATTCTTTCGCGTTATCGGAAGATTATAAATTTAAATAGTATTTTTTTGTTTCATTGAAGTTTGTATTACTATTTTTTTAAACCGTATAGCTTTTATAATTACCTTTATTATTACTTTATCAGACTTTTCTATCGCGTGAAAAGAAATTGCCAACACTGCTAAAAGTTCTAATTGTCAAATCATTATTTTTGCAAACTAGCACGGGCTGAAGTTGTTTTTCCTTCCTAGACACATATTGGATAGAAAGAACAATGAATGAAACATAACTAAAATAATAGTTTTTATTTCTAAGGAGTTAAAAGAAATTGCTTCAAAGTTAATTCTGTAGAGGTTGTTCCAACTTTATTTCAATGAGAACAAAATTACGAAAATAGGTTTTAGATCTACAACTGAGTTTTGCGTTAGGAAAATTTCTTTTCAGAAAAAAGTGGAAATGAAATTAAAAGTTTTAGTTTTTACTACTTCATTTTAATACAAATATTTCCTGATTACAGATATTCTGATGCAAGCATGTGAATTCCAATAAGTCAAATCGAATATTTCATTTCTTTCTTCTGAATTTAATTCAAAATCTTACCCTGGAAAGCATTTAATCGTTTGTTTGAGAATAATATATACGCTTGAAAAGAATTTTTTATATCTTTTCTTTCACAGCAAGCGATTCTTTCGCGTTATCGGAAGATTATAAATTTAAATAGTATTTTTTTGTTTCATTGAAGTTTGTATTACTATTTTTTTAAACCGTATAGCTTTTATAATTACCTTTATTATTACTTTATCAGACTTTTCTATCGCGTGAAAAGAAATTGCCAACACTGCTAAAAGTTCTAATTGTCAAATCATTATTTTCGCAAACTAGCACGGGCTGAAGTTGTTTTTCCTTCCTAGACACATATTGGATAGAAAGAACAATGAATGAAACATAACTAAAATAATAGTTTTTATTTCTAAGGAGTTAAAAGAAATTGCTTCAAAGTTAATTCTGTAGAGGTTGTTCAAACTTTATTTCAATGAGAACAAAATTACGAAAATAGGTTTTAGATCTACAACTGAGTTTTGCGTTAGGAAAATTTCTTTTCAGAAAAAAGTGGAAATGAAATTAAAAGTTTTAGTTTTTACTACTTCATTTTAATACAAATATTTCCTGATTACAGATATTCTGATGCAAGCATGTGAATTCCAATAAGTCAAATCGAATATTTCATTTCTTTCTTCTGAATTTAATTCAAAATCTTACCCTGGAAAGCATTTAATCGTTTGTTTGAGAATAATATATACGCTTGAAAAGTATTTTTTTTTATCTTTTCTTTCACAGCAAGCGATTCTTTCGCGTTATCGGAAGATTATAAATTTAAATAGTATTTTTTTGTTTCATTGAAGTTTGTATTACTATTTTTTTAAACCGTATAGCTTTTATAATTACCTTTATTATTACTTTATCAGACTTTTCTATCGCGTGAAAAGAAATTGCCAACACTGCTAAAAGTTCTAATTGTCAAATCATTATTTTCGCAAACTAGCACGGGCTGAAGTTGTTTTTCCTTCCTAGACACATATTGGATAGAAAGAACAATGAATGAAACATAACTAAAATAATAGTTTTTATTTCTAAGGAGTTAAAAGAAATTGCTTCAAAGTTAATTCTGTAGAGGTTGTTCCAACTTTATTTCAATGAGAACAAAATTACGAAAATAGGTTTTAGATCTACAACTGAGTTTTGCGTTAGGAAAATTTCTTTTCAGAAAAAAGTGGAAATGAAATTAAAAGTTTTAGTTTTTACTACTTCATTTTAATACAAATATTTCCTGATTACAGATATTCTGATGCAAGCATGTGAATTCCAATAAGTCAAATCGAATATTTCATTTCTTTCTTCTGAATTTAATTCAAAATCTTACCCTGGAAAGCATTTAATCGTTTGTTTGAGAATAATATATACGCTTGAAAAGTATTTTTTTTTATCTTTTCTTTCACAGCAAGCGATTCTTTCGCGTTATCGGAAGATTATAAATTTAAATAGTATTTTTTTGTTTCATTGAAGTTTGTATTACTATTTTTTTAAACCGTATAGCTTTTATAATTACCTTTATTATTACTTTATCAGACTTTTCTATCGCGTGAAAAGAAATTGCCAACACTGCTAAAAGTTCTAATTGTCAAATCATTATTTTTGCAAACTAGCACGGGCTGAAGTTGTTTTTCCTTCCTAGACACATATTGGATAGAAAGAACAATGAATGAAACATAACTAAAATAATAGTTTTTATTTCTAAGGAGTTAAAAGAAATTGCTTCAAAGTTAATTCTGTAGAGGTTGTTCCAACTTTATTTCAATGAGAACAAAATTACGAAAATAGGTTTTAGATCTACAACTGAGTTTTGCGTTAGGAAAATTTCTTTTCAGAAAAAAGTGGAAATGAAATTAAAAGTTTTAGTTTTTACTACTTCATTTTAATACAAATATTTCCTGATTACAGATATTCTGATGCAAGCATGTGAATTCCAATAAGTCAAATCGAATATTTCATTTCTTTCTTCTGAATTTAATTCAAAATCTTACCCTGGAAAGCATTTAATCGTTTGTTTGAGAATAATATATACGCTTGAAAAGTATTTTTTTTTATCTTTTCTTTCACAGCAAGCGATTCTTTCGCGTTATCGGAAGATTATAAATTTAAATAGTATTTTTTTGTTTCATTGAAGTTTGTATTACTATTTTTTTAAACCGTATAGCTTTTATAATTACCTTTATTATTACTTTATCAGACTTTTCTATCGCGTGAAAAGAAATTGCCAACACTGCTAAAAGTTCTAATTGTCAAATCATTATTTTCGCAAACTAGCACGGGCTGAAGTTGTTTTTCCTTCCTAGACACATATTGGATAGAAAGAACAATGAATGAAACATAACTAAAATAATAGTTTTTATTTCTAAGGAGTTAAAAGAAATTGCTTCAAAGTTAATTCTGTAGAGGTTGTTCCAACTTTATTTCAATGAGAACAAAATTACGAAAATAGGTTTTAGATCTACAACTGAGTTTTGCGTTAGGAAAATTTCTTTTCAGAAAAAAGTGGAAATGAAATTAAAAGTTTTAGTTTTTACTACTTCATTTTAATACAAATATTTCCTGATTACAGATATTCTGATGCAAGCATGTGAATTCCAATAAGTCAAATCGAATATTTCATTTCTTTCTTCTGAATTTAATTCAAAATCTTACCCTGGAAAGCATTTAATCGTTTGTTTGAGAATAATATATACGCTTGAAAAGTATTTTTTTTTATCTTTTCTTTCACAGCAAGCGATTCTTTCGCGTTATCGGAAGATTATAAATTTAAATAGTATTTTTTTGTTTCATTGAAGTTTGTATTACTATTTTTTTAAACCGTATAGCTTTTATAATTACCTTTATTATTACTTTATCAGACTTTTCTATCGCGTGAAAAGAAATTGCCAACACTGCTAAAAGTTCTAATTGTCAAATCATTATTTTCGCAAACTAGCACGGGCTGAAGTTGTTTTTCCTTCCTAGACACATATTGGATAGAAAGAACAATGAATGAAACATAACTAAAATAATAGTTTTTATTTCTAAGGAGTTAAAAGAAATTGCTTCAAAGTTAATTCTGTAGAGGTTGTTCCAACTTTATTTCAATGAGAACAAAATTACGAAAATAGGTTTTAGATCTACAACTGAGTTTTGCGTTAGGAAAATTTCTTTTCAGAAAAAAGTGGAAATGAAATTAAAAGTTTTAGTTTTTACTACTTCATTTTAATACAAATATTTCCTGATTACAGATATTCTGATGCAAGCATGTGAATTCCAATAAGTCAAATCGAATATTTCATTTCTTTCTTCTGAATTTAATTCAAAATCTTACCCTGGAAAGCATTTAATCGTTTGTTTGAGAATAATATATACGCTTGAAAAGTATTTTTTTTTATCTTTTCTTTCACAGCAAGCGATTCTTTCGCGTTATCGGAAGATTATAAATTTAAATAGTATTTTTTTGTTTCATTGAAGTTTGTATTACTATTTTTTTAAACCGTATAGCTTTTATAATTACCTTTATTATTACTTTATCAGACTTTTCTATCGCGTGAAAAGAAATTGCCAACACTGCTAAAAGTTCTAATTGTCAAATCATTATTTTCGCAAACTAGCACGGGCTGAAGTTGTTTTTCCTTCCTAGACACATATTGGATAGAAAGAACAATGAATGAAACATAACTAAAATAATAGTTTTTATTTCTAAGGAGTTAAAAGAAATTGCTTCAAAGTTAATTCTGTAGAGGTTGTTCCAACTTTATTTCAATGAGAACAAAATTACGAAAATAGGTTTTAGATCTACAACTGAGTTTTGCGTTAGGAAAATTTCTTTTCAGAAAAAAGTGGAAATGAAATTAAAAGTTTTAGTTTTTACTACTTCATTTTAATACAAATATTTCCTGATTACAGATATTCTGATGCAAGCATGTGAATTCCAATAAGTCAAATCGAATATTTCATTTCTTTCTTCTGAATTTAATTCAAAATCTTACCCTGGAAAGCATTTAATCGTTTGTTTGAGAATAATATATACGCTTGAAAAGTATTTTTTTTTATCTTTTCTTTCACAGCAAGCGATTCTTTCGCGTTATCGGAAGATTATAAATTTAAATAGTATTTTTTTGTTTCATTGAAGTTTGTATTACTATTTTTTTAAACCGTATAGCTTTTATAATTACCTTTATTATTACTTTATCAGACTTTTCTATCGCGTGAAAAGAAATTGCCAACACTGCTAAAAGTTCTAATTGTCAAATCATTATTTTCGCAAACTAGCACGGGCTGAAGTTGTTTTTCCTTCCTAGACACATATTGGATAGAAAGAACATTGAATGAAACTGAAGAAAATAATAGTTTTTATTTCTAAGGAGTAAAAAAATAATTAATTCTAAGTTAATTCTGTAGAGGTTGTTCCAACTTTATTTCAAGACGTGAAGAACAAAATTACAAAAAAAAAGTGTTTGGATCTACAACTGTGTTTTGCCTTGGGAAAGATTTCTTTTCGAAAAAATCCGGAAAATAAACTTAAGAGATTTAGTGTTCACTTCACCTTAATATAATTATTTCACGCTTACAAATTTTCTAAAAATAGTTATTGAATGATTATTTTGTATAATACGACCAAAATCTAAAAACATAATAATAAAAATTTAAATTTTGAACTTCCAATTCATTTTGATCATAACAATTTGCCAAATACAAAGTTTCCTGTATTGTCAATCCTTAACAAAAATGTTTAGAATCTAAAAAATGCAGTCTGAAACGTACACACAATGAGGGTGAAACTAATATTTAATCGAAGAAGTTGCAAAATTACTAGCAAGGAAAGCAGTATGATGAACACTAAACCAGTTTGATTGTCTGGTGAAATTCGAAAGTGTTTTTAATCTACTCCTATTAACTTCTTTTAAACAGGTTTTTACATTTCCCAATTTTTTCTATAGTGATTCGCTTTTCCTCGTTTATATTTATGTGTGAATTTTAATCAGTACATTTTTTTACTTCATTTGTTCACCAAGAATTTTAAAAATGTCCATTAAGGGTAGTCATGAAATAACATTCTTGTATGTGAAAACAATACATGACAACCAAAAGTATAATCGATATGATTGGGGAACAATTTTTGAAAACTGGAGAACAGATATGATATTGCATATTTTTTAACAGATCTGAAATACTGTATTGCTGACTTAAAATCTGAAATCGAATTTTCTGTCCAAGCTACTATTTTTTTTAATGAAATTTCTTGTCAAAACGTACAAGTTTAACAAAGGTATATATAACAGGGGGTTGCATTATGTTTATGGTTATGTTGCGACAAAACACATGGAGAAATGGGGCACATCAACATGATTAAAACTGCAGAGAAACGAATAGCCAGAAATGTCGTCATGCCCCGCTTGGGGCGCTACCCTATTATGAATATAAAGGAAGCATTTCTTATGTATTGGAACTTAGATTTCTAAAACAATCTAAATAATTAGTTTTTTCCAAAATGGACTAAACCGGCTACTAGAAAATTTACAATTCATTTATAGCTGATATCTTTTGAAAAATTGTTCATTTTCAAAGGGTATTTAATTTTTTTTTCTAAATAAATTTATAAAGTTAAAAAAATATTGAATTTAAATTTGTTTTCTTAAGAAGTATTGCATATTTATTTATTTAAAGCATTTTGAAAAAAAGTACTTGAAATTCTTGCAATCAAAACGAAAGATGGATCTGTAGATTGTTTCAATCTCTATTCTCATATCATGTTCCAAGTTTCATACTGTTTGCAAATAGAATAAGTGTCGCAAGTAAAGATAATTTTTCCACCTTCGTCACTTTTCCCTTCTCGGTTACCGTGGTTTCGAAAAATCTTTTTTTTCTCCGTGCCAGTATATTTCAACTTCTTTCTAAAATATACTGTCATTGGGAAAAAAACTAGATTAGTCAAAACCATGCTAATGGATGGGGGGAAAGTGTAAAGAAGGGAAAAATCGCTTAATCTAGACACACCTATTCTATTTACAAAGCGTACAAAACTAGAAAATTCTGGTTACATGACTGGGGAGAGTGGTGCATTGATTTACTAATTATTAATCGGAATTGAGGTAGTGTGGTGCATTGATTGAGTGATTATTACTTGCTCTGTGATCGGAATTGCGGTAGGGTAGTAATTGTTTCTTTTTCGGATCGACACTAAAAAGTAATTCGAGATCTTCTATATTTCACTGAATCTCCAGAGCAATGAAAACAATCAAATGAATTATTAATCGAATTAAGCTAACGAGATTTAGAATTTCAAGTGAAAAATTATTTCGTGGCATGTGGAGACATAAGTTTTATTAACGTTTTAATGAGACATAAGTTTTATAAGTTTTATTAACGTCGAGACGTTATTAACGTTTTTTTTTTTGAGATATGGTTTTTAAAGAAAAAATATAGATTCAGAATATAAAAAAAAATCATCTGGTTAAGCTTTTTTAAGAAATATTATTTATTATTTTTTTTAATTAAAAATAAATACCTCGGCATATTAAGCCGCTGGTGAAAAATTAATATAGTATATTTTTTTTTATTTCGTATGAAAAACAAAAACAAAGTTTTTTTTTACCATTTAAAATGCCATATAAATAATAAATAAGTTTTACATTGTTCTTTTTTCTAAACATCGTGAAAAACTATTAATCTTAAACAAATTTGACCTTTGTTTTTACGATAAGCAAAAGTTGCTTATAAAGCCCTCACATTTTCAGAATTATTAATGAATAATGACCTGTTTTTTTTACTTATTTAGATATCAAAGTTTCTTCGATGTTTTTCTCAACAACGTGAAGTAAGATTGAAAAGGGCCGTTACTTTACATAATTGTCCTATGTTCCGAGACTACCCCGTGACATTAACACAGAAAATGGGTAGCAATTTCAACCCCGCTCTTTCGGGTATTATGTAAATAATTCCAGATGATATTTCTTTTTAATATTCTCTCTAGCTTATCTTTTCCTTGAGGAAGCCTTCAATGAATAATGCAGCATTCTTTGAATATTTAAGGGATGTTTTAGATATTCTTAGAATACAGAGAAAAATCAAGATTAATGAAATGCCAGCGGCTACTTAAGCCTGTTTTTCCCCCTCAAGAAGACACACTTTTATTTATGAATTCGAAACTTTAATGCATGGTTAACATATTTAAAGAAGATTAGGTTTGATTGGGATATAAAGTTTTATTTTAGAATAAATATGCATTATGACTTTAAATAGGTACTTAAATAGGATGTAATGTTTTTGGAAAAGTATATTTCATTTACAAGAGATAATCAAAATTAGTTTGATAATAAGAGGAGTTAGGTGTTTGAAATTATTTCGTGTTAAATATGATAAATTATAAAGTTTGAGTAAGTTGAGATAGAAATAGGCAGAACATTTAACATGATTATTAATTAAAGTACTTTTGTTATGGTTTTTAAGGGATATATATATATACTTAGAATATTTTTTCATTTTTATAGAAATAGAACTTAGTTTCTAAGTAATTATTCATATTTTTCAAAATCTGCTTAATTTAAAATAGCTATAGACACTTCATAAATAGGCTATTAATTACCGTATACTGGGCTATTGATTACTAATAGAAATTCAGTTCTGGGTGATATGTTAATACCATTTTCTGAACTTTACGCGCAGAATTTATCTCCAAATACAAATTGTCAATCAATGCAATCGCAAATTACCAATTACTAATTAATCAATTAATCACAGGCTACAGATAATTTGCGGGATAAATATTTAATAAGAATTTAAAAAAAGTAATTGAAATTTTTCTTGTTACAAATAAATATTATTTCTTCAAGAAAATGGTATCCTCGCAAAATAGTATAATTAAAAAACGAACTCTTCATAATTTTTCTTAATTTTAAAAATGAACTCAATAAAATTCTTCCTTTGAAAAACAAAATTGATGACATCATTGGTTCATAATTTTAATTCATCAACTCTTTATATGGCATAATCTTTGTATTTTGAAATGACTTCATTTTTATTCATTCACAAAAACTGAACCAAGACAAAAAGAATTCAATTCTAACTCTAATTTTAGATTTCAAAGATTTCCAGAAATTCTCAAAAACAAGATATAAAAAAGGAAACTACCAGATTTTTTTTGTATTTTCTTAAAAAAAAAAATAAAAAAAAAGAGATTTTATTAAAATCCATAAGATTATGAATAGAGCTTTCATAAAACATGACTATTTGCAGAAAGTCAGGATTGATCCTTTGTATTAACCACCTTTTTAAAGACATAAAGATTTAACGAAACGATGACGTGCAACATATCAATCTCAATGAGAATTTTCTTCTTAATCGACCTTTTTCGGACAATAGACTTGCAACGCACGTGGAATTCGGACTCGAGCAAGTCTTTTTTTTTTTTTTTTTTCTTTTCCTTTTTTTCTGACTCAGTGGCCTTCTCTAGAGGGGTATTCCCGGTCCGTGGCATCACTGATTCTTCTATTCATGGGACTTAAATGTATTCCAGACCACGCACCCTCTAAGTCTCCCTTCAGATTCTTTTTTCATTTAGATTTTACAACAACTTAGCAGGCATCAGGCGTTACCCAGAGAGGGAATTCTACTTCCAAGGGGAGATTTTATTTTTTAGTTGAATAAAATCACTTCAAAATGATTAAATTTTATCATTTATTTAATCGAAAGTAATTTGATCCAGCTAAATCAATGGTCAACCATGCTTTAAAGTTACAGTAGACTTACAGACAGCTAAATTTTTAAACTCTATTTTTGTCCTTTAATTTTCTGCAATTTAATTTAATTTATTCTTTGTCATGCTAAAACTTATTCATCTAAGGGATTTTTTTTTGTATAAAACTGGAGCTCAAGAAGTTTATTTTATAATAGACAATCAATAACTGTTTTTCCCACGATTTTTTTTCATACAGTTAGATACTATGAATTATGACGTGGAGAATCTATTTAATAGTCATAAAAAGTCAATTTTAAGTTATTATGAGTCGAATAATTCTGAATTGCAGTATCCAATCATAATAAGATTTAATATAAGAATTATATTTGACTTAACAACAATATGATTATGAAATGTAATTAATAATTCTTAAAAGCTGCAATATTTTATAGGTTTATAAGCGTCGTTGTTTAAAGTTTGTCAAAGACTTCAACAGACACAGTCAATGAGTCGTATAGGTCGGCCTATACGCCTCACAGCGATTTTTACTTGTTCCATAAACTGTTGCGTAAAAAACTGTAAATTTGAAAGATAAAATAAGTAGCTTATTGGAATATATTTATAAATCTCTATATTAATACCCTGTAAGTGCCATGGCGTATTATTAGTTCCAATTTGTGTTACATTTTGTTTTGCTGCGCAAACACTATAAAACAAAAAAAATTAAAGGTACGAAGGTATATCAAAATGTGTATTGTGAGTGAGATGAAATAAAAATAATTAGCAGTTGAGTTTAAAATATGAAATACCACGCATTCCTATTTGCCTCTCACAAAAATTCGACTAAGGATTTGAGCTTAACGCGCTGAGAGAACCGTTTTTGTTTGCTAGCTAAACTCAAAATTTTTTTGAAATTCCAATTTTCAAAAGTTTCTGTAATTTTAAGTGTATTTTTTTTTTGTCAGGTTTAACACTTTTGCTTTACATAACCTTAAGCTATATTTGGGTTTGTGCAATAAAAACACATGACTTAGAAACTTGAAATTATGAAACAAAATTACAGGAAATACAACGAATAAAATTTGTTAATTAATTAAAATATTTTTGACTGTTAAACTTGTATTAAAATTTGATTTTCATTAATTTTAGGTTTAAAAAATTTTGAGTGCAATTTTTACAAATTAACTCAAATAGAACTTTTAGAAAAAGACTGCATAGAACATTGTTTATTTAACAAAATTACAAAATCAGCCACTATTTTCCCAAAATAAAGAGTAGGGGAGTAACGGGTACCCCCGCCTACTGTCAATTTCATATGTATAGAATTGTTTTTCAAGTCAATGGGCCATCGGACATTAATTGTTATATTAAAAAAATATTATTTTCAAAGTTTCAAGTATTTATGCAGCTGGTAACAATGTAAACAATAGTTTTGAAAATATGTTGAATACAGTAGTCAAATTTTTTAAATTTCGATTTTTTAAAGTTAAACTATTCTTTTTTTGGTTTATTCATTTTGCATTATTCATTTTGCATTATTTAATTAGATGATGAAACAATAGAATCATACAAAAATATTGATTATTACTCAATATTATACAGAAATATAAGCAATACTCCTTAAGAGGGCGGGGCTACCCGACTCTCCCCTAAATGTTGCAGAAAATCCTTGAAAAGTCCACTCTATATCAACTTAGTTTTCAAAGAGAAACAAAATTTTTTGCTGCAAAAAAATGAAACGATTTTATTTTCAGATAAGTCAAGAAGCACCTTTAACACATTACAAATAAAACGGCTCAAGATTTCCTCGAATGCAAAATATAGGAATTTGAATAAATCTATATGCTCGACCACCTTAATAAATATAATCTTGCTTTTTTTAAGAAAAAAAAATACTATCGAATTTTTCTCCGGATAAGAAATTCGAAAAATGTAAACACTATAACTTTATTATGCGTTTTTTTTTAAAATGAAAATAATCAATCAAAAAGTTCATGAAAATAAGCTCTAAGTGTGTCTTTTTGAAAAGTATCTTGAAGATTCTTTTTAATAAACACTCTCTGGGGAAATAAAAATGTGCATATTGAATCAGATGAAATTTTTTGAGCACATGAAACTGTAAAGAAAAAAAAAACGTGACCACCATTTAAATGAATCTCAAGAAAAAGGAAAAATTAAATGCTTTCAAATATCATTGTGACGAAAACATTGTACAGCGCTAAAGAAAAAAAAAGGATTGCCCTGAATAATTTTTGATTTAAATATCGGATATTAATGTTTTAGAACTCAAAATTTTTACACTTCAAACATGTTAATTAATCAGTGCTGTAGTAGTAAACATACGACTTTTTTAATAGTTTATTTCTCTGAATTTAACCGATAAGTCTCTAATTCTGTATTTTGTAATGTAAAATTACATTCTTTAAAATGGTATAACAATGGTATACCTTATTTTGACCGCTCTCCTGATCAAATTATTGGGACCCTACTTTCCAGATTGATGCTACTTTCTATATTTTGGGAGTTTTAGTCCGAATCCATTAAAAAGAATTATGTTTGTTTAGAGAAAGTAAGTTTTTGAGTCTGATTTCGTAATATTGCTTGCACTATTAATCAGCATATTTGAGTTAATACTATTGAATCTTTAAAATTGATTTCGAATCTTTACTATCGAATCTCTTGATTCTGATCTCGAATCTTGTGACTAAACAAGTGGAAACCCACAGTAACAGTGCATTTGCAGAAAGGACAGTAATTTTAGAATATGGAAATTAGGAGTAGATTTTTTACAAATTCACAAAATTTGGACCCTTCGCAAAAAGTCTGGTTAAATCACAGGTTTCTGTGACTCGTGAAGAATTCATAAATACCCATTTCCAAAAATTTACAAAATTGAAAATAGATTACTAACAGTTAATGAAAAACAGGATTTTTCACAAAAAGTGTCGAATTATATCTGTTGAATTGGGCAAAATTTTATATATATATATATTATATATATATATATATATATATATATATATATATATATATATATATATATATATATATATATACATACAGCAAAATAAATAAATGCAAAAAACCAGAAAAAAAATAATAATAAGTATCATTTATTGCGCATAAGCTGCAAGTAAATAGAACTCATAAGATAAGTTCAAAATGAAGATAAAACAAAGGAAAATTACAGACAAATGAAAAAAGGGGGGCGAATAATAATAATAACAAACAACTGGGGAAAGAAAAAAAAAAAGAATTAATTAAAAAAAAAAAAAAAAAAAAAAAACGGGACATTTTTCAAGAATGATTTAAAGTGTTTACGTAACAAGATTGCCAGATTGCTAAATATGAAAACTGTGCAGCAAGAACGCAATTTAAACTCCTCTAGTTACTCTCAATTTGCGCTTTTGTTTTCACAGTTTTCATACTTTGCAATCTGGCAATCTTGTTACGTAAACACTTTAAATCATTCTTGAAAAATTTCCCGTTCATGTAAGTTCATTATTTTTCGCTACTCGCTTTATAGTTTTTGTTTTGTTCTGCTCTTCCTTTATATTTTATTTTCTGTTTTTACGTGTTATTTTTACTTATTGTGTTTTATTTTATTTGTCGTAATTTTTGTAAAAAAATTTTTTGAGTGCTCCTCACACTATTGTATTGATATATTTTGCTTTGGCTATATTGATACAATATTAGAAAGCACTCTTTTTCCGATATAATCGTGTGGGCTGATGAAAAGATTATATCTTTTATTTTCCGGTTTTTAAAAAAAAACTTTTTCCTCTTTTTTTTATTTTTTATTTTTTATTTATTTATTTTTTTATTAATTTTTTTTTTCTTTCCCCAGTTGTTTGTTATTATTATTATTCGCCCCCTTTTTTCATTTGTCTGTAATTTTCCTTTGTTTTATCTTCATTTTGAACTATTCATATAATATTATATATATTATATATAATATTATATATATATATATATATATATATATATATATATATATATATATATATATATATATATATATATATATATATATATATATATATATATATATATATATATATATATATAGATTGAGACTGGTGTTCAAAAGCTAGAAGGCTTTTGGAAACAATTCTTAGGAGGCGGGGGGTCAAGAACCTGTTTTACTCTTCCCTCAGTGAGAGTTATGTCATACTTCCACGTCGTTGTAAATAGTCAGAGAAGAAAAAGAAAAAAAAAAGTAAAAGAGCCCGCTTTTGCTTAGATCGTTAACATTTTTATTTGGAAAAGTATGCATGAAATATGAAGAATTTGCTTGAAATACATTTAATAATGATAATATAATACCCTTTAAAAAAATGAACTGAAAGCTGAATATATATATATATATATATATATATATATATATATATATATATATATATATATATATATATATATATATATATATATATATATATATATATATATATATATATATATATATATGTAATACAAAAGTTATAAAAATACTTTTGTATAAATAAAAGCATTGAAACTTATTCATTTTCATAAAATGTCTTAGTTAAAAAATTAGAGTACAGATATTCTATTTTGGGACTTCAAGCTTGAAAACATGCCAATGAATTATAATTAGATTTTTGTTTCAAAAGAGGAGTTACTTTAAGATCTTTCACTTCCATATAAGGAAAGATATTGATGAGGCGTAGGAATACAAGGAATGCAATATGATTGCCCTTTTACCCATGAATAAAACGCAGGACCAATGGTTTTTGCGTGGCTTTTTGTGTTTTATGTTTTCTAAATAAACTCCGTCAGATTTGACGGGATAATTGTCCCTCCCCCTCCAGCCGGAGAGGGGAGGAGACTGTTGTTTCAAAATAGTTTAGTCAATAAAAGCTTATTCAGAATATGGCCTCGTTATTCCTGAAATTCGGACTGATATTCCCATAATAATAACGGGGTGTTGCTCTGTTTATATATATATATATATATATATATATATATATATATATATATATATAATATAAGCTACTAATATTTCAATAATCATACAGGTGTGTAAAATATTTGTTTATTGTAAGGAAAACAATGATCAAAGAGTATAGAAAAATGTTAATTGCTTAAAGTAATAAATTTAATCTTTTGCGCCTTGTTGATAACTTATTTACAATTCCGTCGGAATCCAATTGCACCGCCAAGTCACGATGCACACTCAGAAGAGCAAGTCCAGTCAGTCTCTCATCTCCCATCTTATTTCTGAGATAGGTTTTTAATCTCTTTAGAGTGGAGAAACTTCTTTCTGGTGTCGCGGTGGAAACCGGAAGTGTTGCCAAAATACCCAGCAACGTTCTTGTCAGAGGGAAAAACTGTTGATCGCACTGATTGAGAGTTTTGAGAACAGTGACCGGTTTTTCGGTTATTGATTCCCAGTGTTTTCTCCATTTGTCATATTCACTAAGAAATGTGTTTCCTTCACTTTCGCCTAGAAAGGTTATTGCTACTTTTTTCAGACTTTCTTTTGTTTTGTCATCAGTTTTAGTTTTCTCGGGCAGAAGCAGTTGAATGCCTTCTATAGCGTCTTCATGTGGTTTGAAACGAGCATCTAGTTCGGTTACCACATGGTCTATAAACGGATAAAACACATTTCGCCGGTAGTAAATTTCGGCAGTTTCTTCAGGTGCATTGCTGCGTTGGGACGCTCTTGCGGCCATTCTTGGGACAACTATTTCGTTCGAGCTCATTCTCTTTGCTTCCTCAGTTTTCGCATAACTGCAAGTGGCGATTAAATCAAAATTCACCTTCTGCATCACCTTAATCAAATTTACAGTATACGAAAACACTTTTCTGAGTATGACTAATGATACTATAAATTGGCTATTGACCACAGCTGTCTGCAGCTGAAAAGCTTGTGTGGCCACGTCTGAACTACCAGTGCTTTGAAGTGTTTCGAGCGTTGCACGTGCAACGGGTAACATTTCTGCGAACCTTTCGACAGCCACATGTTTTTCAGTCCATCGTGTTTCACAAAGACCGATAAGGGTGGAATGCTCAAAGTTGTTTTCATCGGCAATTTTCTTTAATTGACCATCCCGTAGTGGAGATTTTCGGAAGAAGTTGATTACGGATTTCATAGTTCCTAGACAGTTCCTTATCATAGGTACTTCGCATGAATGAGTTAATACTAAGTTCAGTACATGAGCAACGCAATGTACGAATTGCGATTATTGTTCTCACACCTGGTAATCGACCACTCATCACTGCAGCGCCATCATATCCTTTACTTATAAATTTATGCATATCTGAATTATAGGATACAAGATGTGTTATTATGGTCGTTGCTAATGCTATACATCTTCTACGGTTATAAATTCAACAAAATCTTCCCGGATAACTGCTTTTCCAGATGAACAGTCTACGTATCGCACACACAAAACTATTTGTTCTCGTCGTGATATATCTTGTGTTTCATCAGCTAGTACACTGAAATAGCCTGTCTTTTTTACCCTTTCTAGAAGTTTATCTTAAATTGTCTTACCGGATAGTTCAATTATTTCATTTTGAATCTGTGATGAGGTATACATGGCTCGACTGTGTATTGATTGTGTTAGTAAATGCTTCTTAAGTACCTCATCGCCAGAGCCAGCACGAAAACGAAGCAGTGCTCTAAAATTTCCATCATTATGAGCGGGGTCATTTATTCCAATTTCACCAGAGTCACAGCTTCCCCTTAAAGCGAGTTCTTGTCTTCCGCGAAAAAGAAAATATCGTTTCTACAATGGCTTTTAATCTTTTCCTGTTTTCTTGAGCAATTTTGCTGTTTTCCACATTGATTGATTCGGCAACATCAAGCACTTTGCCTTCCGCTACCTTTACAAAATTTGCTGCCTGCTCGATAGCAAATTTATGATATTTTGTGTTTGCATGATGATCAAAGGCTTCTAAAGCGGACTTCCAGTTTATAAAGGGCTTACTAACAAAGGCTCCAAGTTCTTGACTGCCAAGATCACCTTCCTTTTTTCCAAGAAGAACGCATACTTTGCAAAATGCTCCCTGCATGCATATTGAATATGCAAGCCATGAATGTCTAGCAGTCCAATGACGTTGAAAGGAGAGTCTTTTTTTGCCACTGACACTGACTGGAAACTTGAAAGTATCCGGGGAGATCCAACACTGTTTCAACGCTTTAAGCTTTTCTTCATCATCGTCCGGAGGATTACTGAGATAATTACAAATATCCATGGAAGCAGGATATTTCTTAAAAAATTATTTTTCGAGGCAAGACGTATATTATAAGAAGTTCTATGCGATATTTGGAAATATGGATATTAAAAAAAACTCAAGCTAAAGGGGGGTGTCCGGACCCCATGGACACCCCCCTTATATACGTCCGTGTATATATATGATATTGCCCAATTCAACAGAAAAAAAGTTATTTTAAACTTCAACTTATAATTTAAAATCAGAAAAAAAAATTATAAATAGTTTAAAAATGTATATGAAAATGTAGTTACAGATTGACTGACCAATTTAAAAATATATGAAACGAAAACAACATGTTTTAAATCATATTTCCCTTCTGAATCCAACTCCATCCATCCAAAGGATAGATAAATTCTATAGAAAATATACCTTTCAATAATCGAAAAAAAGTCTTTCATAAACTTCCAACTTCATTCAACTCGGTTTCATTCAATTCGTCGTATTAGTTCGGATTCGAAATATAGCCTTGGGCTTTTTCATATATCGGTAGAGTACCTTAAATATTGCTCTATTTAAGTTTAGTCAAGTGAGTTGCGTAAAAATATAGATGTTTGAAAAGATTTTTGAGTTTTTTTAAATGATACTTTTAGATTCCAAGTGAACATTATTGAGTTAGGAAAAAAATTATTTACTTGGTGAATATCTAAAAGAGTTAGCTAAAACTTTATAAGTTATATAAATGAAAGTTCAATTTATTAATACAGAAATAAAGTAAAAGGAATTTAACATTTCCATTTATTTGTGTTGATTTCATCGGGTAAAATTTGCCTATATTACATTTTTCATCAAGTTAATCAAATAATAGCAAAAATCATAAAAGTATCAATCGTTTGCTGTTATTATTTTTATCATCAAATATAGTTACTAAATAAAGCAAATTTCAGCAAAACCAAAATAATAGTATATTTAATTTTTACTGATTCTTGATTAATTTCATGACTTATGTTTTACATTTTTTATAATTTCTTTCTTTTTAACACACTTTAATCAATGGAGGATGGCGAAATTTTTCGTTTAGCAATTTATTTTTGTTAATCTTTGCATCCGATAATCAAAGATTGCCAGGTCTGGAGAGTTTCTTGTCTACTTGATATTGGCCAATTTGTTTAATAAATTTAGGAACTTAATTTTCTTTAAAAAAAATCTATTTCTGGATAGAATCATGTTCAAATTCAGCCTCCATACTTTTCCATCCTTCTTTCTTTTTGCACTGTTCTTCCTACCATCAAGCATCATTGGCTGCGGTCAGTGAGTGATAAGCCTGCGAAGTTGGAGAAACAAAAGTTGGAGAATAAAATAAAGTAAAAGAAAGATTTAATCTTGTCATTAGATATTACGATTCTATCAGAAAAAATAGTGCTTCCTAATATTGTATTAATATAGCTAAATCAAAACATATAAATACAAGGAGCACCGAAAAAATTGGAACAAAAATAGAATTTATAAAGCAAAAAATGTGAAACAAATAAAAGCAAAATAAAGCAATCAAACAAAAATAGAAAATAAAACTTCAAGAAAATGCAGAATAAATCTCAAGATGTAACATTTAAAGCGAATTCATATGTACTTACATTTACAGGCATTTTTCAAAAAGGATTTATGTTTACGTAGCAAGTTTATCTGATTAAAAAAAATTAAAATAGAAGCGTAAATAGAAGATGAAGGGAATCAACTATTGGCGCGTTCTCACATAAGTACAGAAGAGCGTGTGATTTGTTAGTTATCTTGGATTGGACCGAATGGATGCGCAATGTTATGCTGGATAATTTGAAGTTTATTGTTAATAAGGTTGGATTTTAATTACAAAATTTGTATATTAATAAAGTTGAATTTAGAGAAATATTATTAGAAGATGTTAAGCCACGGTTTTGTCCGCATGGAAAAATATAAATTTAGTTAACAAAGATATTTTTAATTATAACATGCAATTAACTCAAAGATTTGATATAAAATTCAATTAGTTGGATATCCGTTGTCTATTTGCTTTTTCGACAAATAAACATTACTACAAATTGTTTTAATTCTATATATTTGATTAAAAATGGTATTTATATAAATGTCTTAGAAACATTAGAACTACGTTTAATTAGTTTATTTGTATTAAATTGAAAAAAATTTCTTTTATCATATTAAATAGATGAAAATATTAAATAATAAAATAAATAAAATAATAAATAATTAAATATCAAAAATATTAAAATATTTTACATAGAATTAAAGAATTTGTAGTAATGTCTATATATAGAAAAAAACAAATAGACGAACTTTTTCAAACTTTAAACCAACAAAAAAGAAAAAAAAACAAACAATGGATATCCGATCAATGAAATTAACTTTTTATACAAAATCGATGATTTAATTATATATTATAAATAAAAACTTCTTTGTTAACTAATTTTATATTTTTACCATGTGCAAATCCATTGCGAGCAAATCCGTTGCTAAAAATCTTTTATTATTTAATAAAGAATCTTTTAAAATAATTTGTTTAAAAAAATTATTTAGTTTTTATAAAATTTTAACTATTCCTCTAAATTCAACCTTATTATTATTAAAATTGTATAATTAAAATTCAACCTTATTAATTTTATTTTAAAAGCGTCATTGAAGAGTTGACCCAATTTTTTGGGTTCACAACTGATAATATTCAACTCCATAGCATTGTAATTTTGAAACCAATCCAGAAAACAAGGGAACTGGATGAACTGTTTGGGAGAAATTTTCCCTCGTGGAACTAACTCGCATTTGCGTTACATGGAGACTAAAACCACGAAAACCTCCGACGGTTAGGATGATGGCAAGGGGACATGAACCGTATCCCATGAACCGTATACCACTGAGAATATTTTACGTCAGCACTGTAGTCGGTGCAAGCCGGGTGCTGAATTCGTATCGTCCAGCCATCGCTGGGATTCGTACCCAGTTCACCACTTTGGAAGTCGAATGCTTTATTCCCTGAGTCACCACGGCTTCTTTATTAATTATAAAGTTTGAGTTATGCAGCTTAATACATCTTGCGCACATCCAGATTCGGGTCAATTCATGGTAACTAACAAATAAAACGCGCTTCTGTACTTCTGTAAGAATGCGCCATTAGTAAAATAAAAATGTGAGAATCCAAATAAAAACCAACAAATTTGAATGCTACGCATGTTAGCATAAACAGTATTTAATCAGGGGAATAGAGCAATAATCACTCATAAAGAGAGAGCTTGATTACTCACACCTTTATCTCGATATCAACTAATCAGGATATTCTTCAGAAGTTATAATGAAAGATGCATCATCATTCGGTACATGAAAGACTATCAGATGGTGCAGT
This sequence comes from Parasteatoda lunata, assembly GCA_949128135.1. NCBI lineage: Eukaryota > Metazoa > Arthropoda > Arachnida > Araneae > Theridiidae > Parasteatoda > Parasteatoda lunata. The sequence goes on along the minus strand of OX421970.1, from coordinate 7,028,137 downwards.
TTGATGTGGGATTGGAAACAAATATTTCTTTAACAGGGCGAGAAAAGGTTGCATCTGTGTTTCAAGAAACATTTTTAATCTCACAAATTTCCACATCCGCTGGTAAATGGCTTACTGATGAAACATTTCCGGTTTGTTAATCTTAGAAAGACTTTTTTTACTTGCAAGTTTTTTCTTCTTCTTCTAAAGGGATACTACGATAAAATAGAAATTATTTTTACAATAACTTATGTCATCTGATAATATTAGTTACTTCATGTAACAGGTGTTTTTCGTCATTTGATGCTTGCATAGGAATAGAATTAAGAACATTATGATTTTTGAGGAAAAAAATAAAATAAAATGTTATGAAAGATTGGCATAATTCATATCTGATTTTGGGTCAAAAACCTTTTCATGTGTAAAATAGGTGTTGCAAACTATCCATCATAATCAGAAAGCAGACGGGGTTTTTATTTAACAACGAATAAAATATTAATAAAAAGAAAACCAATCTGACCCAAATCTAGAGCCAGAATCTTTTATGAGAAGATTATGGCATGGGAGAGATTAAAAATTATATAAATCTATTTTAAATCCGTCTTGTAAAACCGTAAAGACCCAAATGAGAATTTATTTTTTACCCGGAGTCATATTGCTTGTACTCACATTATTTTATTCCTTATATAAGAGGTCACTAAGATTTTTTTGAATTTCATTATTATATATTTTTCCAATGCCCACCTAATTGACATTCGGGTATTAGTTGAGTAGAACTCTTTCAGAAGGTTCATACCCTATTAGGTGGTCCAACGCTGCTCCCTCAGTAAGGAGAGATAGTACAGAGAACATCCATGCCTTGTTTGGGATTCGAACGCAGGACCTTTTTATTACTATATACAAATCATTCATCATATTCTTTCTCCAGAGTTTTAGAATAACTGTTTCATTTTAAGTTTAAAAATAGCTGTATTTTAACCCGTAAAATACTTTTTTAAGTATAAAAAGTTATGTTTAATTTTTCAACGTTCTTATAAATTAGTTTTTATGTCAGTGAAGGTGGACTACTGCAATCGAAACTTTGTATCATTTCCGAACGGCTAGAGCTCTCGAATCTCTACTGGAACTTTGTGTTAGATGACAGAAAAAGTGTCAACAGTTTCCCAAATATACAGATATAATTTATTATCCCTTTATCTATAAATTGAATTTTTTGTCAAGTAAAATCCAGTATTTCTTTCCAACTATATGATGTACTTAAATTTAACTGCAGCTCTGTGCTGCACGATAAGTTAAATTTCAATCATTATCTGACCGTTGCAAGCGAAATTTGTCAACAAATTAGAATTTATCGCCAATTATCATTTTCTAGTAATCCGATTAGCTAGAGTGCTCAAATTTAAGTATAAGCTCTGTGTTTGATGACAATATACACTTAGTTGCTTCCTAAATGGTTCTAGCATATTCCATTGCATCCCATTTAATACATCAAACAGTTTTGGACTTAATAATAATAGGAAAAAGCAAAATTATAAGTCTGTTTTTGTCGTATAATAATCGATTGGCGATAAAGTGGAGAAAAAAAATTCCTTGATACGCTTAAATTGTACTAACATTGTCACACGTCGAAATTTTATCCCTGTAACTACTCGGAAGTTTATGAGACTTGATGATACATTTTATTGTTCAATAAAAAATTCCATCTGGTGATAAAATTTGCTCGCAAAGCAGCCTGGAAACTATTGAAACCTGTATTATAAAGCAGAAAACACTATTCAGAAAGTGGGAATCCTAATAAAGGGTCCATTCGAGAGAAATTAGATTCTATTAATGAACCCTTAAAATAAGGTGTTTCATCATAAAAATTATTTTATCTTTACTATCACCCTTCACATTCCGAAAATACACACTACAAAAAATTCTTCCGTGAAACGGAGTTGATGACGTCATTAATTCACAATTTGAAAACTACAACTCATTGAAAGCGTTTTTTTACAGAAGCGGTTTTTATTGAAGCGGTTTTAGCGTTTTTTTTTTACAAAAACAGGACCTTATTTTGTATATTTACTAATTATCTATTTAAATTAGTTGACATTTTTACAAAATATTATTTACCTTATTTTTCCACATTTATAACCATATTTACATATTATTACTCGATTTAACTTTTATTTTAAATTAAGTTTAGATCAGTCATTTTTTCACAAAATAGGACCTTTCACAAAATCACTATCTCTAATTTTTTTTTTTTTTTTTAATAGAATTCTACATAATATTAATAAAAGGGAATTTCAACGAAAAGTCAGAAATGTCCCTTGCATAAAATGTTCGAATTTTCACCTCTTATTTTCACCTCTTTACACTCTTATCTCTCTCTCTTTTTTTTTTTTTTTACATTATTTTAAATTACTTTATATAATTAAGTGTGCAAATTACTTTACCGATCGGACACAGGATTGTGTTACTATTATTACTCAACAATCAGCTCGCATCTGCCAATTGGGGGGAGAGAAGAAAAGGTGTTACTATAGAAAAACTTTTACTGGTAATTTGATAGGACTGCTATTGGGCTGTTACTTACCAAAAAGCAGAAGAAGGTACTAAATGAATCGGAGGAGGCACTAATGTACGTCTCTCAGTTTCTCTCCTGAGATATTTGACAAGAGATCTCGCTGGTCTCTCCTGTGATCTCCGGGGGGTTTGGGGGAGATACGCCCCAAAACACGATAACCTCTCTTTCATATTACTGAAGGGAATTATTTATTCAGGGATCGTCCAATGCTTGAGAAAGATCAATAACTTTTTTTGTATTAAGAATGTTTTCCAGATAGAATAATGGATATTATGAATAAAATTTATCCCATATATTTCATCGATGAGCTTTTATTCCACACACAGCTCGAACTGCGTGTTTAAGAAAATGGACATAGCTCGAAATGCGAGTTTTAGAAAATGAACACAGCTCGAAATGCGAGTTTTAGAAAATGGACCCAGCTCGAAATGCGTGTTTAAGAAAATGGACCCAGCTCGAAATGCGTGTTTAAGAAAATGGATCTAGCTCGAAATGCGTGTTTCAAATAATGGACGGAGTTCAAAATGCGTGTTTCAAATACTGGACACAGCTCGAACTGCGTGTTTAAGAAAATGGACATAGCTCGAAATGCATGTTTCAAATACTGGACATAGCCTGAAATGCGTGTCAAGAAAATGGATAAGGCCAAAAAAATTCCCTCTTTCAACGTTCAACTCAAAGTTAACGGTTAAAGGAGGAATTCCGAGCTCACTTTTCCTTACTTATTTAAACTCTAACCATAATCGTTTCGGGGCAAAATCCTGGATTTGGAGGTCTGAGTGGCTGAGTATATTGCAGATGCAACTTTTCCGGAGATTTCTTCGTATTCAGAACTCTAATCGATAAAGTGAATTTTAAAACTCCAAATTCCTACAAAGAAAATTTACTCCGCTATTATAAATTTATAGATCCTATGTCAACCTTATAAAAACAAGAGTTGACTTTAAAGTATTTATTTTTAAAAAGAAGACTAAATTGATAAAATGCACTTAGTGATTTATGCAAATGGATAATATCACATTACGAATTTATTAGAATAAAATAAATTTGAAAAACGGAATCAAATTCGGTGTCAATTTTCTTGCATAGCTATGTCCATTTTATTAAACATAAATGCATTTGGATCTGTAGGTGGAATAAAAAGCTCACCGGCGATTTTCTATGCTAACGTATAGTTTTCTTATTAAAAAGAAATGTTTTGGAATTAGAACTTTTTATTAAGAAATGAAAATAGTTTATTTTTGAAGATGAGAATAGTCTTCAAATTTTTAAGATATTAAAAAAGGATACATGATTTTCTAATAAAACAGTTTCCAAATTGGAACGTTAGCTATTGTAAGAATTCATAATTAAGAATATGAATAATTCTTTAATTTAACAATGTTCGTTTTAGGGAAGTATGTTATTTAAAGAAATTTTTTTTTTAAAAATAAAATTTAAAAAACCTTTTTCAAATAGGAGCTTTTTGTTATGAAATTATAAAAAATCACATTTGAGGAAGAGAATCCTTTTTTTTCTTTCAAAATATACAAACGCATATTTTTCTTGTTAAAAAATTCAGTTTTCTTTTAGAGGTTTTCGTTGAAAAAAGGGATAAATGTTCATATTAGCGAATAATTCTTTCTGTCTACAATTTTTGTTTGAGGTATATTAAAAAAACTTATATTTTAATCATTAAAATATAATAAACAATTTATGTTACAAAATTAAAAAACTCAATATTAGAAAGTTCAACCTGAATAGTATATTAGAACGAAATAAATCCTTTTAATATACTTTTGAGGTACAAAAAATTTATAAAAAGGTGATTAGCAATTTTCAGATCGGGATACTTCTTATTGAAGAACACAAAAATTCAAATTTTACAATAAGAATAATCCTGTAAATATACATTGTTTGTTTCTAAGATATTAAAAATAACAACGCATGTTTTCCTTATTAAAACTTAACAAACGTTTCAATAGTTTCACTACTGAACGTTTTAATGGATGCAATGAAACAAAAAATATCATATAATACAACAAAATATTTAATCAATAAATCGCTTTCATACAATTCCCGTTAGGTAACATGGTGAAAGTATGTGGAATTCCATTCTCTCTAAGGGGAGCGAATTAATTTTACGAGATTATCAAAATATATTTATAGCAAATTAATAAGATTTCAAGCTAATTTTTTTCCCAACAACATTGAGTAGCGTGTTTTTTTAGGACTTTGCTTTTATAATTTGATGTTCAGCATGTTTGAGAAAATATGAATAAGCAGTATAAATTTATTTTTGTTACTAAATATCGAAAAAGCAATTAACTTTATTTATAACAGAAAAATGCATTTGTGAAAGTTTTAGAAAACTTGTGGTTTCTTTATTTTATGCTTCGAAGATTAATTAATTATCCGTAATAATAGTTTTTAAATGAAACTTTTAAAGAATAGGAAAAAGTACCTATTTTAGATTTTATGTAACCAACTTTCGTTAGAACTGGTACGGTCAAAGAAAATGTGTCAATATTCAGCATAGCAATGGTCAAAATTACGATCTGTGGATGAATGAATGGGTTCGCCTTAATACCTCATTATCTCCAACAAAAATGGTTTCAATTAATACTCGACCATTATCTATCATGGCGATTATTGTAAACCATGGTTCAAACCACAATTTAAGCCAAACGTTTTTTTTAGCCGGTTTTTAAAAAAAAAATACAGATTAAAACTTATTATTTTTATTTTTTTTATATAAAAAACAGGAAAATAACTCTAATTTTATCATAAAAAATTATTATTATGAAAAAATTATTATAATTATAATATTATAATTATTACTCTGGATTTTTTAATAGAAAATTTTTCTAACAATTAAATTTTCTATAATTTGTGCAAATACTTTTAGTTTTAATGTAACCAAATGGAAAAATAACAGACGTTTCCTAAAAATGCTCTTCAAATTTAAATTCAGTAACTAATGTGGGTCTGTATTAAGTACTTTAAATAAACATTATGATGCAGTTTTGATATGTTTATGTACCATTACGTTTCCACAAAAATGTATAAAATGAATTAATGTGAGGAAAGCTAAGAGACTAAATCAATTTCATGTTCTGATAATTTTTAAAATTAGTTAAATAATGTTAATTTCATGACTAAGATCAAATGATTTTTTTTTTAATTTAAAAAAATCTTAAATAAAACATTATGCTTATAGTAATAAAAAACTAAAATGGGAATGCGATGCTATTCTGAATTTCATACTTTTATTTCAGTTTATTTTAAGGATGTTTTCTATTATTAATTTACACGCATTTTTACATATCATTATGTTTTTATTTGTGACTTTAATATTTTCAAAACGCAATTTTTCTAAACAAAAAAAAAACTATGTTTAACAATCATTTAAAATATTAGCAGTGTATATTATTTTGTTTAAGGTTTTATTATTTAAAATTATATTGACAAGAACAGCTTTATTGTGTTAGAAGAAAGACAAATTATTTTGTTCTTCATTTATTATTAAATCAATAATATTAAAATTGTTCTTCACTTTTTGTTATGCACACATGTATGCAACCAACTTCACGTTTTTAGTCATTTTCGTCATTTCACTATTTTCAAAAATTTTTATTAGTTGAAAAATATATTACTTTAAATGTTTTGTTCTCACCTTAAAATTGAACTTGATTCAGTTAAAAAAATTAAATGTTAATTTTATGAAGAAAATTAACGCTATTGTGAGCTGCTTAAACAATAACAGAAATAAAGAATTCAGCATTAAAAAATGCTGAAGTGTGACATTTTCCTTTTATACTGACAACACTCTTTTATATGCATTCATAATACAATAATCAAAAGTAAGTTTTTATTCGCATATTTAGTGGAGTTGTAAATTAATGAATAAGCATTATTCTAATTAACATTTTAGCAAATTATTTCAATGAAAGAGGAAATTTTTTATTACTTATTAAAAATATTAATTTGTAGCAGAAAATATTTTTATGAAGTGCATTTTAACACTTTAATTAATTTTAATTTGGAGCATTAAATATAATTTTACTTTCTGTTTTAAATGAACAAAAAAAAAGTTAGTTTAAAAAAAGTTAAACGAAAATAAATTTGCGTATTTTTTTTTTCGCCTTTAAATGACGGGTTTTTTCCAACTTGATATCTATTATTTCTTTTGGTTTGTAGGTATTTAAAAATGAAGAGTTGTTTTACAATTTGTTGTCTCGTATTGTCATCCAATTAAAGTTTGTGATCTCTAGCTAGTCGAAATGTGATGGGAATTTGGATTGCAAGATTGAACACATGAAAAAGGAGATTAAAAAATGTAGGAGATTTATTAAATGAAAAAATACTAATTTAATTAAATGCGAAAATTTAATTTATATATGGTAATAAAATATATTAATTACCATGCGTTAACCAAGCCTCACATTCGATGTGCTTTTTTGACCCAGTATCCCAATAGCATTGATTTACCTTCTGACTCCTTATTGATTCTAAGCCTAATAAAATGATTTTAACTGTTGATTTATTTTTAGTAAGCTACTTCGCAATAACATACTTTGCAAAACATATTTAGAAGCCACATACTTTGAAACAACATATTTTGCACCAAAACATACTTCATATCTGAGTTACCATGTTCAACACTTCCACCAGTCTATACAAATACACATAGAGCCGATATTTAAACCTTTCACCAAGATCATTCTCCCTAGTTTCGAATAATAAGTAACAATTCAGCATTAATGACGTCATGTATGTAATGGAGCGCAAAACCACGAGATTAAAACTCATACATTTGAACTTCATTGAATCATGAATCATTTGAATCATGAATTTGGGATTCTATTGCCTTCCTGCTCATAACTGCCAAAGAACGAGTTGGTCAAGTGCTAACAGTAGATCACTGTAAACCTCGGTATATTAGGTAATTAACAACCAAAACTCAATGCTTTTTGTAAGTTTTAACCCAGTATGAGCATAAAAGCATACTACAGATCAGTGAAGATTATGTAAAAGATCATAAACTTTTAAAAACATTTTATTTGTCTATTTTTTTCCGAATACTTTTGGAAACCTAATTGCATCCCATGAGGACACAAATGCATCATTTTGCAACTAGTTTTCAAATTTTTTTTCCAGAAGAGTTAAGTTGGAGTATTCCATACTCTCACTTAAAGGCCGGGATAGCCTGGTTGGTTGGGCACTGTGCCCATGTCCAACAGGTCGTGGGTTCGATCCCCGCTGGTCGAAGATTCCCCGTGTAGTAAGTGATGACTAATGCACGTTAAATCTGTCGAGTCACAGAGTCCTCCATATTCCCATAACAAATCATACACCTGGGGAAACTGATCCAGGAGTTTCCTTGTCTTCTGGATTGGTTCAAAATTACAAGGCTACGGAGTTGAACATTAATAGTCGTAAACTCAAAATTGGGTCAGCTGTTCAACGACGGTTATAAAATAAAATACTACCACTTAAAGGGTATTCATTGCATTTCTGTCTAACAAAATCAACCTAAAAAAAAGGTGGGAGTATATTTCGTTTTATATTTTATAACCGGCATTGAACAGCCGACTCAATTCTGACTTTGTGTTTATCAATACTCAACTGCGTATCCTTTTAATTTTGAACACAACTACGAAGACAAGTTATAAAGACGAAATTAGGTGTGGTTGGAGTTGTATAGTATAACTGACTAATTGAAGATTGTGGTGACAACTGGATGATAAAAATAGCTGTTGAAGATGAAAACTAGGTCATAATTAAAATAAAACTTTTATTTAGTAGTATTTGTAAAACTCGAGATACAAAATTATATTTTTATCCATAAGAAATTAAGTTAAATAAATTTTACATAATTATATTAATAAGGACAGGCCATGGGAGAAAAATTCCCCTCGAACTGCCTAATCAAAAGCCCAATTAAAAAGTGATTGAATTGTTCCCATAGGACAGTTAGGAGCATATGAAGAGATCCATGGTTGTTGACTCATCTAAAAATAACATAGCTGAAAATAAAGTTAACCCCCATAATCAATATTAAGTTGAAAATAATTTTGCGCCATAAAGACTGTGAGAATTAATATAACCATGTAACTGAAACATTTTTGCAGTAAGAAATAAGGCGTTATAAATAGATTTTTGTTTTTGATTTTATAGAGAATTAATGAGTCTACATTAGTTTTGAAATAAAAAGTTAGCCGTTACATTGATCGGTAAGAAAAGAATAAAATATTTTATATTTGCTTTTTATAAAATGTAATAAAAAATTTAATAATTGAATTAATTTATCGATTAAGAATAATTAAAAAAATATTTGAGAAATTAAAGAAATTATAAAGGCTAGGAAATGTGTAATGCCTATTGTGGTATCAGACAAGGGATCAAGCATTGAAACAAACTAGTCTTCGTGGAGGATTTTTTGATTACACTATCCTGTCTTTGTCACAGTGTTTCATCAGATTTTTTTTTTCTCTGTGTAAATCTTCTACCAAAAGAAACTAATGCCACTGTTTTCAGAACGAATCCTTTCTACAGATTCTTTTTTTTTCTTTCGGGTAAATAAAAGCAATTTTTATCATCGGGACTTTTCTACAAGAAATCGTTTCAAAGCCCCCTTTTCAAGTAGATAGAACACTGAAGAAGTTCCTAAAAAGGTGTATCTTGTCACAAAGGGATTGAATGAAAGTTCACGAGCATGTAAAATTCCAGCTTAGTCATTTCATGCCTCACATCATTCCAATTCGATGTTCCTTTAGTTTTTAAAGGAAAATTTCCTACTCTTAAAAATTTCGAATTGAGAAAAAGTTAACTAAGGAGGAATCTGATGAAATTACTACTAGCTTATCTACATTATGGACATTTTTCATTTATTGCAAGAAGCGAACTTCTACACTTGATTGATCGTTATTAATTATTTTAGAATATGTTTTTTTTTTTTTTGTAACTGCATTTATTTATTCAATGTTAAGGAATGCCAAAATTTAATTTTGCATTTAAGAAAGACTGGATGAAAAATATTAAAAACACTTATCAAAATGAATACTTTAACACGAAGTCGAAATTGATATTTAAAATAGAAGAAAAGTATAATAAAACAAAACATTGTTTTTTTTTTTAAATTTCAATCTCATCTTTGCTCCGATTGATTTCGATAATTAATATTATTTATTTGATAAAATTATCTTTTTTTAGTTCAATAAACATTTCAGACCCTCATTACGTAACTTTTACGCATTTGTCAAATATGTATCAAGTGCAGAAAGGGTAGATATCACGTGCATAAATAATTCTTCTTTCTATCTGAAATATTCTTTTTGAGGAGGTGCTTATGCAGCATTTCTTTTTATCTTTCTTACCCATGACAATAATTTTTCTTCCCTAGTTGGCCAAAGTGGTAAGAGTCGATCAACAATTATAAAAAAAACTTTCAAATTATTGGAATTTAGTTTTTCTGTTATTTGAAAATCAAAGAATTTCACCTATTAACACAATTATATTAAAAAGTGGAATAAACCACTATGTAGTTTATTCCTATATACTCTTTCATCAAGTAACAGAATAAAAAAATATTTAGTTTTTGTTTATTTTTCACTGTTTTCTCAATTCAGCCTTTTACTTTTTATTATAAAAAAGTTTGGAGATGTTTTATAAAGGGAATCTCAGTAATTTGTCTCCCCCCATTTGCTCTTAATGGAATAGTTAAGCGCGTAATGGAAAATGCCAAGCAAGCATAATTGAAGAATCATCTTTGCAAAAAATTTTTACTACGCAAGAAATAAAATAAAGTAAGCTTTCTGCAAAACATAATTAGTGGTAATATTCTACTCTACACAATATAACAGAGCTGTACTCTTTTCAATACGAATCTAATCTAGCTGTATCATCTATAAACAAGCATACATCTAATATCCAATCTGATACACATGCATAATGAGGGTAAAAAATCGTAAGAACTTCACTTATAATTAATGTGAAATTTATTTCTAAATGTCCAAAATAAATGTAGAGACGGGATAACCTGGCTAATAGAGCATTGGTCCCATGTCCATGTAGTAAATGGTGACTGGTGCACGCTGAATCTGTCGGGGTCACATTGTCCTCCAAGTTTCCATAACAAATCAATATCTCTTGGGGTACTGGATCGGAGATTGATCACGGTCTAGTTCAGATCAATCTGGATTACGATCTGCGGAGAGATGGTGTGTGACTGTGTCCTCCTTGTAATACGACGTATGTATATCTCCGGATCATCCTCAGGGATGTTTGCTAGACCGTCGCCATTAGCCCATTGGGCAGCTCTAGTGCGACATAAATAAAAGTACTGTACCGAAATCAACTTATAAATCAAGAAATAAATAGTTCAGAAAAGTAAAAATAAACCTCTTTCTCCAGAGCATAAAAACTGAAACTTTCCCTTCCTTTCGTCTTTCCAATGGTTTTTCGAACTTCTAACTAGCTTTTCTACTTACTCGAGCCTCGTTCCTTATAAAAATAAAACTGACATAAAGAAAAAATAAAATTTTCTTCGCCAAATTTTCAAATTGTTCCTTAGCATTGCTTTCTTTTATAAACTGCAAAAATTACCGAAATTTTCACGAGATAACAACAAAATACATTTCATTACCTACACGGAAATTGAGATATTTTTCAGCAAAAATGCTTTTATTTTTTAAATCAATTCTCCTCTGTTGTTGTAGTTCACTTACGTCACACTAGAGCTGCACAAAGGGCTAATGGTGACGGTCTAGGAAACATCCCATAGGATGATCCGACAATCTGCACGTGACGTCAAGCACTTTACGGTAGAACAGTTTTACGAGGACCAATACTGCACACCCTCGGTCCTTACGCAGACTAATCCGAGTGGTCATCCACCCGCACACTGATCGCAGCCAGTGATGCTTGACCTCGGTGATCTGCTGGGAACCGTGTCTTAATGACCAGTCCACTGTGGGACACATTTTCCTCCTTTATTATAACCCCAACTCTTTTTTAATGTATTGTTCTTCAAAATAGTAGTTGCGACATTGAACAGACTTTGATTAAAGTTGATTTTCTTGTTCAATTTTCAACTATCCAGAATAAATATAAGAAAACCTTTTCAGATTTTTTTCTTTAAATTGAACCCATTATCCGAGAAAAATTTACGCGGAATAAGCCACTTTTTTCATTCTGAATAGAAGGAAAAGAAAGAGGGATTTCTTATAATGATAACAGCGTTTATAAGTGAGAATTTTCAGTAAGTGAGGTAGAGAGTCAGGTGATCCCTTCTAAGACTTCCAATTTGGGAAATTCTTGTTCGAAAATTGCTCTGCTCCTAATAAAAGAGTGGGGTGGAATGGTCAAGGGATTTCTGTTCATTTGCATGTCCATTAGTTAAGGACGTCACATCCGCCTATCTGGATGAAATTGGTACACCGATTTAAATCAGGGCAAGTGACTGAATCCCGATTCATTAGCATAATTGGACTTCTCATTTGCAAGAGAAAATGCTCTAATATCCATCTGAGCACTTCCAAAGTCCGTGGAATTAACATTTCAATTGCATTTTAAAAAATAATGTGCCTACAGGAACCTATTAATTAAACATTTTAAAATTTTTTTGTTATTAATATCAAAACTTTAAATCAAATGAATAAAATTACTGATTAAAACAAATTTTTTTTACTGATTAAAATCACTGATTAAAATTACTGATTAACATCAATAATTTAACTAAATAAATAGGTTAGAAAGAAAAAAAAAATAATTTGTCTTGGTTTCAAAAAATTTGGAGTAGTGAGTACAGAAAATTCTGAAAATTTCTAAAACAATTAAAAATCTTTAGTTAAGTTTTAATATACCATTTTTACGATGTTCAAAAATAAACAACGAAAAAATTCCTTAAAGCAAAGCAAATAGGTAGTAAAAAATGTGCAAATTATTCATGTTAGTGAACTATCAAGAAATAAATATTTCGCTCATAATTACTAAAAAAAATATTTGTTAAATTAATTTTCAACTTTGTCATTATAATAAATTAGCAATTTTATTAATAATTTAAAAATATATGCCTTTCTTATTAAATATATGCTTATTAATAATTAAAAATATATGCCTTTCGTAAATTTGGTCCCACATTCTGCTAATCGCTGGACGCGGTTTTCAGTAGGTCGCCGGAGTCAAACATCACGGGTTGTTCTGAGTGAGCGGGTGGGCGATTACTTTGATCAAATGACCTGAGTAGGGACCGAGGGTGTGCGGTATTGATCTTCATTAAATTGTTGTTATGGCTTTTTCCCCAAGGTCTAACTGCTGGCTAGACCATATTGAGAAAGTCGTGAATCGTTACAAAGTCATATATAATAAGAGCTGTAGTTATAAGGTCCTCATGCAAACGCCCGACGCAGAGGAGATGCTCTGGGAAGGCCAGTGTTGACGTAAACACACGATTAGATTTTTTAAACTTTTTTCTTTCTTTAACTTTCTTTCTTAACGATAAGATTTCTTTTTTCTACAATAAGTTGCAAGACTTGGCTTGCTTTTCGTCGGACTGCCAAAGCAGGGGAGCGACTCTCTCTATGGAGACTCAAAATTATGATGGAGTCTTTTTGGATCATCCTCAGGGATGCTTCCCAGACTACAGCTCATTGCGCAGATTTAGTGCAACGTAAATAAGTACAATTATTACATATCTTTTATAAAAAGAAATCTTTGAATGTCAATCATTTTCCTATTGTGCATCGAATAAATGTATCGTAAGATAGATAAAAATATTAGTAAAACTAATATGTGTTTATTTTATTTCTACCACCATCGTTAAACAACTGAACAAATTTTTGAGTTTACGACTACCAATGTTCAACTCCGTAGCCCTGTTAATTTGAATCCTATCTAGAAAATAAGAGAGCTTCTGGATCAACTATTGGGAGAAAAATGTTTTTGTGGAAAACTTTTTGATATAACTAACCCGAATAGGTATTACATGGAGAGGAAACCCACGAAAACCTTCCACCTGACGGCAATGATCCGATTCGAACCCGGGTCAGCTCATAGCTCTCTATGTTCTCTGACACACCACGGCTCGATGCATCTTGGTTTGAAGAAATAGTTAAGATAATCTTAAAACAAAAGGAAATATTTATGCAATACTCTTGTGTCTTATTTTTATTCATTTATAAATAGATATGAAAATGGATTAAAAAAAAAAAAAATCAGTAAAAACTTTGCATATACGTACTATAACTACTGTCGTATCTTTATTTACAAAACCGCTTAGGTAAAATAAGGGATTTTTAATCTTCTTTGAACAATTTATGTTTGTTTAAAATAACTACTGGGAATTCTTTTAAAAACAGAAAGAAACGACCAAGCTTTATTATTTATGTACGCATTCGCATTCTTATTTATTTACAAACTCGCTTCTTTTTCTTTTAGTATAGTGTTTAGATCAATTTATGCTCGTTTAAAAAAAATTGCGATTTTCCCAAAAAAGAAAATTTTTAAAACTCTGTCACGCAATTTTTTTCGCATCTTTATTTACGAAATCGTCTTTTCCACATTAGGTCCCTTTTCATGGCTTTGAAATATAAATGCATCTTATAAGCTCCGAAACCAATAAAAAACAGGTTTCATTGTTGGCATTTCGAGGAAATACAATTTTATTGGGGTATTATTATTCAGCTACGGGGAACCATTTCCTCGGAAAATGCAACTATCCGCCATTTTCTTTGTTCTCATTTTAATATCTGATTCCAAATTGAATATGTGATCCCATAAGCTATACTCAAATATTACGGTAAGTGGGAAAGTAATCATAAATTTATATATTTGGATAGAACACAAAGCAAACGTCAACATTTAATTTTTTTTATTCCTGTTATTTTACGAGGAAAATATAATTCGAAAATTTTGATGTAAAAAGATAAAGCGAGTATATGTTCAACAAATAGAATTTTTAAGAACGTAAATGGATTGAGTGCAATTTTGTTCTATTCGTATGTCTTTTTCGATCAGGCATTAAAAGATAATATTAGAGGAAGAAAAAAATTAGTTAATAGTTATTTCAATTCATAATACATATTCGTAACGCTCATATTTTGAAAAAATGTATCAGAAACATAAAATTGCCTCATACTCATAAAAATGATTCTTTATAATGTTTGCTTTTGATTGTTAACGTTGAAATAAAAATACTCTAACGAAATTTTGGCGATGCCGTTTTCAATAGAAATTATTTTTCGCCGTGAAGAAAAATCTCGATTGAAATTTGTTTTTTTTAATGATGATTTTAAAATAAACCACCCACAATATTGAAGCTTTTTTCATGACTTATTTTACACAAATAATTATAAAATTTGATGTTAAACTTTCTGAATAATTTGCGATGCGATATATCTTCTTAGTCCTATAAATATATACAATCTTTATATAGTTTAACAAACTGGTTCTTAAAAACTGGTTGTTTTCCATAGTCAAAGATTTTATTTTCCATTTTGACATAAATGTGGTTAAAAAAGTCATAATCCAATCCGCTATGCTACTTTTTAGATAATGTCTTTATGTTTCAGAAAATCTAAACAAAATCGTTTTCCTATGCTTCAAGACTTTTAAATCCATGAGGCCAGTGAGGTGCGATTTTTTGATTACCAGCCACACACGGAGCTACCACCAACTTATTTTATTAATCAAACACATTTAATAGTCTGACTTTTAACTATAAAAGCATTTTTTCTTGATAAATTTTCAAAACTGAAATAATTAGTAATTGAATACAAATCAGTTAGTTGATCGGGAAGTAAAAGCATTAGATTTTGTTTTAAATTTTAATGTTTTTCCTGCTGAGGTTTATAAAACAGGTTTCATAAATCGATATCTGTTATTAACAAAGTTCATAATTATGAAGTATCGTTGTAAGATATATAGTTTTACAGATTTGCAATTAGGATACGCGAAAAAATATCTGCACTTAATTTCGATATCTTGTAATCATTTATAATATCTTAACTAATTAATAGAGGCATGATAGGACCAATTCAAGGTGTTTATTATATATTTTAATATTTAATACAGTGTGTTTAATTACACGCTTAAAATATTTATCAGAAACTATTCGACTTCATAAATCTAAAATTTTATTAAATCCGTAATGTTGTTACCTAAAAGCACTGAATAATTGGATTGTTTTTAGTTTTCCTTGTTAATGATGAAGGTACCCGTTATCCAAAATATAAACGAAGATTTAAAAAGTCAATGAATAACAAATGGGCATAAAAATGAATGGTTTCTTGTAGTCTGTTTTGGAAATTGCTTAATTTCTTTGCCACAGTTTTCAATCTTAGTTACTAAACTCGTCAACAGCTACCACTGCTATAAGTGGAAAACTGTAATACCTCTTTCAAAATAACAACCATTTGCAGACACAGAACAGATGCATATAATGGCATGCAAATATTTCAGTTCAAATTGTTTGAATTGAATACTTTTGACTTGATACTTGACTAATATATACTATTATTATACTTGAATTGTTCAAATTAAACCAGGGCTGTGAAGTTAGAGTCGAAAAAAACTTTTTAGGAGTTGAAATTGGGAAAAAATGTTCTAATCAGTCTCCGACTACTTAATAGTCAGATCCTATCAGTTAAAAGAAGAAACGATTTTGTTGAACTTATGAAAACTATTTAGGAAAAAAAAAACACTTACACTCATTAGATCCCCCGAGTCCCTTAGAGTTCAAAGCTGCTTAAAAAGTATTTCTAAAATTAGAATACTTGCGTTGGAACAAGTTCTAGAGGCTATTCCACGTGCGAACTCTTAAAAGTCAGTCAATTAACATCTGTAAAGCAAAAAATTCCTGCCCTGCACCTCTTCGTGGTTCGGGGGTGAAACGTCCTGGGACGGCAAACGCAGGCAGAGAGGTCGACTGACGAAGACGCACAAAGCATAAAAGGGCACTGGTGAAGTCAAATCATGTCAGAGAGTGAAGAGGAGGATTGGGAGCCAGCGGGCTTTCACGACTCATTCGAGGTCAGCCAAAAAGATTGGGCGGCGGAATCACAGATCTCGTTAGAGAGAATGAATAGGCTATTAAAGAAGCACCAGGGAAAGACGCTGAATGCTCTGGCGGTGGCACAGTTCGCACAGGTGACGTCCGAATTTGCACGCATCATTACCAAACAGAATGTGTTATTGTCCTTCACCAAGGGGCGGCAAGCCGAGGCCGAAAGAGCTTTGAACCTCGTGATCAAAAAAAGAGAAAGTAAGGGTCGAAAATCCTATGCCGAAGCACTCAGAATCGGCCGTGAGGCAAGGCGATCAAAAAAGCATGTACTAATGATTGACTCAAAGGAAAATGCACCTCCTGAGGTGATTGAGCGTACCCTCAAAGAGAACATCGATCTAGCTGAGACTGAGCTCAGAGTCAAAGAGCTAAGGACTACTAGAGCGGGAAAAGTGCTTGTCGTACTAGACAGTAAGCAAGACTTAGCACTGCTTAAAGAGCAGATAAAAGAAACAGGCCTGAGCAAGAAATTAAAAGTCGAAGTGCCAGTCAGAAAGAAACCTAGAATCATCATTCTTGGTCTACCAGAGTCCCTTACGAAGGAAGGGCTTGCCAAATAGCTCAGGGAGTGAAATTATTATTTTAAAGGCTCATTGAGGTCTCATTTTCCATAAAAACTAAAGGAGGACAGCACTGGATTGTAACACTTGAGCCAAAAAGCTTTAAGGCCATTGTGAGACGAGAAACCGTGTCAATCGGTTGGAAGAGCTACAAGTACAGCGAGTATCTGCACCCGCTCAGGTGTTATAAGTGCAATCGTCTGGGCCACATGGCAAGGGATTGCAATCATCCTGAGACTTGCTCGAACTGTGATGGCACAGGACACAGAGCGGATTCTTGCCAAGGGAAAAGCAAGTGCATTAATTTCCACGAGGCCAACCAACGGTTCGGCTCAAACCTTAAAACCAACCACAGCGCCACAAGTAAATCCTGTGTGTCACATAAGAGAGCTGTAAGAAGTATCCAGCACAAGACCAACTAAATGATCTAAATGATCAAGCTAAATGATCACGAGAGACTCTTGACCAAAGCGACTCCAACTAGAAAACATGAAGCCTCCACTCAACTCTGTATATCGCTAAGCAGGTCAGCAATGACCTTTTGCCCTGTGAAAGCTTTATTGTGTCACTCAAATTTTGTTCTGTAATTTTTAAGTAAAAATTATAGTTCATTGGTTTTGGCATGAGACTCCACAAATCTGCTTAACATGTAGCAGAAAATGTTGCTTTATAATTTTTACACTTTGAACACCATCTGCTGACATAATTTATAACTAAATTTGTAATTTGGTGGGAAATCACCTGCCCAACACATTACATTTCTACCTCGTTCTATTTATTTTAACTTATTTTTCAAATCATTAATAATACTTTTGGGGTACCCGATAGCAATACTAGATATGGATCTTGAAGCATACGAGGAGGTTTTTCATTTTTTTTTATACTTGTTTGAAAATTTTTAATTATTTCAAAGCAAATTATTACGATATACGTATCAATGTGAAAACATTATTAGCTTCAAAAAATAATTTGAAATGAAATTAATGATGTCATCATGCTTTAAGTTTTGAGGATTATTTATTTCAATTCATTACGACTATGATATTAATAAACGAAAAAAAAACACAAAATAGTAATTTTTTCTGAACAATCGATAAGTTTCTGTCAGCAAGATTAATTATTTACTTTATAATAACACAAATTTCGGAAGAAGAGTTCAAATTATTCAAAAGTTGTAAATTGAAAGTCAAAAGTAATCAAAGAGATAACATGAAATGCTAAATAACTCTTTGGAAATAAATGTTCGGATTCCCCGCTAAATGTCAAAGGGAGAAATTGTTTTGAGTGTTATATTTTGGTGAGTAGGTAATGTAAGGCTCCGTGAAATACACCATAAAATATTTCGTGAAGATAAATAGGTTGAGACAATATATTAGTAAAGTTTGTGGTCTAGTTATTTAAGCTAATATTTTCACCTGCCAGTTAAGGATAGTAATCGTGAGTTGCTTATATATATCTTCTCTTGACTTCAAGGCTAGAACGGAAACATAGCTTATTTTCTAATATTGGAACATTTTTTTACTATAGAAAAAAAAAGTAGATACTTTTTTAAATAACGAAATAAAAGATTGACACTTGTTCAACTATTGTCAGAAACACGAAAATTTTTTAACATGAAAAACATTTTAATAGATACTTTTTGATTTATAAACTAGCAGGCTGTACACATCGCTCATCAACCCCCGTTGTAGTTCCTCATTAATCATTGAAGATCACTAGGAAGAACGGTATCTGCAATTTAAAATATTTTTTTTTTTTTGTTGTTGATTGGATTGCCATCTGTTGCATTTCGAGGATGACTAAAATTTGGCAAACCAATAACATGGAAAATCTTAACCCTCTTCCTCCGAAAGTTAGTATTCAGTGAACACTCTTAAAATGAAAGAGTGATTTCCCCTACTCAAAAAAGAGTTAAATTATTTAACTCAACTTGAGTGAAATACACTCTTATTTGAGCGAAATTCTTGCTTTGCGTTTACTCAAACTTGAGTGGTATATTTTTGCAATATTTGAGTGCTTTTAGCTCAAACTTGAGTGATTAATTATTATTTAATTGTGTGCGAGCTATAAGGGGGAATTTCTATCGTTTTATTTTAAAAAGCAAACGATATTTATCTTATTTATGATAAACATTAAAAGATTCAGTGAATAGTCGGAAAAGGATCAATTTTATTCAAATGTGATTTAAATGAAATTCAAGTCAAAAGAATAAATAATGATAGTATGATTAAATTATATTCACTTAAATGATGCTAATTATGAATAAAAAATGATTGAAATACACACTAATTCAAGTTAAAAGGAACCAGCTAAAAATAAACTGCAGTTTTTCTACAGAACTGAAGTAATTTTGAAGTTTTTCTAGAGTTAACTGCAGATTTTCTGTAGTGCAATCTTAGCTGCAAAAACACTGCAGTTATTTTGCAGCTAACGTGAAGTAATTTTTCAGTAATTTATTTCGAAAAAACTTTTAGCTATTGTCTACAAAATTACTGTAGTTTAAGTGAGGTCACTTTGAAATCATAAATTTAGAAAAAACTGAAATTTTAAATCCGTGGTTATTCTGCAGTAAATTTGAAGTAATTATGCAGTCATTGTTTCAGAAGTATACTTTATGATGATTCTGGAGAAAAACTGCAGTTACTTTGTATCGTTGTAAAAATGAAAGAGTTTGATGTCTTCAAATCTTGCTTTCCTGGTTGGTATACTAACTTTTTATAATATTTGTCTTTTTTTTTTTTAAATTATATATATATACTTCTTATAATTAGGTAAAAATTCTAAATATATATATATTGATAACGGAAACAACGTACACTATCCATATTCATAAAAGTTAAAATTCATAAAATACATACTTTATTTAATTGTAATTATTTATAATTCAGAAGCGTCAGAACTTTTAAGTAAGATTTTGTAAGATTTAAGATTTAAGTAAGATTTTGTAAGATTTAAGTAAGATTCATAATTTAATTAGTTTAAAATATGCTTAAAATTAGGTATTTAAATATTTCTGTATTTTAGTAATTTTATTAAAAATTTTATTTTTATTAATTTTTATTATTTATATATTTTTGACTTAAGAAAAACTATGCTTGCGCAAAGTTTATGGTAAAAACAATTTTAAAGTAAAGGCAAGTAGTTCTTGTTAATTAGTTAATTTTTTTATTCGAATTCACACTAAGCTAGGGTTATTGCAGAACAAAAATTATACTTATTTTTTTAATCAAAACAAATATTTAGTTTGGATTTTAAACAAATTTATATCAAACGAGTTTACAAAATTGAATTCGAAAAGGGATATTTAATCCCGAGTTTTTAGCTTCAAAACTCTTCTTCAAAAATTTCACTTCGTTTCAGATATTTGTCTTAAATAAATTTAGGCAATTTAAAACAATATACTTTTTTATTGCTTGAAAATAAAGCTCTATAAATTAAACAAATAATTTTGTTTGAAAAAAAATAACTCATGGTATTTTCAATTGAACCTAAATGAACATAATATTTATAAAACTGCTTACTTGAAAAATTCGTTTGGAGCTCCTTGCTTTTAAATTTAAAAGAAAAATAACAAAACTTAGGGGAAAAAAACTCAAATCTACATTGTTAGGAATTTTTCATAAAAAAACACTCTTAAGTAATAATTCATTTAATTGTTATTTTCTTGAGCTATTTTCATATAACTCTTTCACTTGAGTGATTTTAACTCAAGAAGAGAAGGCCGCTTTTTTCTAGATGAAAGAGTTAAATAGCACTCAAGTTGAGTTATTTCAACTCGTTCATTTTAAGAGTGAAGACGGACCATGCTGTGAAAAAAAACAGTTCCTGTCTTAACGCTTATTCAGTTCTTTTCAGAATACGCTTTAATATAGATAAACCATTTCCCCCCTTGTAATTCTTAATTGTCCATAAAAAAATATAATTTTGTTTAGAAAATATGTACTTATTATAATTTTATGTGAATACAATTTAGTAATATTTTAATCGTAACAAAAATAATCAAATGAAAAAACTTAAATTAGGAATATAGAATTTGAGACGCAATAAGCAAAGAGAAGTAATAAGGAATAAAGAAAAGTAATAAAGAGAAGAAAAGGAGAAGTAATTTGAGTTGTTAATAACATATAATAATAATCTTATAAACATGTAACAGTTCACATTCGAAACAATTTTTAATACCTTTTTAATTTTTACATATTTTAAGAATTTCGATTTAAATTTTAAGATTTTTATCTGGCAGCATCTAACTTATCCTTTGTTTTTTATTTGTTCATTGTTTTCGTTACTTTTGACATCATGTCAAACGCGATCTAATAAAATGAACAATGCGAGAGATTAAATTTTGCCATTACAATGTATATCGTATACTTATTGTTTAGACAAAAAAATTGCAAAAAATGCTTAAAATTGCAATAACATACAAACAAATAGAAATTTCGAAAGAAAAAACAACTTTGCGTTAAGTTCATAAAAAAATATGGCTTTTTAGCATGCCAGGGTTTTACTTTGTAGTTTCATTTTTGTTTCTTGTAGAGTGGTTCAAATGGTATTTCGCAGTTAATTTTAGAACTAATTATCCAGTGTTAATTTTTTTATTCCATTTCAATCTCTATACACTTTTCTATACATTTTAGCATCTTTAAGTTTCAAAATCTTATAGTTTTTGCAAAGTGAAATAAAACGCAACGTTGAGGTGAATACTTATAACAGCGGTGTCTACGGCTCTTACGATTTTTTTTTCATACATAGAGAGAGAGTATTTTTTAACATAAAGAGATTATAAAATGGTAACTATGTACTTTTTTCATTCAACTAAGAAGTTCCTTTTGTCTGAGGTGTCTTCTCATTCTTCTTAGCTTGAAAATTCTATACTAAACAAGAAAAAAATAATTTTGTTAATAAAATAGATGGTTACTATAATTTTATGTAAGAACATTCTGTTAAAATGTAATCGCAAGAAAATAAACGTGAATTTGATAAATTTTCAACTGAACTTAGAAAAGAAATATTAACATAGAATGTGTGACACAATAAGGATTAATAAACGAGAAGTAATTATTCTTATTAACAATCTAAAGCGATAGCCTTTTATTGTATAACAGTTCAAATTACAATCAGTTTTTTTTTAACTCTTTTGAGACATTTATATATTTAAAACATTTTGTTATAAATGCTATGATTTATATATGGTAACATGGAAACATCTGATCACTTTCTCTTATTTATTTAATTACTTTCGACATGAAGTCAAGTGCGAGTTTATCAATGGATCATCTCGAGAGAGATAAATTTATCAACAACAATGGTTAAATAATAATTTAAAGCAAAAAGTGAAAAAAAAAAATCACGAAAAAAGCTCAAAATTTTAGTAACTTTTGACCTAATTAAAATTTCGCAAGGAAAAAAAAAAAAAAAAAAAAAAAAAAAAAAAAAAAATTCGCTTTAGGTTTATGATTGAAAAGAAACATTTCAGCAAGTAAAAGTTCAACTCTGTAGTATCCTTGACGGGGGCAGCAGATCAGCCAACACAGTTTTTTTTCATTTTTATTTTAAGTTCAACAGTTGACAAATCTAATAATTGAATCTGAATTTTATTACATCGAATTTCTTGCACATTTCTATACACACCTCTTCTCTTACCTGCTCACTGGAAATCTATCAATGATCAATTAGTCACAGATGAACCAATAGAAAAATGTTTTTATTGGAATGGGAATATGAATCATCCAATAGGAAAAGTGCAAACAACTAGTTGCCATTCCCACCGAAAAAAATATGACGATTGATTTATTCTATTTAGTGATATAGTTCAGCCTCTGTTTTGAACGCCTCTAATAAATAGGCAGGTAGGTACTTTATTTTCGCCACACTACAGCTGCATAATAAGCTATTGGCAACCTCTAAGATTGGCAATGGCCTGAGAAACATCCCTGAGGATGATAAGACTTGTCATCACATTTTTGATCCTCTGCGGAAGGAATCTCATTGGTTAAGCCACTTCCTCAAGCCTTCAGACATAGATCTGGGGGGGGGGGTGTATTTTCTGCGGATCCCTATATCTATGGTAATGCTGAGTGACAGACTGCAGGACTTTCAATTCCACATATTTTCCACAGGACATGAACTTGGTGGGTCTTAGCGGAGTTGAGGATCGAACCCCGGCCGCTCTGAGAGGGTAATAATTCTTTTATTAATATTTTAAATATTTCTTTCAGAAAATTAAGCTGGAATAAAAAAGTTAAAATCTTAAAGAATCATAAAATGCAATTTACGATTTTTATAAACTTTCAGAACATTCCTTTTGAATGGGGTTTGATCATTCTACTTTAAAGGAACCAATCAAATTCTCATTTTCTAAAACTATATTTGCTGAAAAAAGGACAAAAATGAGTTGTCGGTGCAGAGTTAGAAATTTTTTTCAATTAAACTGATAAGTCTGTTTTCAAAGCATTTAAATTCTGCGCGAAATCGCTTATTTATAAGAAAAAGAGAATGAAAGAATATCTCTCTCAAAACCCATTAAACTTCTCAGTTTGTTTTCGAACAACATCACCAGAGCAGTTTGAAGCAGGCTCCAAAGCTTCATGTCGTGGAACTGACCCTATGATGCTGTTGCTGGCATCTATCACTTGATAGTCAGGATTTATCACAATAAGGCATTTTTTCCGATAAGTTGGCAAATTATTTTTTTCCTCTTTATAATAGTTAGGTTTATTGAAACGCATTCCAAATTCGTAACTGTAAGCAAATTTCGTAGCACTTCTAAAATACTAATTTAGTGATTGCTCCATAGTAATATTCAAGCTAGTTTTAATTGTTTTTGCGTGATATAGGGACTTGTTTCAGAATAAATAGAGCTTTAAGCAAGCAAACATCACTCATGTTGTTTTTCAAATATTTTAAAAGAACAAAACATCAGCAGTTTTGAATTGTAATAGTGTGTAATACTAAAAGTAAGAGAAAAATTCTTTTTGCACACGTGTGTCCTAATCGAACAAACTAAAATTATCGACTCGACAAATTAAAATTATCGAATTTTTAAAACCTGTGTAAATATTTCCCTCCTTTGTTTATTACCTTCTTTCTGAGATTTTAAGATTTTATGTTCTGAAGTTATAAAATGCACAGAATTTAATTGTTATAGATAACTCTGATTAATCTTTACATTTAATCAAAGTATCTCAAATTTATTTTAATAATTTAGTTCTGAAACGTAAATTCATAAGTATAAAAGCAAAATGGATTTAGAGATCCAAAAGTAACTGGTTCAACTTATTTCTTCTGCGTTCATTCTTATTTTTATTTAGTATTGTATTAATAAATATGCTTCATTCTCAAAAACTACCTAACCGACTAATTTTATTATCAAATTATTAAATTAGTTCTTAATTACCTCCATCTATCAAAGCATGGAATCTTTACAAAAATACAATTTTTGTATCAAACCTCAAAAAAATCCAGTGGTAAAAAGTGTGAAATATAAAAATATTTTATTTAAGTGTTTCTTTTTTCCGCCTAAACTCAATTCTTCGACTCCCTGGGGAAAATGAAAAATTCAAGTTATGGAAGTCCATATGAATAATACATGTTTCGAAAGCGGTAACAACATTAGAACATCTATATTTGCGAACAGAAAAGTTTTTTTATCTACTTGAAAGAAACAGTTTTCTTCGTTTTGAGAGAAGAAAAAATAAAACTTTTTGTCGAGCATTCTGTTGAGATGAAAAACATTTGAGTTCATTTTCACCTTTTACCTTTGAAGAGAGTGACTTGATATTTTTCACAACTGAAAATTAAATTAAACCTTTTTTTAAAGTGTCTGAGGTTAAGATTATCGTCGAGTTTATAGAAGTTTGTGTTTATGAAATAAACTTCTCTTGGTCGTTTGTTTACAAGACCTGCTCTATAAAGTTTATGGTTGTAAAGTTTAAAAAGAAGAGAGCAAAAATTTCTGAAAGTTTTTAATTATTTTTAAAGTAATAAAATAATTCATGCAAGTGAATCTTACGTTTTTCGTGATACAATCTGAATAGTTTCAATTCAATTTAACCTAACATGAAAATTAAATCTGCTATACTAATGGAGAGTTGTTTTGGGGCCTAATTCATTTATGTCCATAAAAATACGATGGATAGAACAATATAAAGATAGTATAAAAAACCTGTGTTAACAATACATAGAAAAAACAATGGAAATACGAAGGATAGAAAAAAGATAAGTATAATAAAAAGCATTTATTAACAATTACAACAATACATTGAAAATACGATGGATAGAAAAAGATAAGGATAATAAAAAATATATATTTTATAATACATAGGAAAAACAATGGAAATACGATGGCGAAAAAAATGATAATAAAAAATATTTATTAACAAATAAATAGAAAAAACAATGGAAATACGACGCTTACGAGTCAATAACTACAAAATTTTATCAGTTAATTAGCAGAATGCAGGATCATCGTGGAAGAAATCATGTCCCTGCTTATTATTTACGGCAGCTGTTTTCATAGCCTTGCCAGAAGAGAAACTATGTTCTCGTTCATTTTTGTAAAAATTTCAGAAACAAACATAAGTCGGGTGCCAAATCCGAACTGTATCATGGGGGGTTCAAGGCATCCCAGTTAAAGTTTTGTCAGAACTTTGCAGTCTGGTACTGTCCTCCAAGAGGATTACTCCTTCTCAACAACGGGTCAAAGAGTATGCATCGGATAAATTCACATAACTCTTGTTTAATTAACTCATTAGTTGCAAAATTAATAAAAAGGTAACAAAAATAAGTAATATTTTTTTCCTCATTAAGTAATGGCTATTTTACACTTTGACAAATTTTATTTTTCAGTGTTCAATATTATTTTCTATTTTTTTTTTTTTTTTTTAAATATTTCATTTGAGAGTTTAAGTTTCGTTGGAGTTTCCTGGTACTTTTAGAGCAGAAATTATACCATAAAAATATAAATAATTGCAAAATACTTGCCCAAATTTTTTTTTTTATTTCTAAAGATCAATTGGAAACATTAAAATGTAAACATTTATATTAACAATTAAAATGTTTGATTATTATTCGCAATTGCAATATTTTTGTACTTGCAATTGTTTATTTTGGATTCAGCTATAGCACCATCTCATGGAATTTCAATTCACACAATTTCAATTTCTTCAGCTGTCAAGTTTCGTCTTTTGTACACATCTGCAAAAAAGGGAAAAAAATTAGATTAAATAAAAAAAATCTAGTCCATTTAGCAAGGAATGTAAATTATGCATAAATGTCAGCCATTCAATCACACATGTAGCAAAATCAATGTACTAAAACCACATAAAATAATTCAACATTATTCTTAATGCAATTCATTAAGTATTTATTGTAGATATATAAATCCCCCAAGAAAAGATCAACAAATTATAAAATTTTATTTTAAATTAGACATTTAATACTTTGTTTTATAATTCGTTGAAAATATTAATGGATCAATAAAAAAAAAAAAAAAAACGTTAAAGACTTACTGATCGAGATAAAAAGCTGAGAATGGAAGAACAAATATTTATCATAAAATGGCGCCCTCGGATAAATAGTTCCATAGGTTATATGTTCAAATAATAATCGTGTGCTGCCATCTACTGAAGATAAACGGGAAGTCATATTAGAGAGAAAGACTAGGATATTTTGCTTCGTTTCAATGTTATATGGAAAGATTATTGGAGGGACTTCCTTCGTTTCATAAAGGGTTAAAACGAAATACAACTTTCCAGGCACGGCAACTTTTCTAGGCGTCTTCTCATTTTGATTGCTCCAACGCACCGTTGAACCGATTCAACTGTCTGACATTTTGTTTTCTTTCCCGACGTATCCTCATAAGATTGGAAGTAGGAGCCGTGATGGTTCAGGGGATAGAGCGTTCGTTTACCAGTGAAGTGACCCAGGTTCGATTTCCAGCGATGGCTGGTCGATTCGAATTTTGCACCCAGCTCGCACCGACAGTGCTGATGTAAAATATCCTCAGTGGATCATGGGTTAGAATCCCCTTTCCATCAGGCTAACTTGGGAATGTTTTCGTGGTTTTCCTCTCCGCGTAATGCAAAAGCTGGTTTGTTCCTTCAAAAGTAGCCACTATAAGGAAACCGCAATATAGTAAGGAAAGCGGTTAAAGAATATGTAATTTTAAATTTCGATTTCTCAAAAACTACTCGACCGATTTCCTTCAAGTTTCAGATTTTGTCAACGTTTTTTTAATCCCTTTTAATTATTATCTCTTTTACCTTTTTACGTATAATAAATACACATATTATCTATATCTAAATATGCGTTTATAAGGGGGTCATTAAATAAAATCCACAGAAAAAATGGTAAAAATATATGTAAGTTCAGTATAAAAAGTTTCAAAAGTAAGTCATTACAATATTTTATCTTACACATTCTTCCTATTTTCTTAAATAAAATAATTGTAATAAATTGTAAAATAATTGTTCATTTGTAGATAATACCTTATTGCCAAAAATATTCATGAAAAGTGTCGTACAAATAGTGACATATTTCATTCAGGTTAGAATGCCGATCACTGGACTATGGGGTCAGTGGCTGTGTGTTCGAATCCAACCTCCGGCGTGGATGTAACTTTCCTTCTCTCTCTCTCTGTTCGATGTCCTGTATTCTGTGTGGATGTGATTAAAATTTTCATTTTATTTGTCATAATTCTAAATTAGTAAAAACTATTAAATACTTCTTGTATAGCAATATAAAAGTTCCAATCAATACTTGATGTCAGTTTAATCATTTTGCCTTTAATATTCTAACACAAACATGAATTAAAGTATGATTTATCCCAACTTGGCTTTAAAACATATTTGGCTTGAATCAGAAAAAAGTACGCGGGACCTGTTCCACAAAATAATCAAAAACGAAGAATTATTATTTAGAAGAGAAGTTTGACATAAATAAGTTTTCGAGACTCTACATTCTTGGTTATTGCAAATGAGTTTATGGGCCTTGGGGGAATAATGCATCTGTCCTTTCAGAATAATTAATTTCTGTTTATCGAAAAATCGTTCTGAATATATTATAAGTTCGAAAACTAATAGTTAATATACGTGAAGTTATTTATTTTAATATTTTATGAAATTTCCAAAAGTATGAAATGCAGGCAATACGTCTCCTCTTTTTCCATTGTATATTTTTTAATTTATGACTACATCTCGAAGAAAAACTACCAATATTTGAATAAATAATGTACTATTATAAATTTAAAAAAAAAAAAACATGTATGTGTCATCTGTAAAACTTTCAAATTTTAAATAAATTATTTAAAAACACAACATGATTATAAATATGACTTGTTTGAGGAAACAAGCTCAAAGTTTTTAGAATATAATATTTTTTTAAAAATTATTTGGAGATTTGAATTGAGAATGCAAGAAGTGAATATCAGCTTAAACACTGTTAGAATTTTCATTCTAAAATTATAGTAAAATAACCGACAGCAATCTGTCCATCCGATCAACCGTAAAGTTTACGGTAAAGAATATTTTTCACTTTTACGGTTTTGAAACAGTGTACAACTACTATGGTTATAAAATCATGAATTCAAAAATATAATTTTTCTTTTAACCATTTACTGCTAGCATGGTTTCAAAACCGTAAAAAAAAAGACATTTAATTGGACATAGGAGCTAGGCTTCTCATAAGATAATGGGCATTGGAGAGTGCAGGGCACTGGGAGTTCTTCATGTGTGTTAAAGGGAATGGGGGTGTCAACGCTGGGACTCGAACCCCCGTTCTGTCGGTCATGAGATTGACACATTAGTTCTCTCGGCTATAATATGTATGCAGTTTCGAGGAACTAAGTTGCTTCATTAGGTGGGCTTATTGTTGGTGCAATAAAATTCCTGTTATCTAACCGTTTTAGGTAAAAATAGTTAATAAACGATTTTTTTCACTGTTAATAGTTTCATTACCTTTTATATTTATGGTTATTTGACTGTTTGTTTAAATATGTTAAAATAACAATTAAATAGATTGTTATTTAGTTTATTTTTCCAAGAAATTTCTAACAATGAAAGTTGAAAAAAGTTGTAAAAGGGACATTCGTTCCGGTTAACTGATTTAGATAAGGCTGAAAAATTATCTTAATTCATGCAAAAAAAAAAAAAAAAAAAAAGACATAATATTTATTTTGTATGTATCGAAGGGTATAGATATGTAGACTAAATCTTCAACATTAGCTTTTTTTGTGAAAATTAAATATAGATGATTGTAAGTATACTTAGAATTATAGTCTTCTTACTCGAAGACTGATTTTTACTTTTAACCTTTTGTCATATTGCCAGAGAAGTTTTTTGCCCACACTCACAACATTTGATCACTTTAATTAATTTCAAAATAATAATTTTCAAGAAATATTTCTTATTTTTTAATAATAAACAAAATAATAAATGAAAATATAGAAATGTAAGGTATGAAAATTTTTTGAATTTTTTAACAATATGTAAAATGGTAGAAGAAATGAATGGAATTGGCTGATTAAACCCTAAAACTAAAAAAGTATAAAAAAGTTGTGTTTTTAAAGTATTTACTCTCATAAACAATTAAACCCATTTATTTTTTAATTAACTTGGGATGATTAGCCAATTAATTTCAGTAATGTTTCATAGAAAAAAGATCATAAACTGGAAAATAACACATTTCAATTTTTTCAAACATGAAGCGACAAAAATATTAAACGCGATCTCATTATGGCTGCAGTTTAAGAAAAAGAAATAAAGCAAAATCTTTAAGCAAAATATATTTGGTTATTAAAATTTCCTTATTAAAATATTTCATAATAACTTATAAATATTCGTTGGGATATCTCTGTTGCCAGGCAGCATGAAACAAAAATATGCAACTCAATTTTTAGTCTGCTTTTAATTAAAATATTTCTCGCCATATAAATAATTAAAAGTACTCAAAAATTTATATTGCAAAATACCATCAACTTGATATCAATAATTATTTTGAGGCATCTGATAATTTATTTTAATTTAAAAAAAATTCACATCAGAGAAAAATAGTGAGTAGATCTTTTCAAATAAATCATTCACAGAGTTGTTTCGATGCTAAAAAAGATTTTACAAAATGGTATTAAAGTAATAAATTTTATAAAATTTTGGCTACTTTACTAATATTTACAATCATAACCATCAAACTAATTGCTTCTGAAATTTGTTGCAAGTTTTTGTCATTGAAAAAAAACAACGTTTTTATCTTTGAAAATCAAGATAAATACATAATATTGGTAAGAAATTTTTTCTCAATAATCTAACAAGATCGTAAATAATCATTCATGTACACTGTAAAAAAATCCAGATCAAATTATGGTACAAACTACCGACACTTTGGGTTTTCACTGTAAAATATTATACCGTAATTTTTACAGCAATATTTATTTAATTAGAGTGATTCAGTGATTTTACTGTAAATATTACTGTAGAAATAAAGGTACATCAGATTTTTTGTTCCGTCACATGTTCCGGCAAAAATAAACTTAATGGTAAAAGTACCGACACCTTGAGAGCCAGTACTTTTAAATGTAATTAGATATAGAATTTCTTACAGCTCATGAGCTTAAGTATTCTAAAAAATCTAAACAATCAAAGTGGAAAATTGATTTTTTCTGAACTGAGCATATAAATTTTTTTTGCATCATCTAAATATATAAATATTCTAAAAAATGTTTATATATTTAGAATATATATAAATATTCTAAAGATTCTCAACAATTAAGGTGGAAAATAGATTTTTTCTAAACTACGTACATAGTTTTTTTTTTTTTTTTTGCATCAAAA
Organism: Parasteatoda lunata; assembly: GCA_949128135.1. Classification (NCBI taxonomy): domain Eukaryota; kingdom Metazoa; phylum Arthropoda; class Arachnida; order Araneae; family Theridiidae; genus Parasteatoda; species Parasteatoda lunata. The sequence goes on along the minus strand of OX421970.1, from coordinate 6,997,162 downwards.
CTTTCCTTTTTTAAATTTACTTTTTTACGCAAATTTAAACTCGGGTTAGAAACTCGATACTTTTCTTTGGTTAAGAAAATAGTATTATCAAACGTTTTAAATTTCTATTCATTTGAAATAGTTACATTTTATATAATATTTGCTATTATATATTATTTATTATAATACATAATATTTGATAATTATTTATTCATTATGTATCATTTTATATATTTATATATTTTTTATTTAACTGATTATATATTTCTACATTTAAAATAATTTAAAATTGAAATTTAATGCGCCATATCATGCAAAGTCACTAAAAGGACGTAACCTCAAGTTATTACAAACTTTTTTAGTAACATCGCGATTGAAATGCTGCAAAAACAAAAAATATTACCGACGAAGTATTTGAAATGTTTCTAAGAATATTGTCATAAAAACGTTTCTGCAACTATTCTTGTAATGAACTGATAGTTTCCTCTACGCATGCGAAATGCGCGGTATGCGAAAGATGTTAATGTTTGTAAAATCTTGTGTTTCATCATGTACTACAGCTTGTTGAGACTTGTAATAGAATGAAAAGTTTATTTTAGTGTTGAGAAGATTATTCAGTTGTTAGAATGTTTACCGTTCAATACATATTTTTCCTTTTGTCTTTAATTTTTACAAATAAATAATAATACACTTTAAATACCTTATGTAACACTGAAAATGTTATCGAAAATAACCTGATAACACAAAACTAACAAAAGTGCGGTTTTTATTGCTGACTAGGATTAATATCATTATAAAGAAAGAAAAATATTGAAAAAAATATGACTAAGATATATATTATTGGGTTAAGCATAGCTCAGTAATTTTTAAGAATCAAAATTTCCTATAATTTTGTGCTGTTTAAATTCTTTTCAACTCAGTTTTTTCCGTTAATTTATATTTATTTAATAAACAATAAACAAAATTTGATCTGCATTGACATGTACTTCTCCTGAATATTGAAAGATTTTGCAAAGAAACATGTACTTCTCCTGCATATTGAATGATTTTGCAAAGAAACATGTACTCCTCCTGCATATTGAATGATTTTGCAAAGAAACATGTACTTCTGCTGCGTATTGAATGATTTTGCAAAGAAACATGTACTTCTTCTGCATATTGAATGATTTTGCAAAGAAACATGTACTTCTCCTGCATATTGAATGATTTTGCAAAGAAACATGTACTTCTCCTGCATATTAAATATTTTTGCAAAGAAACATGTACTTCTCCTGCATATTGAATGATTTTGCAAAGAAACACGTACTTCTTCTGCATATTGAATGATTTTGCAAAGAAACATGTACTTCTGCTGCATATTGAATGATTTTGCAAAGAAACATGATGTTAAAAATAGGCTATTTACAATAAATGTATTTTCATATGGTATCCATGTAGAATAATTATATATATAAGATCTACACATATCTAAATAGGAAAATAAATAAGCTTTCAACGATTTCTTTCAATGAAGCATGAAGTGAAAGAAATTCTTCCTTCGAAGAATGTTTTCTGTTATCTTTTGTGTCTGAAGGAAGAAAGAGGATTAAAGGGATTTATCCTTGTGCCTCCATCTACGAATAAATCATCTCGACTTCTTTATCTGAGTCAACAATCTCAAGTCAAACGCTTTTATCAGATGCTGATTTTATTCCGAAGTTACATTCAATGGGTTTTGCTTTCATACACCATATAATGTTTGTATTGTTACCATATGGTTAGCTTCTAAAATGAATTACAAAATATTTTCAAGCTTTAAAATATTTTGTGGAACCAAGTTTTCGAGGAATCAAATTCGTGTTTTCGCGGAACATTTTGGAAATTTCTTCGTAAAATAACTTCCAAATAGCGAAGTGAATTTTCTATTTAATGAACTTTTCTTTGAGATCCATTTTTCCTATTTCCCTAGATATTTCAGAACATTTCAAACTTGATAACGTATTTTATGACCTTGAATTGATTTTCGCAGCAAATTAACTCTTAGAAAAAGCAGTAAAATCCCTTTTCCTTTTTGTTTGCATTTCATACAGGAATCCATACCAAAAATTAATTTGTGAGAAAGCATAGCAGAAATTTCCAAAGCATGGTGTTACAGATCGTACTATTCGTAACAGTTTTGCAAAATCTGGATCGATATTCCTTAGATATCACGGAAACCACGAAATTAGCTATGATGTACTGATTAATGATTTTTTTTTATTGATTCTGAAGCTGCAACCACAGAAACATTAAAGGAATCTGATATTTTGTGACAGTGTGAAAAATAAAAACAAAACAGCAATAAATTGAGACCAAGAAGATGAAGAAATCACCGAACCTTCATATTATGAAATGTTAAAACCATTTGACACAATTCGTAGATAATAATTTACAAGATTAAGGTGTATCAATTGCTATTTTCATTATATATATATATATATAACGTCGTTGCCGAGTGGAAGGATCAAAACAGGTCATTGGCAGGGAAGGAGGGTACAAAATTTATTTATTAATTATTAGTCAGAGCAGTCATGAGAGTGAGTACGAAAAGTTGCGCTCCTCGGTTATATGTTAGGCAAAATCTTGCAAAGTGAATCCGTAAAATGCTTCTATTTAGGGAAAGAGGGAAGTCGGGAAGGGGGTACGGTACATCAAAGATATGCAATATCGCATTAAAATAATTTTGAAAATAAATCAACTTCGGAAGAGGGTACATCAAAAATATGAAATATCTCATTCGTATTGACAATAGAAAATTTAACAGTCAAATTCTTCTGCAACTCACGGTAATTCATAATTCATCCAGTATCTTCAACAAAAAATAAACTCTTCAATCATCAAACTTTTTGTTTATTATAAATGATACCTACGCCCAGTGGAACTCAAAGATCATCGTTTTTCCATATGTCTATGCTGCATGTTAATGTATACGTTCTGAAGGCGATGAAATAATACTAGAAACACAAGCTTCCATATTTTTCACCCCCTTTGGACTAAAAAAAAAACTGCATTGGATTCCTGATAGACGTTTAAAAATACGATTTGAAATCCATTGGGGTTTCCCCGCGCATGTTCGCATCCTGCCGGCTTATAACGTCGTTGCCGAGTGGAAGGATTAAAACAGGTCATAGGCAGGCAAAGAGGGTACAAAATTTATTTATTAATTATTAGTCAGAACAGTCATTAAAGTGAGTACGAAAAGTTGCGCTCCTCGGTTATGTATTAGGGAAAATCTTGCAAAGTAAATCCGTAAAATGTTTCTATTTAGGAAAAGAGGGAAATTTTAGATATTACTATTGGTTAATTAAATAGATCACGCGATTCCTACAAAGCTTAAAGGGAGAAATATCTTTGTTTAAATTTATTCATAGTTGGGCCAAAAATAGATTTAGAAACAGGATGTGGCTTTTTAAATGTATGATAAGGTGTTTCGATTTGAAATTAATTAGTAACTAACATAAAAAGATTACTAGAAGCTTTTTATGTTACACACACACACACACACACACACACACACACACACACACACACACACACACACACACACACACACACAGGTACGCAAGGACCGGCAACCGGGGACGTGTGTGCCGGTACCCGCGACCGAGGACCTCCGTTAATAATGGGTGTATTTTGATAAAATTTGGGTATATATATTCTAATACGTGATAGATAATAGTTTAATGTTCAAATTTGAAATATTTTTATTTTTTCGAAGTATGCAATTTTGCAAGGTAAGCGAGGACTTCTATACACAACATACACACTTTACACAGCCAATCGAGGACCTTCAAGTAGGAAATGTCGCCTAACATGTATTTTTACACAGTTACTCTGATCCAAGTTATTTAAATTTTAAAAGATTAAATTTTAAATTAAAGATGTTTATCCTTTGAGTTTTACATTTTATTGAAATGTTATTGGAAAAAAATTATGTATTTCGTGTTTAGACGCTGATTTTTTTTATACCTTTTTGGTCCTAGAAATATGGCACTCTACTTTATAGATTTTAAAAAATAAAATTTTTTTAAAATTTAAAATACTTCCCTTCAACTCTCAAATACCATAAGCTGTTTCAATTTTTCTTCTTCATTATTTTGCTTATGTTAGGGCACTAACTTTAGTTGCGGATTAAAGCTCATCCAGCTTCAGATCAATAAAAATAAACTTGTTAGGGAAGTAAAGGCGGTCGGCGCGCAATGCAGACTACGTTGCCAGCACAATTCCTATGAAATTGGAGATACTTGCTCATCAGGGATATTTTGTTCTCATAATTTAGAGTTTTTTTTTTTAATTTGTTTATGCTTGCCATTTTTTTAAATAGTTCGTTAAGAAATCTGTTTAATTTTTTATTGATGAAACTTATAACATGCTCATAACTTAAATTGTTTTCAACTGCAAAGTAGCGAATGAAGAAAGAAGGAAAAGGAATGCTTAAAGTATCAAAATCAATGAAACTCTCAAATATTCTATTAATTTCTTTTCTGAAAGCTAAGTATGTGAATGAAAGCCTTTCAAAATATAAGATTTTTGTAAATTAGCAACCAAGGTGGTACTGAAAACATATAGAACAGTGTAAATATTTCTAATAAAAAGAACAATGAACAAAAACTACTTATACATTCATTCAACTGTGTATTTCTGGTATACACACCGGCAACTGTGGACTTCTGTCATACACCCCGGCAACCGCGGACTTCTACTATACACCCCTGCAACCGCGGACTTCTACTATACACCCCGGCAACCGCGGACTTCTGTCATACACGCCGGCAACCGCGGACTTTAAAAATGCATTTTTAAAAAATAATGGAACAATTTCATGCGAACAATCACAGTGCTATTCTAACTGAATAAATGCTGTATGAGAACCAAAAGCCACAGATTAACTAAAAAAATGATTTTTTTTAAAAATTCTTTTTTCAGTGATCAGTCATTAATTGTGTTATATTTCTGCTCTGAACGATCCCAAAACTAACGCAACATATTTCCAATAACAGGTGGATAAAAAGATTATACCATCTGGCTAGTCATGAGAGGTTTCTCTTAAGTACTTTCGTACAGAATCCGCTTCGCAAACCTATTGTATAGATCCCTTTTAAAAAGTAAATGTAAGCTTTAAAAGCAATGAAAATCAGTGTTGAACGAATGAGCCAGAAGTTAAAAAACTAAATATAAATAAATGATATTTTCGGACATATTTTGGAATTTTCTAAGAATTATTAAAAAAAATTAGAAGTAAATTCAGATTAATATAAAACAATTTTAAAATCAGATATTTTAACAATCTGCATTGAGTTGGCTACGAAGATATTAAGGAAGGATACTATTAAGAAAATTTCAGTAGATCTCATAAATAGCTAAATATACTTTAAGGGAAACACTAAATTTGTATTTTTATACCATGCTTGAGTTAGAACAATTTAGATTCTGATTTAGATGTTTAAACAAAAATCAGTATTTAATAAATATTTATTATATATTCAGTCATAATGAATTTAAACCTAAAATTGAAATTTTTTATGGAATATTCAGTTATTTCAATTTATTTTAAAAACTACATTCATTAACTGTTGTTTCAACGACTAAACTATAATTTTCAGGTGATGTAATTAGAACAAGTTTAGAACATTCTAGTTAGCTTGTAATTATTATCTAAGTTGCCCATTGCGACTCAACTTAGTGAATTTATTTAGCAGAATTAGTTATAAAAAAATTTTAAAAACCTTTGCGAACGCTCATATACGTCCGAAGATTTACATATTTATAGTCTTTCTATTTATATATTTTTGAATTAATTCAATATTGAACTAATACGCTTATTCATTGATTAGCTTATGCACAGATTCACTCCTTCACAACCTTGCCCAGTGCGGGTCACTGATCCCTCTCCGATTCAGAAATAGATCATTAGAAATCAATATAGTTTATCATCGCACAAACATCTAAAAACTTTGCAATTTTTCAACATGAGACAATATAATTTTTAATCTAAATATTGATTATCAAACAAATTTAAAATGAGAAAGAAGAGCTTTCACAGGCACATATTCCAAGAGTATACTTACTAAAGAGTATGTATACGTACTATTACAATATGTAATAAGAGTCTAACGCATTGACATAAATTCTTTGTGATTTTAAGCAGCTAGAGTGAGAAAATTTTGATACTGTGGTCAGTGAAGGGAGAATCACGCGATTACCTTGAGGGGTTAATAACAATATAAGAGCTCACTAATTTTATCATTCAATAATTTGTTGTTTTTAACTTTAGAGAATCACATACCAATACTTTTTAATCATTTTTAAAATTGTCTTATTAAATTATCCGAAATTTAAAAATTATTTTTACGATCATCATTCAACTATAATTATTTGCATCTTATTAATTAGTCAGTGTAATTTATAGATCGCGAAAAACTATATATTATGGCAAAATTTGAAATTTTAGCTAATTATTATTTTATAGCAAGATCACACGATTGTAACCCAGGTTTTTTAGCAATACTATGCGAACAAATATTAAATAGAAAAGATTGAAGGATTAATATTAAATAAATTAAAATAAAAATTCGAAATAAAACAATAAATTATGTTAGTACTAAGTTCATTCAAGAATTTAATTTAAGAATGCCTGCATACTAAAAGAATTTTAAAAAGAAGATACAGATACTTAAGATACTCGTGAAACAAAAACAAGCTAAAGAGCAAAATAGTAACAATGTTTAATGCTTTAATAAAAAACATCAAATTGTCTTTTGTTCTGTGGAGAGCATTCTGGAATATTCGAGAAAAAATATTAAAATCTGAGTCTCAATAATATAATAAACAAATTTAATAATATCCAAAAACAAAGTGGGAATATATATAAAAACTTCAAGGAGAACAAACGCTAACTGAGTGCGGCTGGACCGGATCGCACCTAGCTGCGTACCGTGTGCTGTTCAGGCCTGTATCATTTAGTATAACTGAGTTAATTTTGTATTTCTTTTCTTTTTTTTTCTTCTTCTTTTTTTAAAAAAAATAAATAATGGTGTTGAAGTTAGCATAACAACATTTCCCTTTTGTCACTAGCAATTATCTGCAAAAAGTATGAAACAAAAATTTTACGTCAAGGGTTTTTCAAATTAACTTTCTTTTAAAAACCCATAAAATATTCAATTCAACTTTATCGCTTACTTCTAAAATTGCTAAAGTTTCAAGCTTCTATGTTAGAGTATTTAAGAAAATATAAAGTAACGTAAAGTCATACATCAAAAACAGAAATGATTATTGAGATTTTCTTTTTTCAATGCCCACTTTGGTTAACATTCGTCAATTCAGGCGTATTAAAGCCTATTTGTCAGCCAATCTTTCAGGGGCACCATATAAGTGGGAACAACATTTTTCCCACAGTATGGACAGTTAATATAGAGAATGAAAGAACATCTATGCTTTGTCCAGGATTCGAGCTCAAAACCTTTCTGATTTGAGGCCATAGTTTTTAATATAGCGAGAAAAAAATTGTTTATACGCCCTTTGACGCAGGTGGGTCTTATAAATATATATTTTTTGACCCTCTAATCACAAACAAAAAAAAAAAATATTTTGGTATTTTTAAAGTATAAAAAATAGTCTAATATTAGCTACTAAAAAAACTGCTAATTTACTGTTAAGACCCTGATATTTCATGCTGTTTTTCATAACAACAAATTATTAAAATGCAAGATATAATATTTTTCACTTACTTTGACCTAAATTAATAATAGAGAAAAAAGTATGAAATAATTGAGCTCGGCACAAAAAAGAATCCTGGTTATCTTATTGTAGTTTGTAATGCGATAATTTTATAGAGAGAAAGCTTTAGCATTTCAATTGATGTATTATATATTCTTATTTTTTATTAAATTTTCTCAGGATTTTAAAGTTTTCTTTGCCCCGTAAGTGGACTGATCGTAAAAACACGGTTCCCAATAAAACGCCAAAGGCAAGAATCACTGGTGGCAGTCAGTAAGCGGGTAGATGGCCACTTTGATCAGCCTACGTAGGGACCGAGGGTGAGCGGTATCGGTCCATCGGTGCTCGTTAAACTGTTCTGTCGTAAATTCCTAGGCTTCGCTCGTAAGTCGTCGGGCTGCCATAGCGGAGGAGCCATCCCTCTGCAAAGGATCAAAATTGCGATGGCATGTCTTTGAATAATGTTTCCAGACCGTCGTGTGACGCTCTGGTGTGACGTAAATAAAATATCTACCTACCTCAAATTTTATTCATATATGCTTTACATTATTTAAACGTTTGTATTCTTTTTTCAGTAGCTGCTAAATAACAATTGGATTATGCCTGATTATTGGAATGTAAAAATATTATTATTATTACTTGAATTTTTACTTCCTAAGAACGTAAAACGCAAGGCTTAATGTACACACTGAAGTTTTGCTGTAACTGTAAATGTATGATGTTTTTCTTTATCTTCTTTTTTTGTGGAAATTAGATATTATTTCACTTAAAAGTTATTTTTATTCAAAATAATATCGAATTTTTAAGACTTTTTATGAGAAAATGCAAGTTTAGAGACAAAAATACAAAATTACATTTTGTGTACTTTTCTGCTTATAATGGTAAAATTGTTTTTAATTATTTCGTTAAGGTCTATTTTTTATTTCTTTGTGAGAAAATTTTGACGTACTTATAAATAAATACGATATTTAAGGTAAGATATAAATAATATAAAATAAAAGAGATTTTAAGAAATAATACGATAATTAAACCAACGTTTATTTACCTTGCCTACAAAGTATAGATGACGGCATTTTCTTTTTAGCTAGTATTTTTTTAATTATTATAATCTACGGTATAGAGAAATAAGCTAATGATAAATTTAAATATATAATGGTGTGGTTTAAAAATAAAACGTAGAAGTTTCTTTCGGTTCAAGAATTTTAATAAAAAGAATAAATAAAATGAAAAAAACTTAAACATTGATAAATACTGGCATTTCTTATTTATTTGTAATTTTAAACGATTGGAAGCATTATTCAAAATAAATTAATAGTTATCAATATTTCCAATGGTAACAATTAATGGTAATTAAATCAATCATTGTAATCGAAAATTGTTGCTATTTGCATTTCTGCCAGAAAGGTCACTGTCCTTAGAACATTTATGAGCTTGACCATGGTCTTTGTTGGTTCATTTTGAAAAGAGAGCGACCCCCCTACTATGCATTGGGGGCAAAAGGAAGGTTGGGTCCTGATAGTCATATGATAGGGAAGCAAGATGGCCCCTCCTGCTAAATGTCCCCTCCCTAATTGGTTAAAAGATGATTCCGAGAATTTTTTACCCGCGCATTTTTCATTCCCGCGCTTTTTGTAGAAATAGAACACATGTACTGCACCCTTTGGAAATTCATTTTAGAGGAACTTCAGTTGTACTTTCATATTACTTAAAACTGTGTGAATAAACATATATTTTCTTATTTGATGGTAAAATAAGAAAATCACACTTTACACTTATATTTGTTTACTCGAATGCATTACTTTAATGCCGCAATGAGAACAAAAATAAGAAAAGAAACAACAAATTCCAGCTCATGTAACAAGTAGACATTTTAAATTTCAACTTCAAAAATACATTAATAAAATGCCAATTTAACTACTTCAAAAATAAATTGAGTTATTAAAATGACTTAAAATTGAATTGTTGAAACTGTGTTTGAAATTTACAATATAATCAGGAACGCTCAAACTCAGTCAACATAATTAAGCTAAAAGTTGCCATTTTTACTTTATTCTATGCTAAAAATTTGTAAACTTATTAAATCAATCTAGATAGGATATTAATGTAAGGCAGAATACAGCTCTCATTGAATTGATTAAGTACAAGTTTTTCACAACGCAAGAAATGTTAGGTGCTGGCATGCTCTTTGCAATTCTTTTTATTATTTATTTACTTAAATTATATTTATTTATAGTTCATTTATTTATTTTACATATGCTCGCATTTAAATTGAAGGAACTACAAAAAAAAAAAAAAAAAAAAAAATTGCTGAAGCAACAAGTGCATTTTTAGGGGGCTTACATTTGTATTTTTCAAGTAATATATTTGAGTGGTTAAATATTGACCAATGCTTCTGAAAATATCAGCAACAGTAGATTTTATTAAAAACAAAAATTTGACCTTTGACGTTATTAAGACGTTATTAAAACTTTGACGATAGATTTTTAAGCTTTGAAAAAAGAAATCATAGATAATTCTACAAGATATAATTTTAAAAGTACGGAGTATAAATAACGACTCACATTTAGATTCGCATACTTTTCTTCGAATTGAAATGTTTAGTATAATTCAATATAAATTATTTGATTTGAAAGTATTTAGACCCGACTGATCAGAGTATATAAATATTTTTCACATTTTTATAATTCTGGAAAGTTGTGTCACGCATAATCTCTACCCCAACTGATTGTGACACTTTTCCCCAATAGGCTTGCCATTCTTGAACTGCATTGCACAAGGATGAATAAATTCTTTTTAAGAATTTTAAAGAAACATAACTTTATTGTGGATTACATTTTAGCTGGCTGAATTTAAAGCTTGATGAGAAAAAGCTGAAAGGGGTTACGCTGTACCAACCGTCTAATAAAGAATCATATCAAGTAAAATAAAAGGAAAGACCATTGAAATATTTTGAACTTTATATACGGAAATCCTTCAGGGTACAAATGCTATTTTCGTGGGAGCGATTAAAATTTCAATAAGTTTCAATTCAAATAAGTTTCAAACTATAGTAGAAATTTATACGTTGTCTCTACAAAATTTTCGCGTTTCACATAAAAGTTTCCTTGTTTAAAAAACTAGTCATTTTTATATAATCATGTTCATAATTTAGGAAGTTTTAATTCTTATCAGTTTAACTAGAAGGAATAAAAATAGTAGTTTTAAAAATATATTACGATTAAAAAATTATTCTATATTTAGTATAAGTTGTAATGCTTCAGCATATATTTTAGGAAATCTCCAGACTACAATTTTCTGTATTTTAAATAGATTAGGGAAAAAATTATTACGATAGAATTAGAAACTATTATTATATTTTATTATAACGGGCTAATAAAAAAACCAATTATGGGATAAATTAGTAAGAATTGTATATGTGCGTAAATACTTTGATACTATGTTGATAGCAAAACACTTTATTTTTTATTCATTTATATATTTTTGTTCTTATAAAAAGTAAACATAGTTTATTGTTTCGTTATACATAAGTTAAAAATAATTTTTAGATTAAAAAAAAAGGCTAGTTAAAACGTTAAATAGAAAAATAATAATAATATTAAAACAATATTCTCATAATCTTTTTCCGGTGTTCCTTAAATTCAATATTTTAGAAAATAATTCTTACATTCCTTATTTGTTAACAAATACTATACTTCACGGATATTAAAAAATATTGGTAGAAGTCTACTTTATAATTAAATTTCTTTGATGCTTATAGCTATCAAGATACAAGTTCTACGTTTTTAAAAATTAACAAAAATATGGCTTGTACATGTTTTATTGCTACAATGTTTGTAGCAACGCAACAACAATCTAACACTTTTTTGTAAAAAAAATTATAATAAATAAAAAAAGACCAGTTTTTATTGGGCTATTTAGGGATTATGGCTGATATGCAAAGTTATACTGTCAAAAACGGAAGTAAGAAAAGTAAAAAAAAAAGAAATGTTATTTAATAAGTCACTTGGTTTTCAAACATACTTTTAAAAAAATAAAAAAATCCATTTTTGGGGAATAAACCACTTGCAAAGATTTTTGGGGGTTACTTCAGGATTTTATTGGGGTTTTCAGGATTTAAATTTTTTTTTTTTTTAACTAATTTCTTTTTTTGTATTCTTTAAATAAGTCTCTTAAAATAAGTCTTGCTACATTAAATAAATTGGAATAATTTAACAGTGTTAATTTTGCTACATTAAAAAAATCATTTCAAACTGTACGTAACAAGATTTACAGTCGGAGAAACACTATTTAATATATATTTTTTATAAATTATTCATCCATTCAAGTAGGTTCTTTACAAAAAAACCACTTAGAACTTTATATTTTGAGTAAAATCATAAAAGACTCTGCTTTCAAATAAAGTGAAAATGATGAAACACAAAGCCATATATATATATATATATATATATATATACATATACAATTTGCAAGAATCAAAACTCACTACAATCTTTTTTTTTTTATATAAAACTATGCGAAAAATTCATGTGCTAGATAAAAATTAAATTTGTTTATCTTATTTATCTTATTAAAATTTTTTGAAGTAATTTTTCTAAATTTGCGTTTTTTGT